>OY744547.1:65563427-65663427 GCA_963556195.1 Sepiola atlantica
GCTCAAAGTTTGAAACCAAAATAAAACAGGTGATACGCTTTGATCAAATTGATTTGCTGGTTCCTGCGAGCGTATTTGATGGATGTACGAGTGATCGATTCCTACAAAGCTTTCTTTTCTTTTTTTTTTTTTTTTCTCGGCCAAGGGGGGTAAATTATGTCTTGGATGATCAAGACTCTTAAAATATTTGACGACATCACTGAGCCGAACGAACAGGAATCTAACATTGATCAAATGCTTGGTTAATGACACGTGAAATTTCTGAAGTATTTAGTTTGGACTCCTTTTTAAATAAAATCAAAGATAAAAAAATTTTTTTTTAAATGTCCCAAAAGTCATTTTTGTCCACGCTGATATTCAGGCTTATCTTCACTCGCTACTAAAATCTTGGCTGAATTATCTGCTCCGTCTAAAATGCTACGCTTGATTCTATTTTTGCCATGCAAATTGCTTTACTTTTTGAAAAGTTTACGCTCAAATAAAATGCTATTACTTTCTGGAAAACCTAATAATAATAATAATAATATAAAGGGTGAGCCCAAAAGCCTTCGCCATCTCAACTGATGTAGATGTAACGTTATTGTAATCTCTTGCGTATTGGTAGTGTGCGCTTCCTCAAGAGGACACGTCAAAATTAGTCTTGTTGTAGACTACAATGTCTCAACATCAAAACAGCAGTTACATATTACATAGCAGTAATATGATTTAAAAGTTAAGTTTAGATTTAGGATTTGCCAAATACAATCAAAGTTACTGAGATCTGATAGATCTCGGGTTGGGCCCCAGGGTCACCTGTTGATTATTGGTAAAAGTTGAGGTGATTTAGAAAGTGATGTAAGCAGTTGCAGTTTCGTTTAATACTGAAGACTCGACATTTACCAAGGCCAAAAGCCACTTAAAAATGCCCTAATTTAGTTTCTGTGCTCACGCACACACACATGTATATGTGTATATATTTGTGTGTGTGTGTGTGGGTACAGATAGGAAATAAGCAACGAATAAAGTATATCGAACAAATAATTGAACGGTTATGCTTCTTTAAATCCAATATTTTGTGTTAATCAACTATTTGATTCTGTTCAATAAATGTTATTCTTGACAAAGTTTTATGACTGAAACAAAATATTGAATCTAAAGCATGACTGTTAAATTTATTTTTCTTTGCTTATTTTCTTTTCTTAAACCTACACATTTTGTCGGATATTTATGCCTTTTTTTAAACAAACCTTCACACACACACACACACACACACACATACATATATATATTATATATCAAATGTCTACCTCCCAAAACAGTTTTCAATTAATGTACTCCTCCCTAATTAACTCCTTTTTTATTGGAAGCAGCTGTTAAATGTTGTTTGTTTTTTTGTTTTTTTTATTACATATATTTACATATATAAAATCTTATTTTTCCGACTCTTGTAAAAGCTATTCCTGACACCCTCTTGAGGTTCTCTTCTTCCCTCCAACTTTTTAAGAAAATTTCTATCATCTCGTCTTATTTTGATTCGCTACGTTTTTTTTTCTAAAAATGGATTCTCTTAGTGTATCTTTATTTTTAGCAAGAAAACAAAAATGGCTACTCTTTATACATTTCTTGTTACTGCTGCAAATGCTTGATCTGTCGGCAACTTTTAAAAAATTTTTGTAGCTTGGAGTTTGCACGCAAGTGTCATTAATCTCCAAACCATCAAACTGTCTACTAATAACTTGCCTTGGTCGTGCTCCCCTGCCGCCGCCGCCGCCGTCGCTGCATGTAATAATCTGGGTCTACTTACCAATTTTCTTTTGTGTTGTAACCTCATTGTCTATAACAACTTTGTATGCATTCCAGTGTTTGATTTTTACAATTAAAGTGTCACTCTTAATATCTGCAAGTCATGTGGAATATTTTTCTACTACTGTGTCCGCCCCTCTGGTGATTGACAGTTGTAAATAAAAAGTCCCTTTTCCTTTCATTGCTCTTCAAATTTTCTTGCTTAAATATACATAATAACAGACGGTTGTGTTTTGAAAATTTTTTTTTTTTTTTTTTTTTTTTTTTTTTGCCTTCGCTTTTCTACAAATTTAAATCTTAACCTCTTTCCTGAGTGTTCGTGGGATTTTTTTTTTTTTTTTTTTTTTTAACAATCCCGAGTATTTGTTCTATCACTGAAACTAAATTTACTAGCCTGAGACGCATTGTTCGCTGATAATTTACCGTTTTCTATAAATCTCTAACGTTTTGTTCTTAGTGCAGAGAAGTCTCGTGTTTTTTTTTTTTTTTTCTGCTTTTTTTCTTTGTTTTTGCTTTGGAATTGTTTTAATTACTATTTTTTAAAAAATTATACTTTTCACTAGTGTAGTTCTGTATGGCGTTGATTTCAATTCTAAATTGAAACAAACTGAACTCTTTTTTTTTTCTTCTAATGATTATAAATAATTTAATAGAAAGTAAAATTTCACTTCACAAAACTATTTCGGTGAGAAACGTAACTGGCAGTTTTGGCATAATTACAAATAAACTTTTTTCACAGAATTAAAGGAAAAAGTTAAAATATGGATTTAATACCAAGAATGCTTGATAACAGGCTAAATTTCAAACCTGTATAACTTCGAAAATATTGATAATTTAATTTTAAAAATTCTTATTAATTTAATTGAATAAGACATAAACCCCAAATAAATAAGATATAAAAAAAAATAAAACCTAATAAAATACTTTATTTGTTAAAAAAATTATATAATAGTTAAATTGAATTACAGTATTGACTGCTTAAAAATTAAAATTTAGGTGTTTGTTTTAAATCCGTGTTCTTTCTCTGAAGTTTAAGCCATATTTCAAGAGTAAATTTGTCTTACCTTTGTTTTAAAAAAAAAAAAAAAAAATCTCAAGATGTTTCCATTCAATTCGAACATTTAGCAGTTTCACTGCGATTATTTTTAACTAATGTTAACAGACCCTTTAAAATCAGGTGATCATTCAATTTCCGACTTAAGCATGAGTTACAGCCCTAATTGCATGAGACGTGTTTATGGGATAATTGAATGGAAATGGTTCTTGAGACGAAAAGCATTACCAAAAAAACTAAAAACGAAGTTAGTAAATTCTTATTCAATTTACTCAGAAAAAATATAACCAGATTGAATAAAAGGATATTTATGAATGCTTGATTTGAGTTTCCAAAGTTTTAGAAAAGTCTGGATGCTTGCCATTATACATTTCACAAAAAATAACTTCTTGCAAATTCTAGATGCGTCGGTTACAAATCAGTAACCACTATTTCCTTTACACGCGAGAAATAGTGAAAATGCGAAAGGGTTGTTAGACATTAACTGGTTAAATGCAGAAAAAAAGCTTGTGGGGGGGGGGGGGGTACCAAGGGTGAGAAAAAAATATTAAAAAGTACTAAACACAAATGAAAAACCTGAAAGCGAAGTGAACTGAAAAATGCGTTTACTTATATTTTTTTAGGCAGAAGTTTATATTCATGTTGACTCTCTGATTGGCAGACCCCCAAACTAAATTTCAAATATTACTAGCTCCCTGACCAGAGATCCAAGACTGTATACTTGTAAGAGGGGGGGGGGGGTAGTGAGTGCGACTATGGATCATGCTTTCCAGAAGTTTCGGAGACTATTTTTTTAACACGGGCACCAAGATTTTTTTTTTTTTTTTTTTTTTTTAGCTAGTCACACTTTTCCACAAAAGGTTAGGGTCGATCGTTACATCAATCCTATTACAAAAATACTTGAAAGTCAGATGCTTCTATTAAATTTTCAGATTTAGCACCGAAAATGCTATTTCCAACTTTTGCATGATATGACAGACAGAGCCTCTTACTAAAAAAATCCTGGTGCTTCTTTCGTTTCACAATGTTTGGCCATTTTCTTTTTAAGAGAGGCCTAAGAAATCTATGAACTTTGTTATGTACTTACGTGGTAGCTGAAAGGAAGACTGTACACCAAAAATTATGCAAATTCATCCAATATTTATTAAATTAGAAATTTAAAAAAACTAGTTTATCCGTCGGCTGCCATGATGTATCTGTCGGTCGACAAGTTATCTTCCTTGCCTAACAGTAAGCTGAATTGGTTACAAAATGTCTACCGATAGGTAAAATCTTTTTTTTTTTATAAATTAATAAATACTGGATGAATCTGCATAATTTTTGGTGTACAGTCTTATTTTCAGTTAACATGTAAGTACATAACAACGTTTATACATTTCTTTAAATTTAAGTGAAATATTTTTGAAAATCAACACATCGTGCAATTTAAATGAAAAAATCAGGTGACAGAATTAATTACAAACTGGAAGTAATTTTATGTCACTTAGAATTAGAAATCTCGTAATTGTTGATGATAAAATGAAATAAAACTTTTTTTTTTTTTTTTAATTCGTACAATATAATTTTGCAAATAAAAGAAATAAAATGAGATTATTAATTTAATAATTTTATTTGTTATTCAACTAAGTCCGAGTTGTAATTAATTCCGAACCCCAAAAAATAATTTTTTTTTTTTTTTTTCCTTTGAATTATTTCTAATTTTTTTATTTAAATTAAATAAATGATTTATTTTTATTTAAAAAAAAAAAAAAAAAAATTTTTTTTTTTTTTTTCATTTAAATTGCACGATTTTTTTTCAAAAATATTTCACTTAAATACATTTTCATGCGTGCCTCAAAGATGTCAATTTCTTTATTTCTTTAAATATTTTCATGTCGTAGTGAAAGTAAAGTCCAAATTCTCATTTTAGATGTTTATTCAATCTGCATTTACTGCTGAAAATGCTATTTGTTTTAATAAATTCCTAGGACTGACTTATATCCAATCTGTTGCTATGGTTGAATCATTCTACTGCTCCAGAAAGTTCCTGACTCCTGATAAAATTCTATCTATCTAGAAGTCGGATACGTCTCAAGATGGATTACTGTTACCACTCCTGGGAATGTGCTGCTCAGCACTTTCTCGTTCGTCTTGATAGAATACAAAATTTACTTAGCAATCTAGTATGTGGAGGGGGGGGGGGAATCTCTTCTGTTCTACAGTCTCTTCTCAAAGACATGTTGCTAGTCTCTCTCTACTCTTGTTATTTCCAAAGAAGGTCTCTTAGACTACAGCATGGTACTTATCAAATATGCGTCCTAAACCGTCCTCAAATTTTGTTCATTATATTCGTTTCGAATCCTCGTAATACTCATCATTCAAAAAAAACTCTTGCTTCCTTGTTTTGTCCTTTAGTCCTCACATTCCATGAGCGATGTTTCTGACAGGAAATAATTGCTATTTTCTGGGTCAGAATCTATACCCAGGACGAAAAAGATAGTGTAGTATCAGAACAGATACTACACTTTGCTCCTAGCCAGAAGGCCAAATTATTTACCTCAAGGAGGTTAGATACAGGGTCAGAGTATTTTTATTTACCTCCTCCGGGAGGCTAGACACAAGGCCAGCGCACACCACAGCAATAAACTAACCCCTTCACAAAGAAGGTAAAGCCTGGGAGGGTGGACCTCTTAGAACTGTACAGGACAATACCTCAGACCTGCAGCATCAAGACCCAAAGGCCAAGATGGTACCGGTCTACAGAGTAGCATCTATCGGAACAGATACTGCACTCTGATCTTAGCTAAAAAAAAAAAAAGGCCAAGGAAATTTAAATATCCTTGACTGTCTGATTTGTGAGTTTCGCTTTTTTCTTTTTCTTTTTCTTTTTTTTTTTTTTTTTTTTTTTTTTTTTTTACGTTTGAATATTTCGGCTTTTTAGCACCATGTTTGGCTGCCTGCGAAGAAACCCTGTAGCCAGAGAAATCTCAGACTGAATTAAGAATAACATTTAAAAATCTCGTCTCCCTGACACTGTCAAACTTCTAATTGTGTGTATTTTATATTTTGATATAAAAAAAAAAAATTTACAAATGACAAAATTAAATATTTGTTAAATCTAAATTTGATCAACTAATTTCTTTATGAATCCTATAATTTAAATTGTTTAGGCTTATTTTCATCTTGCTTGTTATTTTCACGTTTCAGCTGATGCGACCTCCGACCTTCTTTAAACCTATACAGAATTTCGAACTGGAGCTTTTATTTAATGCAAGCAAAAAATCTACCCTTGATCCAGCAGCTAATCTAACTCAAAGTATTTTTTTTTTTTTTTTTTAATGTTCAACTTAAATAACCATCTTTAATAGTTTTAAAAATTACAATTAATTTAAATGAACTTAATAGTAATTATCTCCCTTAAAAATTAATGAACAAAATATTTAAAAGATTTTTTTTTTAAGTCACTTGAATTAATACCGACAAAACTATTGCATGCATATATATATATAGGAAAAGGAGGACAATAAAATAACAAATGAATACGATCAAACAATTATTCATTATTAACAGTTAAAAAAAACAAAAATTTAACAAATGGTTATGCAAATTAGTAATACAAATAACTGTGTTTGCTCAAGTCTGTATTATTGATTTAAATAACACAGCTGGTAATATAGCTGTAATAAATTTTTAAAAAACCTTTGCATTTAGATTTTATTTAAAAAAGAATAAATAAAAAATGTACCTGAGGGTCGGAGGTTACATCGGTTGAAACGTGAAAAATAACAACCAAGATGAGAATACGAATAATCAATCGTTATCTGAAATTCCGAAACCTGATCCCGTAAAAGTTGCTTTTTTTTCTGGCTACAAAAAAAATGGATTTGCGAATTTGCACTTTTTATTTTGTTGTTCTAAAAAAAAAAAAATTTTTTTAATTTTCATTTTGCTTCACTTTTCTTGCTCCCAAGATGCTGCTTGCGCATCCATCCCCCCTCCACCCCGATCTTTCGATGCTGCCTGTCCTCTACTGAAGAGAATTGTCAAATGTTTCATCTTATAAAAAAATTATTTCATATTAATTTAACATGCTAGCCCTCCTCCTGTTTTTTTCCCTGAAAAACTCTTACTTGTACTTTTTCCGTTGGAGAATTCTCATCCTCGCAGGCTGATTTACAACTGAAGACTCGAAAAACACAAAAGGAATTTTTTTTAAATTTTTCCCCCACCCTCACGTGAGACCAGCACTGAAGACATCTTCACTAACTAGTTACAAAATCCACTCTGCCATTTTTCTCATCTGCAAGCTATTCAATTGTTTTTTTGTTTTTTTCTGCCTCCCAGAAATCACTTTGGGGGGGGGGGGGATCGCTGCAGGCAAGGCAGCCACTTGATGTAAGAAGCTAAAAAAAAAAAAAAATACTTCACGGTCAAAAACCTAGCCAAGGATAAATGTTAGATTGATAGATTTCGACCCAGAAAACAGAAATTCTTCCCCCTTTTGCCCATGAACTGTGAGGACAAAATAAGGAAGCGAGAGTTACGAGGCTTCCGAAAGTAAACCAGAGGTCCACTTCGGACTCCTAAAATTTTATAAAAATGTAATATCACAGAACAGATACTACACTACTCTCCTCCTCAAGAAGTGTTCTTGGCCTTTTGGCTAAGATCAAAGTGTAGTATCTGTTCCAATGGATACTGCACCCCATAGACTGGTATTGTCTTGGTCTTCGGGGCTTGACTTACGCCTGTCAATGGGTCTTGTCCTGTGCAGTTCTAGGGGGTCCATCCTTCCAGGCTTTGCCTCCCCTCCTTGGGGAGGAGTAAGTTTATTGCTTACTGTCTGAGGCGCCCTACCGGGGAATGCCGACGGGGCTGCCCAGGCAATTTTTAAACCCCATTTTCCCGACCTTGGGTCACATCTTACTTGTGGGAGTAAGATAAAAACTGGCCTTGTGCCTAACTCCTGGAGAGGAGTAAATCAATACTCTCCTCCTCAAGAAGTAGGTAATGCCTGGAAGGATGCTATCAAGAGGAACGAACATATACTACACTATCCCCCCCCCCCCCTCGATTTGAAGGAGTACATCATTGGTTTGAAACAGTAATCTCTATTGAGCATTTAAGATAGTACAATTGTACATTGATAGAAGTAATAGGATAGTTTCAGCTTCCGACAGACAGATGCCAAATCTCTTAGTAATAGATATAATTAAAAATAGAATGCTGTAAATAAAAACGGACTCTTTTTGGGAAGGGGATCAAATTTAAGAACTTTTCTTTCTTTATTTTAATATATATTTAAACTTATCAAAATATGGGAAGGAGTATAGCTTAGGTTACGGACTTTTCTAAATTGGAGATTTGCAAAGGGAGCTATTGGATGTTGAACAACCGACAGATCTCTGTGGAGAATCACGTCTGATTTTTTTTTTTTACATGTGATGAAACGAATGTATTCCTTTTAATCTGTACATTTTGCGATGAAAGTGCAACGTCAAACTTACGTGTGATAGACCATCGAAAATGGTAGCTGAAATAACCGTGTCGGGGTTATTGAATGATACTTGAGTGGGTGTAACTTTGAATATGTGAATGTGAGTTAACAGAACAAAATTATGAGAAAGAATTTGAATGAGAAAACTTAGTATGGTTATGAATTAATTATTTATTTACTTTTTACAATTGAAAGAAGAGGATTTACTAATTAATTGGCATTTATAGTGGGAGCTGATAACGATAACGTGATCACAAAATGTCTGTCTCTTGTTGGAAGCCAAGGGGACGTAACTCTCCAAATCGAATATAAGGGAAGTAATCCTGACAAGTTTATCTCCCTTTAATATGTCTCATTATTTTCTAGCTAGAAATGGCTCTAGCTAATAGTATTTATTATGTTTCAAAATTGTGACCGACGGACATATATAAGAGAAGATTTTGATGTTAATATACTTAGGAAGGATTTGCATTTATTCATAATTAGATTAGATTTAAATATTAGATTAGCTAAATGCAACATTCTCCATTATTTCGCAATGTATTTGAAGTGACCGTGTCAGGTTATTGGATGATGCTTGAGTGGGGGGTAACTTTAAATATGTGAATGTGAGTTAACAAACAAAAAAATTTGACTGAAGAAAATTATATGGTCATGAATGAATTATTTATTTACTTTTTACAATTGGAAAAAGAGGATTTACTAATTAATTGAAACAGCTTACAAAATGAGTGACGTGGCAAGAAGGAAGAACAAACAACGATGTAGTCATATTGAGATTTTATGTAACTTAAAAAGGCAGAAAGGATAAGAAGAAGAAAAAGATTTTGCAAAAAAATGTGACATTTTTGAGGACTTAGTTGGAGTTTAACGATAACACCATCACAAAATATCTGTCTCTTGTTGGAAGCCAAGCGGACGTGACTCCAAATTCTACAGAATAATACAATGACTATATATCGCTATGGGTGAATCTTGAAAAATCACTCTTATAATATTTGTTCCCGGTGTTGAAGAGTGACAGTAGGAAAAGATCTGTGTGTGAGAGTAGAAAAACCTCCCCACCCCCCATCACCACCATCTGAATATAACTCAACTATTATATAAAAGGACAGATGTATGTGTGTGTATGTATGTGTGTGTATGGTCAGCTAAAAATCTAAAACTACAAAACAAACACAAAGATTGCACATTCTTGATCGGCGTTATCCTGGAGGTATAATATCTAAAATTTAGAAAAAAATATTCATTCTTTGACCCTAAACTAGTGCAGAATGCGTCTAGTTGGGTTGGTTTTCCAGACATTTCATGTACTAACTAAAGGGAAATAACTCTTGATTTTTGATCAAGGAGTTATTTCCCTTATTTTAAGGAGTTATTTCGCTTATGCCGACTAATTCCCTGAGGAATCTATGTAAATATGCCTGTCCAGCATGAATATTGAACAAATCTCGAATGCAAAATTAACACCATTTTTTTTTTTTTCTTCATAAAATTTTACTCAAAGTTTAAGCGTTATTTAGAGCTTCGTTTTAAATTGTATTACACAAATATATTATCGACCATATTACTTTATTTAGTTTTACTGCTCCTCTTTTCCCGTTTTGTCGGAAGAAGCTGAAATGTTTGAAAACCTTTCTGAATCAGTGTCTTATACATATGGTTTAAATTTCATTAGAATCGGATGAACGTATTTGAAGTTTTAAGGAGATTCTGTCTCCATTGGTCATTTAGAGGTAGGGGTACATAGATATTCGGTACATAGAGAGTAACGTAGAGATTTGGGACCACTTCCATTGTCTTCCCTGGAAAATTTTAAACATGATATATCATACAAAATAGGAGATATTTCAGATTTAAAAGAAGGTTCGGCCTCCATAGCTCGCTTAGGTTAGGAGAGTACGAAGAGATTTCGAACAACTTCGATTGTCTTCCCCAGAAAATGTTATACATGATTAAAATTTCATGAAAGTAGGATATATTTGAAGTTTTAACAGGGGCATAAGGAGTGCACTTAGAGATTCGTGAACACTTGTATTGCTCTCCCCTGGTAAATTTTACATAAGAATACACTTTTAGATTTTATGTAGATTCTTTAACCTTTCTTGCTATAGGGAACACACAAACATCACACATACACACATCCATTGAGTTTATATATATATATATATTAATTAATTAATTAATTAATTCAGTTCAAATATTTAAAAAATGAACAAAACCAATATTTTTCAAAGTGCTCAATATATATTAGAGCTATATATATTAAAATAAACATAGTTTGAGCGCCTGACAATTGTTTCAAAGCCTAGCTGGCTTCTTATCAAGGGCAATACTGAAGTATCACGCCAGTTGAAAAAGCAAAAGACCTTAAAATCAATTGATTTTAAGGTTTTTCGCCTTTTCAACCTTAAAATCAATTGATTTTAAGGTTTTTCGCCTTTTCAACCTTAAAATCAATTGATTTTAAGGTTTTTCGCGTTTTCAACTGGCGTGATACTTCAGTATTGCCCTTGATAAGAAGCCGGCTAGGCTTTGAAACAATTGACGGGCGCTCAAACTATGTTTATTTTAATATATATATATATATATATATATATGAGAGAGAGATAAAGAAAAAGAAATCTCTGACTTTTTGTTAGCTGTAAGCTTCAACAAAAATCAATGGATTTCTACTCAATTTAGTCTGCTAAAGGCTATGGAACTTCCTGGCTAACAATCTATGTAAAAATCAATCAATTTTATTGGCAAAAAATAGCAAAATGCTACAAGCCATGTAAAAAGACAATTAGAACATATTGAATGTTTGTCCAAGGCGGTTCGGATATGGTAGGCATCATGACCTCCTCTGGCAGGCTGTTCCAAGGAGTAGAAACACGGACAGAGAATGCTGCTTTTCTTTTGTTGAAACGAAAGCAACGATAATACATCTTCTGCAGATGACCGCAGGGTTAGGGTGCAAAAGCTCCTTTAATCTAAAGAGTTACATTCCTGTTGATGATGTGGTGTGCCAGAATCAGGTCTCCTTTGCATCCTTTGTTGCTCAAGTGAGAACAAATTTAGTGTTTGAAGGCGTTCTTTGTAAGAAGCGTGGAGAATCTCATCACTTTCCTGGTTGCCAACCGTTGAACACGTTCCAGGTTAATCGTGGTAAAACCGGAGAGTCAAGTCTGATAAACATTTTTTTTTTTTAAATATTGATATTTTAAACAATCTTAGTGAACTCTTTCCATCTTAAAACGACCAATGGAGGGTCCAACAAATCTATCTTGTGCTTTCTGGTGACAAATAAGACCCCCCCCCCTACCTTCTGACGCAACCAAAAAAATTACGATGCTATTATCGGTGACCCCCCACCACCACATTGGCTGTAGAGACAAAATGTTTTAGCTTGAAGGGACATAAGTTGTTTTACATTTAGGTTATAGGGACAAAAGTTATCTCTCTTTAGGAGAAATTATTTTCGAAGTAAGAGTTGTTCCCCTTGGGCTTTGATCCCAAAATAAGCGTCAAAATTAGTTTAGTTCGGAACTCTCGCACCATACGTGGTCGAGAATTAAGATCAGAATTCTTCCTCATTTGTTTTTGTGGTGTTCCCCTAACAGCAAAAACGTAAACAACACATTCATTTTTTACCTTCTTCGGTAGACAACATATTAATAAATGAAATGTCTTCATTCCGCACGGCTTTTTAACTGCCTTGTATTTTCCTTTCCGACACATTCATTAAAGTCTTAGCCATACGAGGAATATCGCTGTCATTATATTATCGGCATAATTGTGAAAGTCAAGGGGAAATAATTCAAACTTTTGCAAGAGAAATTAATTTGAAATGGGGTGTAAACGAAAAATAAAAGGAGTTATCTTGAACATCACGATAATGGCGGCGATATTCCTATTCGTACTGCTAAAACTTGAATTTATTTTATAAAAACAAACATACTGGGTAAATTTACGTGAATTTTGGTGAACGGTTTGTAGGATGCGTTAAAAAAGAAGCTAAGATCTTGTTCTAAAGTCTGTATGTGGGTGGAACGAGATTTCAAACTCGTATAATAAGAGCGCGTGTTCTCTAACATTGGTCCGAATAAATCTAAAGGGAGATAATTCAGATAATTCTGTTTCAACGGAATGTATTTAATAAGAATATTGTACTCAATCCTGCGTATAATATTCTTATTTACAATTTGCACTCTATGGGTGCTACTGTTAGGTAGAAAGCATTTCTACCTAAGAAAATAAAGTACACATTAAAGGGTAATAACTTGTCAAAGTTATTCTCTTTGAGAATTTGGAGTTATGTCCCCTTGGCTTCCAACGAGAGACAGATATTTTACAATGATGTGCATTGTAGGCTCACACCAGATTCACACTTCAGAAGTAGGAAATGTCTAGGACTAGCATGCCCAATTGAGGGCCGCGCTTACACAGAAGTGGAAGTAGGCGAGGACACCCTGGAGGTGGTAAACCTCTTTTGGCTACCTAGGAGACATGCTGGAGGTGGCTGTAAACTACATTCGACCATCAGTCAAGACAGCTTGGGGAAAGTTCAGAGAAATTCTTCCAATCCTAACATCCCAAGCCATACCAATTATTACCAGGGATAAGGTCTCTGATATCTGCATGAGAAGCGTGATGTTATATGGCAGTGAGTGTTGGGCGCTCACTCCAGAGAAATGACAGGACAATAATTAGGTGGATATGCAATGTAAAGTCAGAATTAGGTCAGACACTCTACTTGAAAAATTGGGCATTACAAAACTTGATGTTCTTATAAGGGCAAACCATCTTTGCTGGTTCGGGCATGTAGAAAGAAGCAAGGGGCATATCAGTACTTGCAGAGACCTAAGACTGGACAACAAAAGGAAAGTTGGGCACCCTAAGAAGAAATGGAAAGAAACCATTAGGTAAGATCGTAAACAGTGGCAAATGGACACAGTCAATCTCCACAATTGTGATAACTTGAGAATTAGTATAAGGACAGCTAGACAGCATCGAACTTCTTGTTGAAGAGAACATAGACGATAAACCTGGATAGTGAGTGAATGCTATTGTGAGTGAATCAGTAAAATAGGAATTGTAATATAATATTATAATTAGAAGATGTAAAAAGAATGCTACCAAGACAAAGCCCCTTTCCTTTAACAATTATAAGATACTTTTCCAACCACTGAATGATGGCTGATAGCACCCTTCCTGAGAGTACAATGTTCAAAATCGTCGGCCTAACATTCACGGGTAACATGAATTGGAATAAATACATAGAAGATAATGCCAAGTCTGCTGCAAAGGAGGTAGGCTCCCTCTACCGGGCTAGAAAACTTCTCGCATATGCCAGTATCCTATATCTCTACAAAGCCACCATCAACCCATGCAACGAGTATTGTTGTCACATTTGGGTTGGTGCACTATCCCTTAGTCTCTCTCTCTCTTAGACAAGGTAAAAAAAAAGAGTCGCTAATCTAATAGGTCCCTCACTATCCACCAAGCTCCAGCCCCTGTCCCATCGCCGCAATGTTGCATCCTTGTGCCTGTTTTACGAGTACTTCAATGGAATGTGCTCCGACGAACTTGCTGCTCTAGTGCCCTCTCGACATAAATGCAATCAGCTAAATCCCATCCATTCACTGTGGAGGTCCCCAGATGCCGGAGAGCCTTCTACTCCAATAGCTTCTTTCATTCTTTGTGCTGCCGACTTTTGGAACTCCCTTCCTGCTCCCTGTTTCCTCAACTGTACCGACATGCAGAAATTTAAAACTAATGTGAACAAACACCTCGTTGCACAGCTCCCAATTTAAGAGGACCCCCCGTAAAATGTTCACCCGGATTCTCAGTAGCCCCTTACGTCAACATTAGCAGCTTGCCTTGTTTGGTGTGAAGTATGTTAAAAAAAATTTTTAAAAATGCATTATCATAATGACCACCTCTGGCGGGGCTACTATGACAATTTTTTTACATTAAAAAAAATGTGTAAAACGCTGAAATAAACATTTTTTAAAACTTTTTCGAGAAAATAAAAAAAACCCTAAGTGTTATTAATTAATAATTCAAGAAATTTCAGGCTTTTTATGTGCAACAAAAGCGATACAGTAGGAATAAATGTCTCCAAACCTCAGTTGATGATATATATATATATATATATATATATATATATATATATATATATATATATATATATATATATATATATATATATATATCCGTCCCGTCACACAAAGGTTAGCAAGTAAAAACGTGATTTTTTCTAGCCGAACCATTTAAAGTGGTGAGGGTGAAGCGAGAAAGCAAATAGCAAGCCAGACAATCTCCGCCGTCCGAAATGAATTCAGAAAGAAATCCTCACTCTAAATAAAAAAAAGTCAACAGTAGATGTTTTTCCTCTTTAGGTCATCAGAAATGATAATAATAATTTAGATATGAAAAATTTAAATTACTAACGTAATTCTATGATTTCATATCACTATTAGTGCGAACACTGGCAAAGGATCATTTTTTTTCTCCATATTTTAGTATATAACTAAAAGTAGGAATTTATATAATTATTTTAGTGAATTTTAATGCAAGGGAAATAACTCTGTATAAAGTATAAGAGTTATTTCCCTTTAGCAAATAGCAAATACGACAGATGAAGAAAAAAAAGAAGAAAAATATAGATTTCTGAGTACATTTTGAGATAGCAGTCAGTCAACTGTGTAGTATCTGTTCTGATACAACACTTAATCATTCTGGTCCTCGGTCAGTGAAGGAGAAATCCTTCTAGACTGAGGCAATTTTTTTTTTGTTCCAATAAAGTCAAGAGTCCCATTTTTTTTAGGGGAGGGGGGGCTGGATTTTCCTCACAATAAAAACCAACCTTGTGTCTAGCTCTGCTCTCGTGGGGGGGGGGGGGCAAATAGGAAGAATCGGTCAAATGTACATTAATAGGCAGGACCGGCGGGACAGTTATAAAAGTGTGGGGGGGGGCTCTCCTAAAAAGTGGGGGGTCTAGGTTAAACACATGCATATATAACTTCATTATTGATGACCGTAAAGGTAAAGTGGGGGGGCTAAGTTAAAAAGTGTGGTTGGGGGGGGGGGGGGCTTGAACCCCCCCCCCCCCGGTGCCGCCGTCCATGATAGGGTCCTCGATTATTACAAGTCTCCATTTCTCAAAGAAATAAAATCCCTCTGCTTTTCAAAAGAAAGCAAATAAAGAAATTATCGAATTCTTTTGAAATTTTCAGTATTTATTGGAAAAGAAATCTTTTTTTTTCTTTGGCTTTTTTGTAAAAAAAAAAAAAAATGGCCAAAGAAAGAAAAATTGCACTCCACTTGAACCTCATCGATTTCAAAGCGACTTTTAGCGCAGTGTGGTGAAAGACTAAGAGCAATTGGAGTTGATAGCAAAATCATAAATATTGTTGAACATTTTTTTTATGGAAATCGCTCCAGACAAGACATGAAGCCACTTGATGTAAAACGCTAACAAGAACGAAATATGATTATCGCAAAGACAGGAGATGCCTATTGGTCTTATTCTTGAAAAGACCAAGATTATAGGTAAGAGGAAAACAGTCAGCAGGAAGAGAGTTCCACAACATGTTAGTAATTAATTTTTAATTCTTAAAATACATTCTTTCAAATATTTTTTTTTAAATACGCAATTACATTTTTATGTTGGCAGGCAAATTTTCACTGTCTTTCATGTAGTCTGTGTATTTGTGTCTTGACAATGGAAGGGAAATGAAAAAAGTTTCAATAATATTAATAACCAAAAATACATTTTTATTTTTAGTCTTTGATTTTTTTTCCTTCTATCTCCACTCCCATCCATATTTTTATATATTTAGAAAAAAATTTACTATCAGTTAACAGACCCTGAAACTCAAAATCAAAGAAGAACTGACTCCAAAGTGTGGTCTCGCATAGAGAGCCCTGAAAATCTTTAAATTCACTAATTCATTTATATCTAATTCAACCAAGCCTTTGAAAATGTTATAAGTTATTTTCACACTTTTTAGCAACGTTTTGTGAGGTTTGCCAATGCTGAAGAACCGGACAAAACCCCCGCATTTCATTATTTATTTTTATTTTTACACAAGTAAAATAAATTTACATCATATAAATAATAATAAATATATATATATATATATATATATATATATATATATATATATATATATATATATAGTACATGTATTGTATTAGTTTCTGTAAATGTAAATCCGTAGAAACTCAAGTGTTTATAAAAAGTGCTCAATACCAAGTAGAGCTGTTTATAAGTATAAATTTAAATAAAATTTAAGTATAAATATAAATAAAAATTTGTATAAATAAAAATTTATACTTATATATATATATATATATATATATATATATATATATATATATATATATATATATATGTGCATGTACATATTGTATTAAGGGTGAAACTATTTCATTTGTTCCACTATTATATGTCTTATTTGCTCCAACTTGTGTCTATCACTTATACCTCTGCATTGTATTGCCTTCTAAGTATCACATTTCTATAAATTTACATCATATTTTTTATGTTATAATATGTCCTTTCTCGTTTCTATTCTGGGGTACTTCAAGTATAATTGATCCAAATTATCAAAACAGAACTGACGTATTAGTAGTGTAAACTAGTGTTGACCCGTCGTCAAAAATGACAGAAAAAAGAATGCTTCCCCAGTGTTCGGACTAATATTCATATAATACTTAAAAAAAACAACAACTTTTATTTACCCCAAAATAAGGCGTGTTACTACTGAAGCATAAGAGCCTACTGTGGTAGGGGCCAGATTTACAGAGGGTGGAGCAAGCTGTTTGTTCACATTACATTTAAATTTCTGCATGTTGATACTGTCGAGGAAACAGGAAGCACAAAGGAAATTCGAAAGGCAAGCATTCCGAGAAAAAAAAGCTATCAGAATAGAAAATCTTCCGGTATCTAGGGACCTCTACAGTGAGGTGGGGGTGGGGGGTGGGGGGGTGATGCTGCTGCTGCTGCTGCTGATGATGATGATGCTGTTGATGATGCTGCTGATGATGATTATGCTACTGCTGCTGATGATGATGCTACTGATGCTGCTGCTGATGATAATGCTGGTGACGATGCCGATGATGCTACTGCTGCTGCTGATGTTGATTATGATGATGATGATTATGATGACGACGACGACGACGATGATGCTGCTGATGATGATGATAATGATGATGATAATGATGATGATGATGATGATGATGATGCTGATGATGCTGCTGCTGCAGATGATAATGATGATGATGATGATGATGATGATGATGATGATGATGACGATGATGATGACGATGATGACGATGACGATGACGACGATGATGATGATGATGATGATGATGATGATGATGATGATGATGATGATGATGATGATCAGGGGTATTTTTATTCAGAGCGTGCAAGTGCAGTAAGTTCAGCAGAGCACAATCATAGAATTACGTAAGTAATTTCATTTTTCATATATAAATTATTATTATCCTTTCTGATGACCTAAAAAAGCACTTACCGTTAATTTTTTTATTTAGAGTGGAGGATTTCTTTTTGAAATCATTTTAGGCGGTGGGGATTGACTGACTTGCTATTTGCTTTCTTGCTTCTCCCCAGCACTTGAATTGGTTTCGTCCAAAGGCTAGAAAACGGCACATTTTTTACTCACTAACTTTTATGTGAAAGAACGGGTATATATTAATTCGTATAAAAATATACAAATAAATACACATTGGTCTTTAGGTGCTATTTCGGAAAAGCCTCAATAAGGAAAAAACAAATAATAAATACATATCTGTATTATGTATGTGACCGGGACGGAAGAAAGATATCGTGCACCAAAAATTACGTAAATTGATCAAATAGTTTTTTTTTATCACAGAAAATCAAATTTTTTTTCATTTTTTTCCCCCCACGTTCACTTGTCACGACAAGCTGGGCTGACTTACGTCCCTTGTTTTTCAAAGCTGGAGAGATAACAAGCGAGTATGGGAAAAAATGACAAAATTTGATTATCTGTGATAAAACATCTTTGTTCCGTCACGGTCATATACATAATATCAGTATGTCTTCATTTTTTAAATTTATTATTTGTTTTTCCTTATTGAGGCTTTTCCGAAGTTGCACCGGTCTTTATTATAGAGTGGATGATAGAAGTATTATTATTCTTTATTATTTGTAATCTTCAGTGCCATTTTTTTGTTGTTTTATTTGTTAAATTGAATTGAGAAGAGAGCTAACAAGGGAGATAACCGAATAGGCATAAAAAACACTTGAATGAATATGAGTGAATCAGAATAATTGGTTTCTGATTGGCTAATCGCCAGCAAAAAGCGACAAATCACATCAGTAATAATCGTATCAGATGTTGTTGCTTTGATTAAAACCGTCTGATCTTCCCGCTTTCGCGTGTCTGTTGCCGGATTGCGAATTAAGCGCCAAATGGACAGCTTTCTCGCACTTCGCTACACAATTATCAGCAACAACTTTCTCTACTCTATCGTTAATTCGATGGTTGGTGCTCGACTGAGCTCCAATCTATGCCCCCCCCCCCCTGTAAAACTTTGACAGCAAAAACTCGTCTAGCTACAACCACTGGTTGGATC
Organism: Sepiola atlantica; assembly: GCA_963556195.1. Classification (NCBI taxonomy): domain Eukaryota; kingdom Metazoa; phylum Mollusca; class Cephalopoda; order Sepiida; family Sepiolidae; genus Sepiola; species Sepiola atlantica. The sequence continues at coordinate 65,582,357 of OY744547.1, forward strand.
ATTTTACCGCTCCAGAAAGTATCACACTCTTGATGCAATCCTCTAGCTGTAGAAGAGCCAGATACATCAAAAGATGGGGGGGGAAGTACTGTTGCCACATCTGGGGAGGTACTGTTGCCACATCTGGGGAGGTACTGTTGCCACATCTGGGGAGGTACTGTTGCCCCATCTGGGGAGGTACTGTTGCCACATCTGGGGAGGTATTGTTGCCCCATCTGGGGAGGTACTGTTGCCACATCTGGGGAGGTACTGTTGCCACCTCTGAGGAGGTACTGTTGCCCCATCTGGGGAGGTACTGTTGCCACATCTGGGGAGGTACTGTTGCCCCATCTGGGGAGGTACTGTTGCCACATCTGGGGAGGTACTGTTGCCCCATCTGGGGAGGTACTGTTGCCCCATCTGGGGAGGTACTGTTGCCACATCTGGGGAGGTATTGTTGCCCCATCTGGGGAGGTACTGTTGCCACATCTGGGGAGGTACTGTTGCCACATCTGGGGAGGTACTGTTGCCCCATCTGGGGAGGTGCCGCTTTCCTGCCTTGGCAGAATACGAAACAGACTTCGAAATCTAGTGAGGGATTTCCCCTTCTCTTCCCTGCAGCATCTTTCTCACGGAAGAGACGTTGTTAGTCTTTCTCTGCTCTATCGTTATTTTCATGGTAGTTGCTCATCTGAACTCCAATCTATGGTCCCCTCCACTGTAAAACATTCACAAAAAACACTCGTCTTCCTACAACCACTGTAAATAATTTTATTTTCTTTCTCTCTGTACCGAAAACTAAACGGAACTTCGACGAGCAAAGTTTCTTTCCAAGAACTACCTATCTGTGGAGCACAATACCATGGGGTTGATTCCCAGCTGACTACAACATGGTAATTTTCAAGTCCAATGTAAACAAATTCTTGTTGAGCCGTCCTCTCAAATAATCAAATTCTGCCGAGATTCAACCATCGTTACCAATCTTCAAGGTGTTGTCTAACCTTCCACTTGACAAACCCATGCTGCTGCTGCTGATGATGATTACGATGATGATGACGACGACGATGATGACGACAACGACGACGATGATGATGATGATGATGATGATGATGATGATGATGACGACGATGTTGATGATGATGATGATGATGATGATGATGATGATGATGATGATGATGATGATGATGATGATGATGATGATGGTGATGCTGACGACGACGACGACGATGATGATGATGATGATGATGATGATGATGATGATGATTATTATTATGATGACGACGACGACGACGATGATGATGATGATGATGATGATGACGACGATGATGATGATGATGATGATAATGATGATTATGATGATGACGATGACGACGACGACGACGACAACGACGATGATGATGATGATGATGATGGAGTCTGGGACACTCGCAGCACTCGCAATACAGAAATCTGGATGCAAAAGAATATTAGAACACAAAAGTGTTGTAATATAATGTAAAATGGCAGAGCATGCGAGGAAGCTGAATGTCTTTGAAATGAAATGTTGCAGAAATTATCTTTAAAGTCACTCTGCAAAATCAATGAAGAAATGCAAATCTCAGAACGAAGCTTAATATTTGCAGATCCATTAATGTTATTCCAAAAAAGAGATTAACGCGGTTGGAACATGTTTTCCGTCCACTGCTCAAGTGAGGGTAATTATCCAAAGCCCAGCGACTATGATGCATCCATGAACTGGGTATTTACTTCCTTTCCACTGTAGGAAGGTTAGGGTTAAGGCTAGCCTGGAAGGTTTGTGCGAATCAAGTAAGCGCCTCTGAAGAAGGATCACTCAGGCACCTTGATCCTCACTCTAACCTTGAAGAAGGGGCACTCTGGCCTATTAAAAATTGCCTGGGCAGCCCTGTCGCCATTCCCCGGTCAGAGCGTCTCAGGCAGTTAGCAATAAACTAACCCTAACCCCAAAGAGGGGAGGCAAGGTCTGTTAGGACTACCCAGAACCAATATCACAGCCCGACAGATAAAAGACCACCGAAATGGCCCAGTTTCTAGCGGACTGATCTTCGACTGGTATCTTCTAGTCAAGAGTCTCTGAACCTGAAGTTAAGTCTTTACAATCCATTCACAACAAAAACTCGTCTTCTTACAACCACTGTAAATAATTTTATTTTCTTTCTCTGTGTACCGAAAACTAAACGGAACTTCGACGAGCAAAGTTTCTTTCCAAGTACTACCCGTCTGTGGAGCACAATACCATGGGGTTGATTCCCAGCTGACTACAACATGGTAATTTTCAAGTCCAATGTAAACAAATTCTTGTTGAGCCGTCCTCTCAAATAATCAAATTCTGCCGAGTTTCAACCATCGTTACCAATCTTCAAGGTGTTGTCTAAGCTTCCACTTGACAAACCCATGCTGCTGCTGCTGATGAAGATGAAGATGATGATGATGCTGATGATGATGACGATACTGCTGCTGCTGCTGATGATGACGACGACGACGACGACGACGATGATGATGATGATGACGATGCTGCTGCTGCTGATGATGATGATGATGATGATGATGATGATGATGATGATGACGATGACGATGATGGAGTCTGGGACACTCGACTGGTATCTTCTAGTCAAGAGTCTCTGAACGTGAAGTTAAGTCTTTACAATCCATTGATAGTTCCTTTTGCAAAGTTATACAAGTGAAACATGGACTGGCAGATGCTGAGAGGATGCTGAATGTCTCTTTGAAATTACATCTTTAAGAACTATTCTTGGCGTTGATAGACTAAAAGATGCAAATAACAAAAAGAAATTAACAGACTCATCAACGACATTGTTCGAAAAAAGAGAATAACATGGTTTGGACACGTTTCCCGGCTACCAGACTCCAGCTATAGAATGAAATAGCAAGAAAATTTCATTGAAGAATAATCACGAGAACGACAAATCATACTTTGTTCCTGACTAGCCAATTTTCATTTGTTATTGTTGCACCGTGTTATTGGCAGTACAATGACGTACTTTGCTACAATTTATTATAAAAAATTACTTAGTCCAGGCCAGACGACTGCTAACATAAAACATTTTTAAATAATCACCTAAAGATAAAAATAAGCAAAAAACTGAAGAATATAATAGGAGTTGTCTACCTTAAGTTCAAAGATGTGCAAAAAAAGAAAAATTAAAACATAAAATGACTTCATTACATCCCGGGCAACGCCGAGTAGATACAACTAGTGACATATAAAGGTACTCCCTATTTACTTGCCTCCCCACGAGGGCAAAGTTAAACACAAGGTCAGGTTTTATATGAGGATATCCAGCTCCCCATTGCAATTTTTTCTCGGCCTTTTGTCTGAGATCAAAGTGTAGTATCTGTTTTGATGGATGCTACACCCCTTAGACCGGTAGCGTCTTAGGGTTTGTCCTGTGCAGTTCTAGGAGGTCCACCCTCCCAGGCTTTGCCTTCTCTCCCTTTGAGTAGGGGTTAGTTTATTGTTGATAGCCTGAGGCGCTCTTACCGGGGAATGCCGACGGGGCTGCTCAGGCATTTTTTGTAGGCCAAAGAGCGCTTCCTTTTAAGCGCTGGCTTTTCAGTCCCACTTTCCGACCTTGTGTCACATCTTATCACTGTCGGAGGGAGATAAAAAAAAAAAATTTAAAAAGAAAAAAGAAAAAACATTTTTAAAAAGAAAAAATTAAAAAAGAAAAAAGAAAAAAAAAAGGGGAACTCCAGATTGGGACAAACATAAAAATTGCCCCAATCAAGAAGAATTTCTCCTCTAGCAAAGGATAGAAGAGATAGGACACTTTGATCTCAGTATGAAAACCAGGCAGTGCTGACAAGGTCGGAAAATTAAATTTTTAGATTTAGCGTGATAGCGGTCTTCGAAATTTGCGGCAGAATTTCGGTTTGGCCCAAGTTAATAACACATGTGCAGTAACGTTTTCCGTTTTTGTGTGTGTGTTTCTAATATGTTGTTACTGTTAAAAATCAACTGTATTTATTTAAAGATGGCCTTGGAAGCACTGCCTAAACAATCTCTCCTAGGCCCCCAGCAAGCTTGAGCCCACTCCGGTCCGGGGTTTCGGATGTTGGTAGTGCCAGCTCTAAAAATAGCAAGTCGGTCTTTGGAACGCGATGATTGTTTAAAATATAAGATACCCGGATTGTTTTTCTACAGTTTGAAACCGTCTGAGTCGTATCGATTCGAATGGCTGCGAAGGAGGTTCGATACACAGGATATTAACGAGATATCCTGTGTTCTATTTTTAAAATCCAATATAGGAACCCCCCCCCCCCTTTCTCTCCGTTTTCTCTGGAGCTTCTACAACATTCGACACGCGTTTTGTTGCAGCAAAACATTAGGGAGTTGATGGCTCCCCCCTGCGTTAAACCAATCAATAAATGAATGCGCCCCCTTCCATCCTCCCTTCACCCGCTTAAAGCTCCCGTTATTATTCAAAATTCTGATCATTAACGAATTATTGGTAATCCAACGCTGGGAAAAACGCCCAGATTTGGTGCCATGTTGCAAATGCGTGTACAGGAATTGTCGGTGTCTTAATTGTTCTTGCAAATACCAAAAGAGGGAGAGAAAAAAAAAGAAAAGAAAAGAAAAGAAAAAAGGAAAAAAAGAAGAAAAAGAAAAAAAGAAGAAAGAAAAAGAAGAAAAATAAAGAGAAAAAAAGAAGAAAAAGGAAAAAAGAAGAAAAAGGAAAAAAGAAGAAAAAGAAAAAAGAAGAAAAATAAAGAGAAAGAAAAGAGGAAAAAAGAAAGAAGAAAAAGAAGAAAAAGAAAAATAAAGAGAGAAAAAGAAGAAAGAGAAAAAAAAGAAAAGAGAAAAAAAGAAGAAAAAGAAAGAAAAAGAAAGAGAATAAAGAAAGAGAAAAAAGAAAAAAGAAAGAAAGAGAAAGAAAAGAAGGAAAAAAAGAAAAAAGAAGAAAAAGAAGAAAAGAAAAAGAAAAAAAGAAAGAAGAAGAAAAAGAAAAAAAGAACTAAAAAGCTTACTTATGAAAATACATGATGCCCCCCTCCCCACCCCCTGAAAAAAATGTCACCATAGAAATCGTCAATAAAATTCACAATCCTTTCTGCAATCCAACCATATTTAGTACAAATAAATTTCAGTCTTGACTTGTCTTGTCCACCAAGATCAAGGGGGAAGAATTGCTGTTTTCTGGGTCGGAATCTATCAATCTAACACTTATCGTTGGCTTGAAGTAGTTTTTTTTTAGCCCCTTATATCAAGTGGCTTCATGCCTTGTCTCGAGCGATTTCCCAAAAAAAAAACATAAATTAGAGCTCATTCAAACACCTACCATTAAAATAACGATAGAGCAGAGAAAGACTAGCAACGTCTCTTCTGTAAGAAAAAGGTTGTAGAGAATAGAATAGATAATCCCCCACTAGATTGTGAAGTCGGTTTTGTAGTTTGTCAAGGGAAGAAAGGGGTGCACTAAAAGGAGAATAAACATATGTGATCCAATCCAATTAGACTGCTGATTTCAAATAAAGGAATCCATTTTCACTCCTCGCATCTAATACATTTTAGATATAGCCTACACCATGCACATAAAGTAAATACTGGAATTTATTTACGAGAGTATATTACAGGGTGCTTCCCCCCACCACCACAAAAAAGGGCACCCATGGAATAATTAATATAATTTCCAATTCTTTCTGCTATCCAACCTTTTTTTGGTACAAATAAATTTCACTCTATATTTGCATTGTCCATCAAGTTTCAGGCAAGTTTACTAGTTTAACCCATTTATCAAGTTTTATTTTCCTCAAAGATAATTCAGACTTTCCATTTGTGTTACGATGAAAGGTTATCAAGTACTTCTCTTTTCGAAAACATAATTTCTGTGGGCTTTAGCATGGACGGCGGCACCGGGGGGGGCAGGGGGGGGGGGGATCAAGCCCCCTCACTTTTTTACTTGCCCCCCCCCCCACTTTACGGTCATCAATAATTAAGTTGATATGCATGTGTTTAACCGCCCCCCCCCACTTTTTAGGAGACCTCCCCCCACTTTTATAACTGTCCCGCCGGCCCTGTTTAGTTTGTTTCGAAAACTTCATTATCGTATAGAAAATATTTAAATCTGATTTATTGGCGCCTGAAGATGATTAAGATGAGGTTAGACTAATGTGGGTATCATGTGTAAATGGGTCAAAAGTCGCACGTGGAGTGAACATTAATATAGGGTGACCCCCACCACCATCACCAAAAAATGCGCCTGGACTGGGATCGATCAGCGTAAGTGACTCTGACCTGCCTTATCCCCGCCATCAAAGCGTCTGTCGTTACCTGGCGTGTAGTTTGAAAATTAAGGAAATGTCATAATTGACTTGTCCACCAAGTTTTATTTAAAATAAAATTATTTTGAACTAATGCCGAAGTTCTTTTCCCATAATTGTAATATTGAGCAAACATGATCATTTTATGAATAAAAAAAAACAAATAAAATATACAACCAAAAAATTAAATATATATATATATATATATATATATATATATATATATATATATATATATATAGTCATATCTCTATGCTGATGAGTCCCGATTATTAAGGACGAAACGTATACGTACATAGATAATAAACAATCACAAATATTTATTATTATTTGTCGCTCCTCGAAAAAGTAGAGCACTGTAAGTGTAGTATTAACACAGCATGACGTCACTAGCTTTAAATGCATCGTTCCTTCTATTAAAAAGAAATAGAACGCTCTCAGACGTTAAGCCGACGATAAAGTGCTAAAATTATCACAGTTTATTCGCTATTTAAAATTGGTCGTGTGGTTAAGGCGTCGGATTTGAGTTGCAAAATACTCGTAATCTGGGGTTTCGAATCACATGACCGGTAATGAATAGTCATATCTCTATGCTGATGAGTCCCCATTATTAAGGACGAAACGTATACGTACATAGATAATAAACAAGAACAAATGTTTATTATTATATATATATATTACTATTTCATGTATCCACATAAAATTTTATAAGGAGATATAATTTTTCATGTATCAATTTTCAGTATTTACTTCAACAGTGCTCGATACGTAAGTAGAGCTAGGTAGTAAGTTATGAAAATATATTTATGGCAATCAAGCTACACAGAGGCTCACGCGTTTCATCCCCAGGGGTAATCTTCAGGCTAAAATGCATGGAGTTAGTTTTGCCGGGTGTTTTTATATACACAGCTAGCTAGTTAACCAATCAGATTCTTTGTTGTTCTCTTAACCAATCGTTGGGCTTCTCACGAACAAGATCTGGTTAGTTTTACTTCCTATTTCCTATTCTATTGTTCTGTTTTCTATAGAGTGGCCTATATCCTTTTTCTTTGTTGTGTCAATATAATGAATGACCTTATTTTAACACGTGGTTCCTTGTATTTCTATTTTAGGTTTTAGTTTTTGAGGTTTTAGTTTAGTTTAGTATTTTTTACTTATTTGTTTATTTATTTATTTATGTATTGTTAGCCTAAAGTATATATATATATATATATATATATATATATATATATATATATATATAGGGTGATTCATAAGTCACTTAGCTATTTATTTTTGAAATTCTAAAGTTAAAAAATACGGTAATACAAAACAGAAAGTTTATTCAACAAATTTATTAATGGGAGTTTAATATTACAGAAATAATCAAAATTTCCACCTTCGTTCTGCAGGCATAGCTCCATTCATTTTTGCAAGGAATTTACGACGCTTTGTAGCATATTTGATTGATTATGAAATAAATATATATAGAAACAAATATATAAACGAACAAATTTAAAATAACAAATAGCAGTAATTAGAGAGTAAGATAACAATCATCAAAAGTTCATAGTATGTTTGTGCTTCATATGGTAATCATTTTAAATAGCTAAGTTAAGTGACTTATGAATCACCCTATATATATATATATATATATATATATATATATATATATATATATATATATATATATATAATATAAATTTTATTTATTGATATATGTATTATAGAAGTTCAGAACAACATTGATACCGTCGGTTTCAAATCCAACAAAGAGGGGGCATATAATATAGGGTAACTCTACCACCACCAAAAAATGCGCCTAAACCTGGATCGATCATGACTTGCCTTATCCCGCCATAAAAGTGTCTGTCGTTACTTGGTGTGTCGTCTGAAAATTAAGGAAATGTCATAATCATAGGTTACTGATGAGGATCGAACTCGAAAATAGAACGACTGATTATTGCACTACAATAAGCAAATTCACCTTAATAAGAAAAAGTTGAACCTCTGAATTATCTGTATTCTCATTGGTTTGTAGCAGTTATCTCCTCCTTTTAAAACATAACTGCACCGGTTGGCCAGTAGGCGTCGCTTTTCACCGTCAGGTGGCGCTGAAAGCAACGAAAGTTATCTGCCCTTTTTCTCTATATAAATGAAGGCGCAACGAAAATAGCTCTTTTTTCTATTCAAATGAAAAGACACTCACTACAGACGCTCCACGTCAATACGCGTTTTCCCGGTAAGAGTTTCCATTTCTTTGTATACACACTAAAAGACTTTCTACTACGTACACCTTCTTGAAAAATAACTCTATTTCTCCATATACGCACTCAGAGACTTTTCTACTTCAGACTTTATTTCTTCGTATACGCAATTCAGACTGTTTTCTGCTCATTTCAAATACACACTAAAAGACTTTCTACTACATACACCTTCTTGAAAAATGACTCTATTTCTCCATATACGCACTCAGAGACTTTTCTACTTCAGACTTTATTTCTTCGTATACGCAATTCAGACTGTTTTCTGCTCATTCCACATACACACTAAAAGACTTTTTACTACATACACCTTCTTGAAAAATGACTCTATTTCTCCGTATACGCACTCAGAGACTTTTCTACTTCAGACTTTATTTCTTCGTATACGCAATTCAGACTGTTTTCTGCTCATTCCACATACACACTAAAAGACTTTCTACTACATACACCTTCCTGAAAAATAACTCTATTTCTCCATATACGCACTCAGAGACTTTTCTACTTCAGACTTTATTTCTTCGTATACGCAATTCAGACTGTTTTCTGCTCATTCCACAGACACACTAAAAGACTTTCTACTACATACACCTTCTTGAAAAATGACTATTTCTCCGTATACGCACTCAGAGACTTTTCTACTTCAGACTTTATTTCTTCGTATACGCAATTCAGACTGTTTTCTGCTCATTCCACAGACACACTAAAAGACTTTCTACTACATACACCTTCTTGAAAAATGACTATTTCTCCGTATACGCACTCAGAGACTTTTCTACTTCAGACTTTATTTCTTCAAATACGCAATTCAGACTGTTTTCTGCTCATTCCACATACACACTAAAAGACTTTCTACTACATACACCTTCTTGAAAAATGACTCTATTTCTCCGTATACACACTCAGAGACTTTTCTACTTCAGACTTTATTTCTTCGTATACGCAATTCAGACTGTTTTCTGCTCATTCCACATACACACTAAAAGACTTTCTACTACATACACCTTCTTGAAAAATGACTCTATTTCTCCGTATACGCACTCAGAGACTTTTCTACTTCAGACTTTATTTCTTCGTATACGCAATTCAGACTTGTTTTCCACATACACTCGTTTTGTTTGTAAATTATTACTTTGCTTTTGCATGCCACATTGCTTGCTTTCATGAACACATATCAACGGGATACAGCCGAGAACCCCGACAGGTTAAAAAGAATTAACTGAGAATTTTTAATGTCTGAAATCTGCGGATTTAAGAATCAAGGGGAAGAAAGAAGCAGAAAGGTGAGAAGTCAGAGAAAACGTCCAATGATTTGTGAGCCGCATTATTTTATTGACTGCGGCAACAAAGCCATTATAATTATCTGACCCTAACCCTAACCCTAACCCACATTATTTTATTGACTGTGACAACAAGGCCATATGTAAATAGGTCAGTAGTTCTAATTTGAGTAGATCTTAATATAAGGAAAATTAATCTATGCGATTGCAAGAAGTCTATTAGTTTGGCATTATTTCTGGTTAAATATAAAATATCTTGCAAGTTCAGAGCGTTAAACCGTGGTTGAAAACTAGAGTTATCTCCCCCTTGTTTGACTCTTCAAAATTAAAGATAAAAATTTTTTTTTCGGCCCTACGGTTCACAAGCATAAATTTTTATTGAGTTGTACATTCTTGAGACAACCTGTAGCAGTTAGCTCCTCCTTTCATCCATAACTGCACCGGTTGGCCGTTAGGTGTCGCTTATCCACCGACAGGTGGCGCGGAAAAGCGACACCAGAGTTATCTGCCCTACTGAATATAAAAGCCGGTGCAGAAGAAAAATCACCCTCGTTTTCATTCAATCCGCCTCGCAGAGACGTCCCCTCGGCACAGCTTGGACGCATCGCCGGGAGCACCGACGAGGAACCCGGAAAAGCCTTTTTCTCCCGCTACCGTTGTCTCACTCAAAGACTACTACTATCTTCACTTGAAGAAAACCCACGGGCAGCCCAGAGAACCATTACGTTTTTCCTCTTTCTCAACCGGACACCGTCTAACTCTCTCTTCTACCTCTACCAAACGGTATAAGTATCCTCTGTCAATAAACCCTCTATTTTGTTGCCTGTGTAGCAGTTACCTCCTCCTTTCAAAAACATAACTACACCGGTTTGCCGGTAGGTGGCGCTTTATCACCGACAGGTGGCGCTGTAAAGCGACACCAGAGTTATCTGCCCTTCGGACTATAAAAACGGTTGCAAACGGAAAATCCATCTCTTCTTCACCGACCGACCAGTCTCGACAGAACAACGCTGACACTAGCGTTCCATTTCAATCTTCTCTTCTGGTCAATTGGCCTCGGCAGAACGACGCTAATACACTAGCGTTTTGTCTCACACTTTTCTCTTGGACTGGTCTCGGCATACCAACTACCAACACACGTTTCTTCCGTCAGCACGTGGTCAAACAACGGTAAGAGTTAACAACTCATTTTCTTTGTGTACGCCGGATTCATTTCTTCTTATACCTTTTCAAGAACTGTTTTTCCATCGACACACATGCATACATCACACACTTCATCATTCCACGTACACACACGTTCAATAAACCTTATTTGAACTACTTCATTTTGTTTGTTTGATTATTACTCTGTCTTTGCATGCAACATTGCTTGATATACGAACACGTAAATAATCGGGGGACTCGACCCTCGATCCGAACACCTGTTACTCCGTTGTTCATTCAATTCATTTCGTGTGATAAAAGTAAGCAAGGGTCAAACTATCCCTTTCATTACAAATGGTGACCCGAAGAATAATAATCGCACGAGACTGAGTTGAACAACATAGTACAACAAAATACGGCAACGAGGTTTTATACCGAGCAGCGACGACCAGGAAGACTCTACACTTTAAAGCATGCGAACCTTCTCACAAATACATTTGAACACAAGCAAAATATTTTACAAGACGCCATGACTTTCTTTTGTGCCTAACACGTGGCACACAGAAAAATACGTCGCCATTTTTTTTCCGTACCACGTGGAAAAGAAAATACGAATTACTATTCTCTATTCCGACAACAACGGTACGAGAACATTTTTCTTCACCGCGTACAAATTGAATCTTTTCACAAACCTATTACTTTTTTTTTTTAACTGAAAAATAATTATTGGTTAAATAACTTACCTGTTTAAACTAGTACTAAGTTACTTTGAAGGAAAGAATATTAAAATAGATAATTTAACTATGAGACAAAATCAGGGGACGTAAACGCGTTTGGCATAATTGTCTCCGGTTATTTTACGATGTCTGCCTTCGAACATGTCAATTGACTGTTCCCGAAAAATGGATTTTGTTTATAATTAAAGTTTTACGCGATAATTTTTCCTACTTTTTGGTGACGATACTTATTTAGATCTGCTGCGTTAGTATATAATACTGTTTTTTTTTTTGTTTGTGGTATTGATAATTTAATACGGACGCTTCTCTGTACAAGCACCAATTTTAATTGACAAATAATATTGTTAAATCATTAAAAAAAACAGAATACTTTTTAAATTTTTATTTTTAATTTGATTTTTATTATATATAAAATCCAAGCCAAACACTAACAAAACAAAATAATTGCAAAAATCCTAATGAAGTAACGATGAGAGAGAGAGAGAGAGAGAGAGAGAGAGAGAGAGAGAGAGAGAGAGAGAGAGAGAGAGAGACAGAGACAGAGACAGAGACAGAGAGACAGAGCCAGAGAGAGGGGGAGAGAGGGAGAGAGAGAGAGGGGGGGTAGAGAGAAAGAAAAAAATCCTAATAGTAAATTTTAATTTATTCTACAGTCGTGATCCGGAATCCGACACTTTATGCCAAAATTAATTCCGGAAAATTACGATATTCATCGGAAACTGCCGAATCGCTTTCCTGTTTGTTTTCTGAACGTCTATGAAGCGAGAAGAGGAAATATAGTCATCAAACACACATGATGATACTTGCCACTTCTTACATATGAAAAAAAATTATTTAATTAAATTCAACTAATTATTTTATAAATCTTTAAATGTTCTATGTTTTATTTTATTTTAATAGTATTAAACAGTAGAAGTTAAAAAAAATAATTTATTATTAATTCGACATTTTCCCCCTCGGAAACTAACGAATCATTGTGTGATGCCCGTATGTGTGTGTGTGTGTGTGTGTGTGTGTGTGTGCGTGTGTGCGTGTGTGCGTGCGGTAATGTGTCACCTTTTGATAACTTTGATAAATACACATTGATTTTTTATTATTATCATTATAGTTAACTTTTTTTAATCAAAAATAAAATGCGGGAAAACTAAAACAAATAAATAAAAAATCATTTTCAATCTACTTTTACTAATTTGTTTCCTTGAATCATTTCGGCAACTACCGAACGTAATGGACAAGAGACAAATCTTTTAGAAACTCTAATATCGTAGTAACATTCCGACACTCTACCGTTTAATCTCGGAAAATTCCGACTTTTGTCGAAGATTGCCGAAACCAATTATTTTCTGCGTCACTTTAGCAGACGTCAACAACAAAACGATTTTTTTTTATTTTCAAATATATATATATATTAAACGGAAGAAATTACAACAATAACTGATCATGATAGATTATAATTCGTATTATTCGTACCTACGAGTTGTTGTTGTTTTTTAATTCTGGTTCTACGTTTCTCGTAATTCTACATATAATTCCGGAAAAAGCCGATCCTTATCGGCCATTGCCGAATCATAATATCGATTCAAATTTACTACCATAGTAGGCAGACATCAATGACAAGCGAGTTTTTTTTTCTTTTCCCTTTTTTTTTTTCAAACAAAAGAAACGAACTAACTGTGGCAAAACACATCGGTTGATGTATGTACACATTATATTTTCCATCTTCACAGTTTTATTTTCGGTAGTTCATTCACATTATTTCCGGAAAAACCCGATCTTTATCGGGGATTACCGAAAAATAAACGCATTCTAGTTTCGGTTTGGATTTTCTCAAGACGTCAACAACAAAACGAGAAGGTTTGTTGTTGTTTATTTTTTGAAAGCGCAAAGGAAGGATTTAACCACCATGGGGGAGTACAAATCGGTTGATGCGTGCACAGATCAAGTTATTATCCGTATCTCTGCGATTGTGTCCATTATTCTTGTAACGGGAACCGCGGTGTTTGTTCCTACGGTCACTGGTAGCACATCTACGTCTCCGTCTTTGGCGTCACCATCTTCATCTTTATCCGGCGCGACTTCCCCCGCGATCCAGTATTGCTCCTTCTTCAGCAACCGGGCCCCATCGCCGCAGCCGGGCCTCAAGAACTGTACGTGGTTCAAGAGCAATAGTTGCTGCATCCAGGAGGAGATCTCGGCCACGTTCGGACGGGTGAAACCCCTGCCCGGGGCCGACACCAACTGCCAGCACTTCATCAACTATCTGATGTGTTACATCTGCGCGCCCGACCAGAACACCTTCTACCTGAGGGAGCGGCTCACCGTGTGCCGGGAGTTCTGCAACAGCTTCTACGACGCGTGCCGCACGGCCGTCCTCAAGGGATCCATCGTCGGCGACCTGTACTCAAACGGCAGCCAGTTCTGCCTCAGCCGGAGTTTTAAGGTCGACGATGCCGCCAACGGCAGGTGCTTCAACCACGCCATCAAAGAAGAAACGAGTTCAGCACCAACGACCCTCTTGAAGCATTCCCCTCTCTTTTATTACAACGCGCCATTATTGTTATTCTCTTTGAATTATAACAGTCATTCCTTGTTATTTGTCTTGCTAATTTCCTCTTCCTGGATTATGATATTACAAATAATGGTGTTGCGCATGTAATCTCCCCGGGGGGGACGGAAAAAGAAATCCGGGGAACCTCTAACCCGCGGGACTTATCCCCTTTATCACAACGGTTAAATAGAAAATTCCCACTCCGTCATGGCCGCCAAATCTGAAATCGGAAATTTCGACACCCTCCTCAAGAAAACATTATATTTTTCTAGGGAAGGCCCAAAGAATAATTTGTCGGTAAAATTGTCGTTTCCCAACCAAAATGGCGGACAATAAATCGTCTGCATTTTTCCGACCGCCTAAATGAGTAAATAAACCCAAATAAATTGTTTGGGACTAATTTAAAATTTCAAATTTACTATAAATTATTTTAAAGGAAATCAGTTGGGAAATTAGTCCAAAACAATTTATTTGGGTTTACTTACTCATTTGTGAGGTCGAACAAAAAAAAACCCAGAAAACTGCAGACGATTTATTGTCCGCCATTTTGGTTGAGAAACGACAATTTTACCAATTTGTTTTCAACAATTTGTTTAATTATTAACAAATAATACAATCAAACTGTTTTTTATAACTGGAATTTATATATATATATATATATATATATATATATATATATATATATATATATATATATATATATATATATATATATATATATATATATAACTGGAATTTATATATATATATATATATATATATATATATATATATATATATATATATATATATATATATATATATATTAAAAATAGTTTAATTATTCATTATTAACCACCAAATATCATTAGTAAGAAACAATTAACAAATAATAAATTTCAACTGTTTTATAAATGGAAATGTTGGCACTTGTACAGTTTAACATCCTCCGGCAAATTTAGGAAGCCATTCTTAACATGAAGAGGGGGTGGGCTTTGTTAACTCTTTCTTTGCCGCGGACGGAACTCTCCTAAAATGAAAAACAAAAATGTTAGACTGTACAAGCGCTGAAAATTTTCTTTACATTTTTTAAAAATGTGTTACAATTAGCCTAAAAAAATTAAACATCATAGTAATGACGTATCCAATACAGACTATTTCCGAAGCGGCCAATAATAAATGGGGTGGGGGGTGGGGGGGCAGTTATAACGACAGATAACAGAACGAAAAAGTAGTTAAAAAAACAAATATGCAGCAAATAAATATTACCAAAGGCAAGATAAGTTACTCTTCTACTATTAGTTCTTGGCCTTTTGGCTAAGATCAAAGTGTAGTATCTGTTCCGATGGATACTGCACCTCATAGACTGGTATTGTCTTGGCCTTCGGGGCTTGATTTACGCCTGTCTGTGGGTCTGTCCTGTGCAGTTCTAGGAGGTCCACCCTCACAGGCTTCACCTCCCCTCTTTGGGGAGGAGTAAGTTTATTGCTTACTGTCTGAGGCGCCCCTACCGGGGAATGCCGACGGGGCTTCCCAGGCAATTTTTAAACCCCACTTTCCCGACTTGACCTTGGGTCACATCTTACTTGTGGGAGTAAGATAAAAACTGGCCTTGTGCCTAACTCCTGGAGAGGAGTAAACCAATACTCTTCTACTATAATCTGGATAGGTTTATTTATGTTTTAACTTATTTTAAAGAGGTTTTTTTTTTGTTGGTCAAAACAAGCCTGGTGTCCACCTGTTCAGTTAGAACGAAAAAAAAAAATTGCTAAAATTACAAAGTTTCGATAATCGCTCAAAAAACGAAAATTAAGCAAAATACTGGTAGAACATTATATTTCCCCACAATTGGTGACATTTATTTGATGTGTTTCTAACACTATTTTGTTTATTTTTCGATTTTTCACCAATTATCGAGGATCCCCGTACTGGTCTCATGAACAGACATTTTTTTCTCGTTCTAGTTCTAACTGAACAGGTGAATTTCAGGTTTGTTTTGAACAAAAAAAAACGCTTTTTTTTTTATTAACACCGGTCAAAATTTCAGATTTGGCAGCCATGACGAAGTGGGAATTTTCTATTAAACCATCACAATTACAACGCACGATTATTGTTATTGCTAATTATAATAATAATAATAATAATAATAATAATAATAATAATAATAATAATAATAATAACTGGAAATCTGGGGAGACTTGTTGTCACTCAGACTCCAGGGAATACCACCGGTTGTCGGTGAGCAATCACTGATGACCTGTGTGAGAACTCATAGTGAGTAAATAATAATGACAATAGCGATCATTTCTTGTTATTCAGTTCACAATGTTTATTTCCTCTTCTCGGAATTTGATATTTTATAATGTTGCGCATTTAATCCCCGGGTTAGAGAGCTCATCTCTCTTCGATTAAAAAAAAAACGTCATAACCTCCCACCCAGCTCCATTCGCCGGGGAAATTGAGCTTTCATGGTCCAAAAAAGTTGAACGGTCCCGAACGAAATGTCCGACCCCCTCCCCCCCAACACACACACGCACATAGAATAATAAATCATACAGACAGGCAGTGGAAAAAAAAAAATTTTAACATTTTTTTTACCGTGTTGCCACCCGGACTTAGGGTCAGTGGTAGGGTCAAGGAAAAGCGTGTTTTTTTTTATTTTTTTTTATTTTTTTTTTTTTAAATGAATTGATGATTTTAAAATCGATTTGAAGATGATTAACATTTTTTTTTTTAAACTGAAATCATAAAAAAAAACACTTCCTTAACCCTACCACTACCATAGGCCCGGGTGACAATATGAAAAAGAAATAATATTAGGGAAAAGAAACAACAAAAAAAAAAAACACCAGAAAATGGTGTGCGTGACGGGAGTGTGATAAGACCGTCAAACGTCAATTTATAGTCTTAAAGCTGACCACCCCCTTTTATTAAAAAAAGGGTTTAAATCGAACACTTCAGTTATCTGTTAAAAAAAGGAATCATCGCCAATTAGATTAATTTGTAAGTAAATAAATTTTAACCCCTTATATATATATATATATATATATATATATATATATATATATATATATATATATATATATATATATATATATATATATATATATATATTAGTGTGTCGGAATATGTTGAAAAGAAATCAATAAAGTGCTCGATCGTAAGAATGCGAAATTATTTATTTAAAAACAATACATTACATATTTCACAAACGTACCATGGTTTCATTGACATTTATTATTTAGAAAAGGCCCTTACAACCCATCTCAACTCTTCGGCAACTCACGAAATTGAGACGGATGGACTGAAAGGACCTTTTCTAAACAGTAACGGTCTATCCATGTCAATGAAACCATGGTACAGTTTTTAGATAAATAATTTGTGTGTGTGTATATATATATATATATATATATATATATATATATATATATATATATATATATATATATATAGGGTGTCCCAAAATAATGTATACACTCTTTGAATCGTTATAATTCGTTCAATTTACTGATTTTGACTTGCAAACAAGGTTGATAGAACAGTAGAAGAGTAAGAATACACATTCAAAAATACTGACACTAAAATTAACAAAACCATAGAAAAATAACTTTTAATAAACGTAAAGGCTACAATGTTTAAAGCAAGAAACCTGAAGCAATTGCAAACAAATGGGAGTAGCAATTGTAGTAGAATGTGCCCAAGGAGTAAATGTTGCAGGACGTTTGTAGGTACAATTATTCACGTCTTCATGTATATGGAAAGTGTATTGAGCAGAACGGGTTGGGGTTAGGGTGAGGGTTCATTTTATGAACATTCAGAAATTATCCTAAATAGCCTTTATCTTTGTTAAAAATTAATTTTCTATGTTTTTGTTAATTTTACTGTCAGTATTTTTACGTGTATATTCTTACTCTTCTATAAGAAGCAACCCGGGCGGTTCTTGTAAAATGTTATTTAATAACTGTTATTCTTTTTTTATTATTATTTAATAATTATACTTAAACTTACTGACTGTTGGAATAATTCACTTATTGGGTATCTTTCAGAATGATCAGTACGCTGAAAACGCTCAAAAAAACAAATATACAACAAATAAAAGTAACTGTCGTCGATAAAAGTTAATTTAAAACTGACCTGTGATATTTGTTTGTATTTTTAAACCGTTCCAACTGCTATTTAGTAGAAATCAATAGTTTTATCACGCGAACTTGCAAAAAAAAAAAAATGGCGCTTGCTCGTAAGACATGGCGTCTTACGAGCAAGCGCCATTTTTTTGTCTAAAAAAAACGAGTAAAAAATGAACAAGAAATTTTTTTTTACAGCTATTAAAACCCCATTTATAGTACGTAAAAATACAAACAAATATCATAGGTAAGTAGACAAATATCTCTTCTCGACGTAGGTTAAACTCACTTGTTGCATATTTATTTTTATAACCCCGTTCTCGTTAGTTTTTTGGACCCCGTCCGCGACTGTACTGATCATTCTGAAAGATACCCCACTTATTGAACTTGGTTTTCGTTCAAAATTTAGATAAAATTAATTATTAGTCTTAAATTATATTTATTGCCGAAAATAAAATTCGGTTCTTGTGCGTTATGGCAACGATCAAAATTTCCTTTCAAAAAAGGAAATAATTCGATTTTTTTTTTTTACATGGACTCATAACGAAATGATTATATTCGAATTTTTTTCTTACGGGAAACCGTAACACAGATGGAGAAACAAGAGAATTTGTAAGAAGATACAGAAAAAAAAAACAGTATTTTTGTAATTATATACATCAAGAAACGGTATTAAAATGGAAATAAATTAGATTTATTTAAGTAACTTTAACATCACATAAAATATAAAAATATAAAGTACATATTTGAAAAAAGGTTTTACACTGGGTGCAATCCAACTATCTGAGAGAAAATACTCCCTATGTAAAGTACATATTTGTAAAAAAAAATCTACTAAATTTGCCTTATTTCTAGTTAGATATAGAATGTCTTGAAGATTTAACGCATTGACATCCATTTCGGAAAATTAAGAAAAGAATTAAGACAATTTGAATTATCCCCCCTTCCGAAAAAAATCAAATTATCTCCCCTTTCGATTCACTCTCCTAAAAATAAGGTATAATTTTTATTTTCGTCGCCATAATACACAAGCACCTAAAATTTTAATTTACTTTTTTAAAGCCGTAAAACTCTAACTTTATTTCAATGTTTTAATCGATGGCGGCCATGTTTATTTTTTTCTAAATTTTCGCACCAAAAATATATATATATTTTTTTTAACATTTTATTACACAAACATATACACGCAAATAAATAAGTATTAAACATTAGTTTTACATAAAATAAAAATAAAGTTTTAAAATTGTAATTAAATATACTGGCTGATCATAAAGGCGACATTGATTTTTAACGGTCCCGTTACACTCATTGCTCGTACCGTTTCCGTTGTTTTTTTCGTATTGCCAGTCAGACTTAAATTTAATGAAGGGCATGTGTTGTTTTTTTTGTGTATTTTTTGTTTCATGAAACAATTTATTATCATTGCCACGTAAGGAAAGTTTACTGGAAGATTTTCAATGCTACTATAAGCAAGCCATATATATCACTGAAAAAAGATAATGGATTGTTAAAAAAAAAAAAAAAATTAAAAGCACCTGTCACTTAACACTAACCCTAAGTCCAGGTGGCCATACAAAAAATAAAAGACGGCAACCGTGCACGTACAGTGGGTGTAACGAAACCGTCAACTTTTTACGGACCGTTAAAAGTAAATTCCACCGATAATAGCAAATTATCGAAAAACGGGTAAAATATGGATTAGAAGTTCAATTTTAGAAACGTTAAAAAGTAAATTAGAATTTGTTTTCGGGACCAAAACTACAATTGAAGACTAGTAACCATCGTTATTCAACATTTGTGCGAATAACAAGTGAGATATTTCAACCGTCCCTATAGTACAATTGAACCAAACAATAACCAGCTCTATTCTTTTTAAATAGGAATAAATTTTAAAAAATTAAAGAAATCATATACTTAAAAAACAAAAATGAATTAATTTGCCATTCATCTTTTTTTTTTAATTATCTTGGTGCTTATCCAGTTTAGCGGATACTTTCGAAAAAAATATAAAATAAATGAAACAAACTGAGGCATATCTGTTTGATGTACGTACCTGTCACGGGCTGAATATATCCTATACCAAAAATCACATAAATTAATCAAGTAGTTTTTTTTATAAAAGAAAATCAAATTTTAGCGATTTACGAAGACGAAGTGCAAATATGACAGCCATTTTGGTATTATTCAAAGGGGGATAACCGTAAATAAATTACGCTTATCTCCCTTTGAATAAATTAAAATGGCTGTCATATTTGCATTTCCTCCTCGTAAATCGCTAAAATTTAATTTTCTTTTATAAAAAAAAATTACTTGATTAATTTACCTGATTTTTGGTATAGGATATATTCAACCCGTGACAAATACGTACATCAAACAGATATTCTTCAGTTTTTTTAATTTTTATTTTTTTCGAAAGTAGCCGCTAAACTGGATAAGAACCGAAAACATTTCCCCCAATAATGGCGAAAAATGATCAAATCAAGACATGACTACTCGATAAAATATGAACATTGCAATTTAAAAATGCTGATTTTGGTTGGGATTTTAAAATACATGATACATTTTTGGACACAACAACGAAGTTGGAAGTATTATGACAACAACATGCCCAAAATGTATGTGCAAAAATATTTTTTTTTTAAATGGGAGGTTTTGATGGAATTGCTAAACATTGAGATGAAAAATTAATTCGAGTAGAAGATATTAAAATGGTGTTTGTGTACCGTAAGGCCGAATCTTTTTTTTTATATCTTTAATTTTGAAGAGTCAAATAATGGGGAGATAACTCTAGTTTTCAACTACGATGTATCTTAAAATGGATTTTATTATTGTAATTAATCTAAAATAAAGTTAAAACAATGGATAATTTAATAATAAAACAATCACAACGCATTCGGCACCAATGAAAAATAAAATAATTTATTTAAATAAATTAATTATCAACGAAGAAGAAGAAAAAATAGAAAATACGTAAATGGAAGGGGAAAAAAACATGAACCAAGGGAAATAAAGTTTTTGAAATCAATGACAGTTTTACACTGGGTAAAATTCAGCAATTTGTTCGAAAATTAATCTGTGCGATCGCAAGTCGCATTATCTCTGGTTAAATATTAAATATATTGCAAGTTCAAACTGTTAAAATCCATTTAAAAATTAGGCGTGGTTGAAAACTAGAGTTATCTCCCCCTTATTTGACTCTTCAAAATAAAAGATAAAAAAAGATTTAAAAAAATTTCTTTTCGACCCTACGGTTCACAAGCACTACGAAAATTGATATTTCTCATTTTTTCTTTTAAATTTAAAGACATTTTCTTTTTAATACAAATTATTTTTCTCTTTTAACTTAATAATTATGTGAGTTAAAGAAAAAAACAGTCATTTAATGCATTTATTATTGACTTTTATACCATCATTTGCTAGTTTGGAATGGTTTGAAAACTGTTAACACGGGAATGCTGTGAAAAGTGTTAACACGGGAATACTTTGAAAACTGTTAACACGAGAATGCTGTGAAAAGTGTTAATAAGGGAATGTTTTGAAAACTGTTTACGTGGAATGCTTTGAAAACTAAGTGTCAGAGTTTTAACCTGTATATATTCACATTTACACACACAAAAAAACTAAAAGAAAACATTTAAAAAAAGGAAAGATGGAACCACGAATTTCATTAATTCATTCATTTAAAAAAGAAGAAAAAAACAACGTTTTTTTAACCCTGGAAGTGACGTCACCAAAACATTTGACATTGAATGGCGACCATTTTTTTGTTTTTACAATTTGGAAAAAAAGATTTTGTTTCTTGTTTTTACATTTTTAACATGTTGCAAATCATTGAAATAATAATCTATTTAAAAAAAAAATGCTAAAATATTCTGTTAAAAAAATGGAAAACAAAATAACTCAAAGAAAAATATTTCTCGCTAGCTTCCGCCATTACCCCCCCCCCCCCAAAAAAAAATAAACAACTGATTTCTCTTTCCGGTTTGTTTAAAAAGAAAAAAAAAAGAATTTCTAGTTTCACTTTCATTTTCACAATTAAATTTTCACTCTGAAATTTATACGTCTAAAAAAAAAGAAGATAATCATCTATTTCATTGAACAAGTAATGGGTAATTTGGAAGTTGAGTCCTTTACGATAGCCGTGATTTGGTCATCAAAACAGCGTCGTTGTACATTTATGTTTTGTAAGTATGTATGTTCGAAAAGGCAATAATCTCGGTAAAAGTCTAAAATCTAGGTCAATAACATTTTTTAAAGATATTACATGAAATTAATAATGGAATTTTTGATACATACAATTTTTATCCATAATTTGAAAGCACGGTGAAAATGACGAACAAAATGGACACGTGGACGTAATCTTACAGGAACTTAATGTAGATTTAGCGCCATGCGCGCAGAGCGTCATTAGATTTTTACCGAGATTATTGCCTTTTCGAACATCCATACTTACAAAATGCTCTGTTTTGGTGACCGGACTCAACTTCCGAATTGCCAAACAATGTATTAAATCTATTCAAAACAAATAATTTTTTTAAAAAACTACGTTAGTAGCAGTTTATAAAAACAGTTCTTTTATACGACAGAGGCGCGTGCGAAAATATTATTTTCTTTTGGTTTAGAAGCACGATTGAACCAGAATACTTGACTTTTGTCTTTGAACGTTTAATTCAAGCCATAAATTCTTTTATAATCGACAGTTTCTAGGTTCGAATATTACTTTCGAATAATAAAGTTTCACAATAGTAAACACAAGTCAGCCATTTTAATCGATTAATAATACAGGGTGCAGCATGACGCCCCTTTTATTTCTTTTTTTTTTTTTCTAATGCCTAAATTTATACGATGCGGGAACAGTAACAGTGTTTGATTTTTTAAAACTTTACTGAGTAAAAATGTATTAGAATAGATTTAGAAATTCAGCGCTTGTTCGTAATAATCGACCATCGGTTTTTCTCAACTTTTTTACTGACCAAATTCTTTTTTTTTTTCGGTGTACGATTACATATCAGGTCGCTAGAGAATTCCGTGTTTTGGGAAAAAAATTCTCATGTATTTTAGATTTTAGGGGGGGGATCAGTTTCCTATATAAATTTAACGTAAACTGATCACCCATTTTTTGACCGTGTACAATTACGCTAGAGAATTCTGATTTTTTTTAAATTTTCAAATATGTTAGAGTTTTTTTTTGGTAGGGGGAATCAGTTTCCTATATAAATTTAACGTAAACTGATCCCCCATTTTTTGACCATCTCAAATTTTTCCCAAAATTTCCAAACCACCATGATGGGTAATTGTACACAGAAAAAAGAAAAAAATTTGGTCCGTAAAAAAGGTGAAAAAAAAATGGGTGAACAAACAACGAACAAAACAGCCACATGCAAGACGGTCAAAAAGTGGGGGATCAGTTTACGTCAAATTTATATAGGAAACTGATCCCCCCTCTTAAAATCTAAAAAAAAAAATAAATAAAAAATTTTAAACACAGAATTCTCTAGTGATATGATAGGTAATTGTACGCTGAAAAAAAGAAGAAAAAAATTTGGTCCGTAAAAAGAAGTTGAGAAAAAAAAAAACGGGCGTTGTAAATTAATATGATTCATTAGAACAAAAGAAATATGTTTAATAAAAAAATGTTTCCGAAAAATCACCGTTCAAAAATTAGCATAATAATAATAATAATAATAATAATAATCACACACCTACTTGGATTCTATATTTCTATAAAGCCACCATTCGCCCGTGCATGGAGTATTGTTGCCACATCTTGGCTGGTGCACCAACCACCAGCTTCTCCCTCTTGGACAGGGTGCAGAAAATAATTCCTAACCTAATGAGCCCCGCACTGTCTGCCAAGCTCCAGCTCCTGTCGCATCGCCACAGTGTTGCATCCGTGCACCTGTTTTACAAGTACTTCCACTCTGCTGAGCTTCCTGCACGTGTACCCCCCCTCTCTCAACGTAAATACTCCCGTCCCACCTCATTAGCAGCAAAATCACACCCCTTCCCTGTAGAGATCCATAGATGCCGGAAGATTTTCTACTCTGATAGCTTCTGTCCTCAGACCGCCTGCCTTTGGAATTCCCTCCCTGCTCCCTGTTTCCCCGACCGTACCAACATGCAGAAATTTAAATGTAATGTGAACAAACATCTTGCTACCCAACTCCCCACCCAGGTATTACCCCCTCCTTCCCTATAAATCTGGCCCCTTTCACAGTAGCACCTTACACTTCAGCCTTTTGACCAAGATCAAAGTGTAGTATCTGTTCCGATGGATACTGCACTCCATAGACTGGTATCATCTTGGCCTTCGGGGCTTGATTTCCGCCTTGTCTATGGGTTTGTCCTGTGCAGTTCTAGGAGGTCCACCCTCCCAGGCTTTGCCTTCTCACTCTTTGAGAAGGGGTTAGTTTATTGCTAATCGCCTGAGGCGCCCTTACCGGAGAATGCCGACGGGGCTGCCCAGGCAATTTTTAAAGGTAATAGGTGCTCTTCGTCTAGAGCAGTGCTCTTCAAACTTTTTTTGTCGCGACCCCTTTTTGGAAAAAATTTTTTTTTCGTGACCCACCAAAATTTTTTATGAATAAAAAATAAGTTAATGGAGTGAAAAAATCCCATAGTTATAATTTTGGCGACCCCCTTTCTATGGTTACGCGACTCCCCTGGGGGTCGCGACCCCCACTTTGAAGACCTCTGGTCTAGAGTGCTGACTTATCAAACCCCCACTTTCCGACCTTGTGTCACCCTTTATTTTGTGGGAGGTAGATGAATACCTACACAACACTACAATACCCACAATCTGGCCCCTATCACAATAGCCCCTTCACTTCAGTGGTAAGATACCTTGTTTGGAGTGAATAAAAGTAATTTTTTTACCAGTTATATGAAACGAGCTGTCCCGGCCCGGTGTTGCCCGGTAGAGTTTTTACTTGCGATTTGTTTTGTATTTCTTTTTTTTTTTAAACGATGCTAAGTAATTTTTCAGAAATATTATTTTTTTGTTCCAGTCAAAAGGTAAATAACTCTACATCAAATCAAATTTTAACTCGCACAAAATAGCAAATTTAATTTTTAGAATAATCGGAGGGGGTAGAATCGAAACCGCACATTCGATGTTTTCAGTCTGATACTTTTCCAACTGAACAATTCAGACATTTGTTAAGTCGACTTTTAAAATAACACTCATAAGAAAAATGGCATATACGTATTTGAAGTTTTAAGGGGGTTCTGTTCCCATGGGTCACTTAGAGGAAGGTGAGCGCACGTAGATATTCGGCACACAGAGGGTAACCTACAGATTCAAGACCACTTCCATTGTCTTCCCCGGAGAATTTTGTACGTATTTAAATTTCATAAAAATAGGATATAGTTGAAGTTTTAATGAGGGTTATGCCCTTATAGTCCCCGTACAGGTGCACTTAGAGATTTGGGACCACTTCCATTGTCTTCCCCGGTAAATTTTACATAAGAATAAACTTTTAAGATTTTATGTAGATTCTCTAACCTTTCTTTCTATTGGAAACACATGAACATCATATACACACAGACATTGAGATTTATATATATATATATATATTTATATACCTAAAATTATACACACAAACATATATATATATATATATATATATATATGTATATATATTTACGATAGAAATGGAATTGAGTCCATGAGTTTCAACTCGTCTGGCAAAGCAAGGCGAGAAATATAACGTCTTGTCTCATTGACATATCGAAAGGGACTGTTTATAATTTGCGTGAAAATGGTTTGGGCGGAAACGGAAGTTGGCTTCTACACAAACAGTGTTCTTATCGCCCAACGTATATATATCCTTCCGCGAGTGAGAACATTCAGGTGTTTTCGAACTGAACCATGTACGAATCGCTCCACGAGTGAGAATATGCAATTGCAAAAGAAAATAGATCCTAATTATGTAACTGCTACATTACCCCCTGCTTAGGCTTATAGCCAATAAAAACAAGATATTCTTTAATTTAAGTCTTAAAGAGCTCAGTAGAATACAAAATTTATGACATAATCAATATTTTGTAATCATGATCTGAAAATTCATCATCAACAAATAATGTGTGCACATGTTTCGGAAAAAAAACTTATTGTCCATAATCTCATCTGAGAATATCTCAGTGCAGAATGTATTTGAAAAAATGGTTTAAACATTTAAATACTTATTTTTAAGATTTGAAATAAGTAAGTTTCTTTTAAGAATACCACCACGCTAACAGTTTTTTTTTTTAATTACTTGACCTCTTATGGAAATAAGGCAAACATTATAAACATGACAATATTTTAATTTATTTTTTCCTAAGAAACCTTCCGACTAGCAATATATCCCCGCACGGGCAACGCCAGGTGAATATCGCTAGTAATTTATAAAAAAAAGGATTACTTAATTATAATTCTTTTTTCTAAATATCCACCATTTGATAAAGAGGTTTTACCTCGAAATATATTAATGAACACGGTCACACACATTAGATCACTTATGCAGAAGTTTTGACTAAACACGTAAGATTTACTATGAAAAATATTACTTCGTTTTTGTCCTTCTCAACATCGACATATTTCCATTTCTTGCATTGTGATAGCCTTCGAATACTCCTCTATATACGTATTACTCGCAATGCTTTAAGCAAACTACATCTCCTTATTAATTTTTTGTTTTCTTTTTCTATACGAAAGAGTGAAAACAAATAATCACACCGGTAATTAATTGATTATTTATTCTATGTTGATTTGATTAAATATTCAATAATGTTTTTGTCTTTATACTTTTTTTTTGTTTTTGTTTTTTGAAATCCTTTGCATGTTATTTTCCGATTAATCAAATTCATTTTTCA
Source organism: Sepiola atlantica (assembly GCA_963556195.1). Classification (NCBI taxonomy): domain Eukaryota; kingdom Metazoa; phylum Mollusca; class Cephalopoda; order Sepiida; family Sepiolidae; genus Sepiola; species Sepiola atlantica. The sequence continues at coordinate 65,609,546 of OY744547.1, forward strand.
AAAATCTAAAAAATGTATATTCTTTTGAGCGATTTAGTCGATTCGCAGCCAAAATGGCGGACAATGAACCGTCTGCTAATTTCTGATTTTTTTCCGATCTCACAAATGAGTAAGTAAACCCAAATAAATTGTTTTGGACTAATTTCAAATTTACCTTAAATTATTTTAAAAGGAAATACAGTTGGGAAATTAATGGCAAACAATTTATTTGGGTTTGGCCTTTTGGCTAAGATCAAAGTGTAGTATCTGTTCCGATGGATACTGCACCCTATAGACTGGTATTGTCTTGGCCTTCGGGGCTTGATTTACGCCGGTCTGTGGGTTTGTCCTGTGCAGTTCTAGGAGGTCCACCCTCCCAGGCTTCGCCTCTCCTCTTTGGGGAGGAGTAAGTTTATTGCTTACTGCCGGGGAATGCCGACGAGGCTACTCAGGCAATTTTTAATGGCCAGAGTGCTTACCTTCTCGGGCGCTGGCTTTTCAAACCCCACTTTCCCGACCCGACCTTGGGTCACATCTTACTTGTGGGAGTAAGATAAAACTGGCCTTGTGCCTAACTCCTGGAGAGGAGTAAATCAATACTCATTTGTGAGATCGGAAAAAAAATCAGTGGAAAGTGTTTTACAACCTGGTCTTTGTACGATGTGATTACTGCATCGTAGAATCAGACTGGGTCGTAGTTTAAGATCACACTACACTAGCGCCACCTACATTCACAAACTGAAACAGAAAAGCAGACCATTATTATCAAGGGAGACAACTCACAGAAATAATTCAAATAATCAAAGCAAGACTTTTTGGAATGTCGAAGTATTTTAACTTTTATTTGATCGAACGAGAAAATCAATTCAAGCAGTCGGAAAAGACAAAACAAAGAAAACACGTTGGAACAGTTTTATAGGATGTAACATTTTGAATTCACAGATTTACTCGGCGTTGCCCGGGTATCAAATATGTTTGATTTTGGATTATTCTGAATACTATTCTCATCTTAATTATCATCTTCATAACGTTTCGGCCGATCTAACAGTCAGTCTTCTGGAGGTTGAAGGTTCAAACCTTACTATAGGTGGTAATAAAATAATTAACACTTTAATCCAGCGATGGCTGACGGAACAAGAATAATCGACTTCCGGTGATGAAATAAAGCGTTGGTTCGAAATTCTGTATAGGTTCCCCGAGTGTGAAAACATGCACAAAAAAGACCCACGGTTATCAAATACAGAACAATGATTCCAAAAATGAAACAAGGAGATAAAATGGCAAGAAAAACAGACGATGTTTCGTCTTCATCGACGATGAAGTTCAAATAAGTTTAAAATTATTGTTCTAAATTTTTCTATTTGGATTATTCGGACTACTATTCTCATCTTGGCTGTAATTTTCATAATGTTTTGGACGATGTACTCTCCAACCGTCTTCAGATGTATCTGTTGAATATTCAGGCCGGGTGTAAGGAAAAGGTTATCTGGCAGAAATAAACTTATTTGAAACAGACACACACCTGGCTGGAAGCAAACATGATTGATTGTCAGAAATAAAATAATTGTTGATCGAAACCATCTGCAAAGGTTACCTACAAATGGTTTGGGTTAGTTGTTTCGTTTTACGGCATATCAACCCTTTTTGGGTTATTGAATGCCCAATCCGGTCATTTTGGTAAAAGTTTTTATGCTTCAAATTTTTTATATCTTCAAATATTTATTCATGGTGTTTGGTTTGGTTTGGTTGTTTTACGGCATATCAACCCTTTTCAGGTTATTTAATGTTCAATCCGGTCATTTTGGTAAAATTTTTTATGCTTCAAATTATTTATATTTTCAAATATTTCTTCATTGTGTTTGGTTGTTTTGTTTTACGGCATATCAACGCTTTTCGGACTATTCAATGTTGAATCAGGCCATTTTGGTAACAAAGTTTTATGCTTCAAGTTCTTTATATCTTCATAGTGTTTGGCTTAGTTGTTTTTTAGAGGAAAATTGTTGTTTTTGTTTTTAGCTTTGAAGAACATGATTGAGTTTTGCAAAGGGAGAGGGAAAAAAAATCAATAACATCAATGTTTGGTGCATTTTAAGTCAGGAAGCCGGTATCTTCAGAAGTCTGATCTGGTAGCACCAGTATGATTGCAGATGGAAATACCCCGTCGCTAAATAAACACCCTTGGGGGTGTGGCTGCATTAACAGCGAAGGTGAAATCCCACAATAGGCGTTTGCAGACCGTTGAGTGGATGTCAAAAATTGTTATATAATATCAACCTGAAATTGAGATACCCCATCGAATGGGCGTGAGAAAACCACCCAATCAAAGTCCTGCATGTGCGTTTCCCTTCCTACTAACCCCGCACTCGTTCACCGCTACCAACAATAAAATTATATCATTATATTTTTATAAAGTTTTCGTCATTCTTTTGAGCCCAGCAAAAATACAATATTAGGGGCGTGGCTATATTGGGAGCAAAGGCGAAATCCCAGAATTACCTTTTTTACAGGTGGATGCATGGGTATCATAAATTGTTATATAAACTAAACTGAAATTGCGATCGATAGACGACTGCCGAAATACAACACATCTTTTCGAAGGTGTAAATCTGAACCCTTTAATTAATTCACAGGGGTAGATTGTTCTCATTCCATCAGACATGACCGGGTAGAAGTGTTGATCAAGTAATTTTTTTTTAATTCTTAATTATGATCGTCTGTAGTGAAATCCACATGGACCCGTGGTGCAACGGATAAACGCGTTGGAGTAACAATTAGTTCTAAGTGATTGTCTTTTGTGGGCTGAAGGTTCAATCCTCGCTACAGGCGCTAATAACTAAGAATAAAATAAAAATGACGGAACACTTCTAATTGGCTGACGGAACGAGTTAGAGCTATGAGTACAGGAAGTTACGTCACAGACAGGAAGTTGCGTCACAGACAGGAAGTTACGTCACAGACAGGAAGTTGCGTCACAGAGAGGAAGTTACGTCACAGACAGGAAGTTGCGTCACAGACAGGAAGTTACGTCACAGACAGGAAGTCGCTAGTGTGTTTACATGCATACTGTAAAAAAAAAAATAATAATAAAATAATAAAACCCCGAAAAAAATTGTTGAACCCCAAATGATCATGTGCTCTTCTTTATTAATAATGTTTACGGCTGCTGTTTTTAAAAAGACAACGAAGAGGAAAGGAAACAAATTGCTGCTACGTGTCGTCTAGACAACGAGATTCTAACTGCCCCAGATAATCTTCTGGGATCGAAGAATCGGTCACCGTAGTGCTACACATTTCATGGTGATCTTTTCAGGAATTGCACCTCTTGATGTGTGTGTGTGTGTGTAATATATATATATATATATATATGATTATTTTTAGTTACACTGGCATGTCGATGTTATCGATCAACAATTGTTATAAACTGAGATCTCATCAGGCAGAGTTAGAATCCGATCTTAACCTTAGATCATATTCGGTTTCTTTCCAAACCAAATATGATCTAATGTTAAGATCGGATTCTAACTCTGCCTGATGAGATCTCAGTTTCTAATAGCTGTTGATCGATAACATCGACATGCCAGTGTCGCAGATTTTGTACATGTCTGTATAAATAAAAATAATCATATATAAAAGCTCTATTTGATATTGAGCACTTTTTATAAACCCGGTTGAAATTCTTTGGATTACTACCCTGTGGATGTTTTACCTGGATTATTATTATTATTTTTATATATATATATATATATACACATATATGACAAGACATATGTAATTTCTGATTTGCTATGGCTTATTTTTATTTCACGTGTTTTTGTTTCTCTTTAAAAAGTGCTGGTTAGAAAATGGAGCTCTCTAGTAAAAAAAAAAAGAACATAAAAGTTTCTCAATTTGCGTGCGATTATTTTCTTAATAGAGTAAAGTGCTGAATCCGAGGATCTTTGCACACTTGTGTACAGTCATTTTACGTGTAAACATACATACATACACACATACATGTGTACGTATATACATACATACATACATGCATCCGTACATACATGCGTACACACACACATACATGCATACATACATGCGTACACACATACATACAATCGAGCTATATGCTTGGTTTTTTTTTTTCACTAGCCTTATATATATATATATATTTGTGTTATAATGGAATAATTCTAGGAAGAAATCTGGGTATGCGGGCTCAATGTAGTAAACAGAGCAAGAATAACATAAAATATAATAACACAAAATCACATAATTGTCGATGCAATAATTTATTTCAACCGTGCGTTTTTTTCAAGCATCACTCAGACAATTACATGGTTGAAATAAATTATTGCATCGACAATTATGTGATTTCGTGTTATTATATTTTATGTTATATATATATATATATATATATATATATATATATATATTTCATTATTATTTTTGAGCTCCGGAGAAGGGTTAATTGATAAAACCCGACTGAGGTTTCGTAATCGAAACTAAATGTTATATATATATATATATATAATTCTAGGTAAAATAGTTATCCACTGAAACGTGTTTCGCCATTACTGCAGCTCATCAGCGTGGCTGTCTATGACACGATTCGAAACCACGACCACAGAGACTGTAACTGAATGCTTTACTAGTAAGCCACAAAGGAGCTGTCTGAAATACGTGATGATTTATCGCTTATAAATGTTTTTGTTATTTGCTGTTATTACTAGCGATAATAGCTGTCTTAAAGCTAATAGTGATGCGCTCCCTACACTCTTGAGAGAGTTAACTCCCTTAGGGACGAATATGTATATATATATATATATATATATAGGATTACACGTACAATGTGTGTGATAATGCAGCATTATTTCCACATATCGGATAAACAGGATCACAGGTTAAACACAAGCATAGGTCAGTCATGAGAGTGCATACCTCCATCTGACAACGTAAGGATGGGCCAAAGTCTTATTTGGGCCTTACTTCTCCGTATTGTATGTAGTATCTCCGAAGTTAAGCCATGGAAATGTTGACAACTCAAAAACTAGGTACTACTCCAGATGAAGCGCATAATTTCCGTGACTGCTCGCGGCAACGATCGGGCAGGTCGCGGAAGCGCCCGAGAGCTGCGGAGACGAAAACGAGGCTGAAACAGAGCTGCCAATCGTCTGCGCTCACCACAACAAAACAAGCGGTAGGAAGACCTTTCGGATCGGCCGCAAACGTATCCGTAAACCCTGACCCTCGACGAGAACATATATGAAATCCCCCCCCCCCCAAAAAAAAACTTGCCTAAATATCCTAAGAAAAATAACATACTTCTTTAATTTATGTAAAAAAAAGACAAAAAAAAAAATTTAAATGGTTCATTTGGCCCACGAAAAATTAAAAAAAAAATGTTCTTCAGCTATGGTTTGTTCATTTTGTTTTTCTTTTTTTCAAATATATATATTATTTCGTTTGTATTATTCGTCTTATATTGTCGTCTGCCACTCTTCCATTTTTACGACTTTCAGTTTTGCTTCAGCCTCGTTTTCGTCTCGGCAACTTTCGGACGTTTCCATGACCTGCCCGATCGTTGCCGCCGAGCAGTCACGGAAATTAGGCGCTTCATCTGGAGTAATACCAAAAACTATTTATCTAATCAGGCTGAAATTTTTCATGGTGGTGAATGTTATCTAAGGATATTAGATCTATATATCAAATTTGGAAAAATCGGAAAATGGTGGAATCAAGGCCTGAAGGCCTAGGCGATGAATAGAACCAAAGTCATCCCAAAAGTTTTACTTTCACCTTTTTGTGACCTTCACCTTTGACCTAGATATTCCAAAATTAAATCAGTGCGAAGTTTGACCATGGCCAAAATTTTGACCAAGTTTAGTGACGATTGGTCAAGCGATGTGGACACTAGGCTGTAAACAAAAAGTAACAAACAAACTTGACCTAAAAGATAACCTCCTTAGCGGAGGTAATTAAACTAGTAATGGAATGCTATTACAAAAGCAACCCCCACACAAAGCGGCTTCAGACCTATATACTTATATAGAATGTAATGTCGAAGTTATATCATCGTTCTTCCAAACACTCTGTATGTATTTTATTTACCTTCTCTCCAAGGTCAGGTGTGGGTTAGGGTTAGGGACTGGATTCGAACCCGGCACACCTAGGTCCTCAGTTAACCACCGTATGTATGGACAGTTTTTTAGTCTTACAAAATTAAAGTTGCTGTTATACGCAGAAACATCAAAGTTAAATAAAATTTTCTGCTTTAAATAAAAATAAGAAATTGTAAATAAAAAAACCAGATGAATAACCCTAATAACCTAATGAATAACCCTAACGCTAATAACCAAATGAATAACCCTAACGCTAATAACCAAATGAATAACCGTAATGACCAAATGAATAACCCTAATAACCAAATGAATAACCCTAACGCTAATAACCAAATGAATAACCCTAACGCTAATAACCAAATGAATAACCGTAATGACCAAATGAATAACCCTAACGCTAATAACCAAATGAATAACCCTAACGCTAATAACTAAATGAATAACCCTAACGCTAATAACCAAATGAATAACCCTAACGCTAATAACCAAATGAATAACCCTAACGCTAATAACCAAATGAATAACCCTAACGCTTTATAACTAAATGAATAACCCTAACGCTAATAACCAAATGAATAACCCTAATAACCAAATGAATAACCCTAACGCTTTATAACCAAATGAATAACCCTAACCCTAATAACCAAATTAATGTTTTTGTTTTTAAGTTGTCGGGTTTCCAACCGACAACTTAAAAACAAAAACACACGTCAGAATAATTGGCGAAAGAAATCAAAACGGAAATGAACATGTGACATTCGACTGAAGAAAAACCAACACGTGCGTTTGCTAGTTGAATAACTTCTGTCGCAAAACTCCTTCATTTTTATTGTTAGCCCCCCCCCCCCCCCTTTTTTCATCTCTGAGCAACTTTTCTATTTTTCTGAATGTAGTTGTACGGAAACACGACCTGCACTATATTTTTCAAGAAGCCCTCATTGTACGGCCGTGTGTCGAGAGGTTTTTTCTTATGCGACTTCTTCGAGCGCGTCGACGATTCTTCGCCGCTTTTTTTCCCGCAGCATTTCTGCGTTGCCTGTATCGCGCCGATCTTGTAGCGTTCGTTGCTCGTCTGGTTCGTAAACATGAGGTAGAGGTGGTAGACGGTGAAGCCGGCCATCAAGAGCGACAGAACAGAGAGGGAGGCCATCAGGAAGATGATGCGGGGAAACTGCATGAAAAGATGCTGGTAAGAGAAAAAACAAAAAAAATGTTTTAGAGTTATTAAAAAATGTTTTAAAATTATCAAAGTGTTTTAGAGTTATAAAAAAATGTTTTTAAATTATCAAAAAATGTTTTTAAATTATCAAAGTGTTTTAGAGTTATCAAAAAATGTTTTAGAATTATCAAAATATATTTTAGAGTTATCAAAAAGTGTTTTCGAATTATCAAAAAAGTTTTAAAATTATCAAAAATATTTAAGAATTATCAACATTTTTTTTAGAGTTATCAAAAAATGTTTTAGAGTTATTAAAAAATGTTTTAAAATTATCAAAAAATGTTTTAGTTATCAAAAAGTGTTTTAGAATTATAAAAAAATATTTTAGAGTTATCAAAAAATGTTTTAGAGTTATCAAAAAAGTTTTAAAATTATCAAAAAATGTTTTAGAATTATCAAAAAAAGTTTTAGAGTTATCAAAAATGTTTTAGAGTTATCAAAAATGTTTTAGAGTTATCAAAAAAAAGTTTTAGAATTATCAAAAAAAAGTTTTAGAATTATCAAAAAAAAGTTTTAGAATTATCAAAAAAGTTTTAGAATTATCAAAACAAGTTTTAGAATTATCAATGTATAAACGTGTTTTTTTGTTGTCAAATTTATGATCTTTCAAAACTATCAGAAAGTGATTTAAAGAAAAATTATTTTTTAAAAACTTTTGTTCACCGCCAAACAAGGCATATTGCCACTGAGACGTAAGGGCTACTATTGGGGGCCAGATTTATAGCGTGTCATCTCGGTGCGGAGTTGCGCAGCAAGATGTTTGTTCGCATTACATTTTAATTTTTGCATTTTTGTACAGTCGGGGAAACAGGTAGCAGGGAGGTAATTCCAAAGACCAGCGGTCCGAAGAAATAAGTTATAAAAGTGGAAAATCTTCCAGCATCTAGGGACTTCCACAGTGAAGGGGTGCGATTTTGCTGCTAGTATTTACTTGAGGGGCTACAAGTGTGTTCTGATGGATACTGCACCCCATACTGGTGTTGTCTTGGCCTTCGGGTCTTGATTTACGCCGGTCAATGGGTCTGTCCTGTGCAGTTCTGGGAGGTCCACCTTCCCAGGCTTTGCCTCCCTTCTTTGGGGAGGAGTAAGTTTATTGCTTACTGCCTGAGGCGCCCCTACCGGGGAATGCCGACGGGGCTGCCCAGGCAATTTTTAAACCCCACTTTCCCGACCCGACCTTGGGTCACATCTTACTTGTGGGAGTAAGATAAAAACTGGCCTTGTGCCTAACTCCTGGAGAGGAGTCAATCAATACAAGTGCAGTAATTTCATCGGAGCACATTTCATGGCAGTAGAAAACTTGTAAACTCCCTTATTTTGTCCTTAAGTCCTCACATTCCACGAGCGATGAGGGAAGAATTGCTGTTTCCTGGGTCGGAATCTATCCATCTAACACTTATCGTTGGCTAGTTTTTGACCTTGAAGCAGTATTTTTTTTTTTATAGCTTCTTACATCAAGTGGCTTCATGCCTTGTCTGGAGCAATTTCTATAAAAAACAAAAAAACATGCATGATGGTCTTGACACGAGTGGCTGTCGCAACAGATTAGCATATTATGCTTTTGGTTCCAAATCTATAATAGCCAAATACTTTATTATATAGATTAAAAATTTTTAAAAATTGAAAGTATTTATGGGATTTAAATTTTAACATTTCAAAAAGATTTCCTTATCGATTTTATTGCAGAATTTTTTTTTTTATACCATATTTCCTCATTGAATTATCTTTCGAAGCATCTAATTATTTTCTTACACGGAATTAATTGAGAGAAACGACAAAACGGAGCGGGGGACGTGGTGGGGTACAATAAAATAAAATGCAATTATAAAAATCATATTTAAAAAATAATTTCGCTATCAAATTAAATCTACCAGAATGCATTTCTGCTTATTTAATCTTTTAAAATTGTGGAAAATAAAAGCGAAAAAAAAAAAAAAAAAAAAAAAAGAGTGAATTACTTCATGACTCTTCGAAATTTGAAAGGAATTTGGAAGCATTTACACTGTCGAATAGAAACTTATTTTAGGTTTCAAAAATTCTCACGCCTTAAAAGGTTGAAAGTTTTAGAACTATTTACATCCGATAGAGTAAAAAAAAAAAATTGAAAGTATTTATGGGATTTAAATTTTAACATTTCAAAAAGATTTCCTTATCGATTTTATAGCGGAATCTTTTTTTATACCATATATTTCTTCATTGAATTATCTTTTGAAGCATCTAATTATTTTCTTACAAGGAATTAATTAAGAGTAAAGACAAAATCTACCAGAATGCATTTCTGCTTATTTGTAAACCAGCCAGCCATTTTAATCTTTTAAAATTGTTGAAAATAATAGCAAAAAAAAAATAAAAAGAGTGAATTACTTCATGACTCTTCGAAATCTGAAAGGAGTTTGGAAGCATTTAAACTGTCGAATAGAAACTTATTTTAGGCTTCAAAAAACTACTTACATCGAATAATTTTATAATTAAAGATTAAAACAAAATTACTTACAGCTTGATAACAATTTGGTTCGATTAGTAAATTTAATAATACCGTGATAATTTAATTTAATTTTCAAAATCCTATTTAAAAAATAAAAATAAGATAGGTACATTTAGTTTGAAATTAAATAAAACAAGCCGTGGGTGCGTGGCCCCCCTCTGTATGTGACTCGATGTGGCGAGTGTAAAATGCAATAAATTTGGGCAATTTGGGGCATTTTTGACCCCCCTTTTGACTTCTGGGGGCGCGAACCAGAATTTTTCTGAGGTCAAGGATGCTCATTTTATATCCAGAACAATTGCCTCTACATTTTGGCACAGTTTCAGAAAAATTGAATGGATGGATCAAACGTTATGGGAGAAAAAGGGTAATTTTTTGCCATTTTGGGGGCTTTTGACCCCCTGGGGGCGCGAACCAGATTTTTTCCAAGGTCAGCGATACTTATTCTCTATTAGGAACAATTGCCTCCACATTTTGACCAAGTTTCAGAGAAATTGAATGGATGGATGAAAAGTTATGGGGCAAAAAATGTCATTTTTTTCTATTTCGAGGCCTTTTGACCTTTGGGGGGTAACCAGATTTTTTTTCCAAAAATCGGAGAATGTCACTTTCTAACCTGACCAAAGTTACAACTTCATGCAAAATTTCAGAGAAATTCAATGGATGGTTGCGGAAAAAAATCCAGACAGACGGACATGCCTCAAAACATAAGTCCCCCGATTTTATAAATCGGGGGACCAAAAAAAGAAAGTCCTACCTGAACCAAAGCCGACAACGTGACGGGTGTCATCTTCCCATTGGCTTGCATCATGAGAGCATCAACCATTCCTGAATATTGAGCGATGCTGACAATGGAACGAAACGCCATGTAAAATCCATTTAAACACATGAGAATGAGGGTGATGAGGAAGGCGAGAAAATAATGGTTGTTCAGTGCCCCGATACAATTGTTGGTCCAAACACAATGGTGATCAAAGCGGTGCACACAGCGATTACAGATACCTAAATAAAAAAAAAAAAAATTTTAAAAAATACAGGGTACTCTTATAGCTGACGCGTCAGATTTCTGTGAATTGATGACATAAGTACTGAAATTTTCTTGGATACCTATTTCTAAAAAGTACCAAAGCAAAAAAGGAATACCATATTTAGAACAATTCACCAAAGAAATCAGAAAATTATCTTAAAGTTTTTAGTGTCAATTAACAATTAATAAATTAATTAACAATTAATAATTAATCAACATTTAATAAATAAATAATTAATTAACAATTAATTAACAATTAATAATTAATTAACAATTAATTAACAATTAATAAATTAATAATTAATTAACAATTAATAAATTAATAATTAATTAACAATTAATAAATTAATAATTAATTAACAATTAATAAATTAATAATTAATTAACAATTAATAAATTAATAATTAATTAACAATTAATAAATTAATAATTAATTAACAATTAATAAATTAATAATTAATAATTAATAAATTAATAATTAATTAACAATTAATAAATTAATAATTAATTAACAATTAATAAATTAATAATTAATTAACAATTAATAAATTAATAATTAATTAACAATTAATAAATTAATAATTAATTAACAATTAATAAATTAATTAACAATTAATAAATTAATAATTAATTAACAATTAATAAATTAATAATTAATTAACAATTAATAAATAAATGTTGATATAAAGTATGTATTTTAGTAAAAAAACAAAAAAAAACTCAGATTTTTTTATGTCACTTAAATTACTTTAGGCCCTCACTTCATTTCAAACACAAAATACGTCTTATACCCATAGTTAAAACTCAGTGACCGCCTTGACTTTACAAAGAAATAACACTTTGAAGATACAAATGAAAAATAAAAAAAAAATTTTCAAAAAAAAAGAGGCAGAGTAAGTCATTGAGTTTTGACTATGAATTTAAGACATATTGTGTCCTCAACAAAAAAAAAAGGGGAGGTAAATGACCTAAAAAAAAAAAAAATCTATAAATTTGTTTTGTTTTAATAAAATAAATTTATTAATAAATATTCATTAATAAATACTGAAAAGTTAATTTCTGGGAGATTTTTTTGGTGTTTGTTGACAATTTCTCTGCTATGAAAAGTAAAAAAATAAAGAAACATTTGTATGATATACGTACGAGTGACGGAAAGAAGATCTCGTAAATTGATCAAGTAGGTTTTTTTTTACAAATGAAAATCATTTTTATGTGATTAATGGTAATTCGTAGAGATTTCATTATGTGAAAGGCCTATTCTAAAATCAATTTTTGAAGAGTTCGCAAAAGGTTGAATTTTTTTTCAAATATAGCAAAAGTTTGAATTCTTTTTTTCAGATATGCCAAAAGTTTTAAATTTTTTTTCAAATATGGCAAAAGTTTGAATTCTTTTTTTCAGATATGGCAAAAGTTTGAATTCTTTTTTTCAGATATGGCAAAAGTTTGAATTTTTTTTCAAATATAGCAAAAGTTTGAATTTTTTTTTCAAATATAGCAAAAGTTTGAATTTTTTTTCAAATATAGCAAAAGTTTGAATTTTTTTTTCAAATATAGCAAAAGTTTGAATTTTTTTTTCAAATATAGCAAAAGTTTGAATTTTTTTTTCAAATATAGCAAAAGTTTGAATTTTTTTTTCAAATATAGCAAAAGTTTGAATTTTTTTTCAAATATAGCAAAAGTTTGAATTTTTTTTTCAAATATAGCAAAAGTTTGAATTTTTTTTTCAAATATAGCAAAAGTTTGAATTTTTTTTCAAATATAGCAAAAGTTTGAATTTTTTTTCAAATATAGCAAAAGTTTGAATTTTTTTTTCAAATATGGCAAAAGTTTGAAATTTTTTTTCAAATATAGCAAAAGTTTAACTTATCTCCCTTTTTTCGTGGAAACTATTTCAAACATGGCGTCGATAGATCAATGCTTGTTCTTTTCCCCATAAAATTTGATTTTTTGTTTGTAATAATAAAAAAAAAAAACTACTTGATCAATTTACGAGATTTTTGGTGTACAATATTTTCTTTTCATCACGGGTACGTACATCGTACAAATGTTTCAGGAACTGTCAACAAGCACCTTTTTTTTTTTTTTTTTTAAATTTTTTTTTAATTTAATTTTTAATTTTAATTTTTTTTTAATTTAATGTTTTTTTTTAATTTAATGTTTTTTTTAATCAGGAGTAAAAATCATTTTTTGGTTAAAAATCAGATTATTTTCCTTTTCATTGCCTATCCCGAAATAAATATTAATTAAAGAATTGATTGTAGAGACCAACATATTTTTTTACTTACTACAATGTTTCGATCTGGCTGGCTTTGGGAAATGGCACGTCTTGCAAATGTTTTTCTTTTGATACATCATCCCATCGTGGGCGTAGATGGACGAGTAGACCATGTGGTTGTCCTTCGTTATCTCCCCGGGGTCGGCACCGCATAATTTGTAAAAGACAAACAAGTTGAGGAAAAGCAGCAGCATTGGCAGGAAAACGTGGTTGTCGTCGTGGAAAATGCCGTAGAGAATTGGGAAAATGTCTATCACGACTATTGCGTGGCTACTCAGAACCAAAACGCCAAAAACAATTTGCATCGTAGGGTTCCTAAAAATGAAAAAAGAAGAAAAATATGCAATTGACAGGGATGCGAGTAACGAATGACAAAAAAAAAAAAGCTGAAATCAATATGACTCCCCTCCCAGTGTGTGTGAAGCCAGGGTATTGCAAAAAACAACTACAAACTTAAGAGAAAGACAGCGAGTGCGCATGTCTGAGGAAGGAGACAGGAAGTCATTCTTTGATGAAACAAAAATCATTTTACTCCCCTACCCCTTCATGAATTGTTTGAAGCCTCAGCCTTCACGATAAAATTAACATTTTCAGTTTTCAGAGAGAACTGTCATAAGAGGGAAAAGGAAAGCAAGACAAGACGGATAGAGGAAAGGAAAGAGAGAAATCAGGAAAAGAGAAAGAAAGACACAGAGAGAGGTAGAAAGAAAATGCAGTCAAATAGTGACGAAAAAATAAGGAATTAAGGTCCTAGCGATTTGGCATAAGTTATTTTAACAAAAAAAAAAGGCAGATTTCTATTTCGATCAAAAAGTGGAAACTCTTGTGATTTACACGGAAATCTGGATTAAAAAAAAAGCTGACTTTTGCTAAAAAAAAAATATATATATATATATATATATACATATATGAAGATAAAATGCATGATATATCATAAAATGAAATGCTGTGAAAGACAAGATGTGTGAAAAAGACAAACGGAAAAAACAAATTTAAATACAGGAAAAAATCATCAAGAAACGAGAGATTTTACCGATTCCGTTCGGATCAACGAACGTCTTCAGAAAAAGTAAAGATTTTAAATTTATTCGATAAGCGTAAAAAACATAGGAAAAAGAACTCTAAATAATTTACGTGACTGAAATAGGAATTAATTAACAAAATATTTCAGGAAAAAAAAAAAAAAAAAAAAAAAAAAAAAAAATCGGCGTTGTGTTTTATCTTAGGATCTTTGGAATTTTGTGAAAATGTAAAAAAAGACAAACGGAATTTACCATTATGGAAATGGATTTAGGAAACCTTCAAAGGAAAACCGCCCCCCCCCCCCCCTTAAATATTAAACTCACCTCTGTTGGTAGACATAGTTGACAAATCTGGTGCCAATGTCAAGAATTCGTTTCGGAATTAAATAAAAGAATGCCTAAAAGAAAGAAAAGAGAATTTTAGCCGAAGAAATTTTTGTTGTTGTTTTTTTGAAATCGGTGAACATTTTTCAGCTTTGCTTTTCAGCAGATTGGCAGAATATGGCACAAGGTCAGGTTTAATGTGGGATTTCATACAGAATTAAAAAAACAAAACAATAGCAAACCACTGCAAGCGTGTAATAAATGCAGCTAAAAGTAGAAATCGTATCGCGTCACAAATTATGAATTTGCAATTTCTGAAAAATTTATCATAGTGTGGTGAACAACAAGCAATCAACAATTTCCACTACGGACGGAAACCACACTAGAAGATCTGATCATCGCCACTTCCCATGCCCTGGCGATTATAAAAAAAACAAAACGTGACCCCTCTAAAGCATGTGGACCACATCTTATCCCTGCTGTAGTAATAAAGAAATGCTTTGCTGAGCTAGCCCCTGTCCTGTGCTTCTGCTGTTTTGCTCCAGCATGTTAGGCCTCTCTTAAAAAGAAAATAGCTAAAGAAATGCATAAACTTTTTTTATGTACTTACGTGGTAGCTGAAAAGAAGACTGTACACCAAAAATGACACAAATTCATCCAGTATTTATTAAATTAAAAATAAAAAACGATTTTATCATTTGGTAGCCATTTTTGTCAAACCAGTAAACAAAATTTGAGTTATCTCCCTTGTCTATTTCATAAGTGAAACGTAAGATCGTTTTTTTTTTTCTTGTTCTTATAATTTAATGAATACTGGACGAATTTGCGTAATTTTTTCTCTACAATCTTATTTTCAGCTAATACGTAAGTACATAACAAATTTATAGATTTCTTTAAATATTTTAAGGTTGTGGCTAAACAGCAGAAGCACCGAAAGAACTAACCTGCAAGATTATCGCTGCGACACATCAGATGGAGAAAATTGCTCACTGTAAAGGCTTCGCTGAGAAAACGCATCGCACAACGATGTCTCAACTGGTATGGTAACGTCACCTGCTGTCAGTCATCGGAAATGCTGCAAAGTGTGTCCCAATTCGATGTCGACGGTCCTCAACCATGCGGTAAGTCGCCTAAGACATGGAGGGGATTAATCGGTGATGACTTGATCTTAGCGGGTGGCAACAGACAGGAGAAGTTGGAAGTCATTCACGAAACGTCTAACCTTTGTATGAGACACACACAGGGAAATGAAAATTAAACACGATACCCGATTCCGTAGACTGAATGTTATCCATTAGGTCAATCCGAAACCCACCAACAGCCAACTAAGGTAATAATGTAATCCTAGAAATAAAACTGGTGCTTATGCTGATTAGCGGCCTATGAAAAAATTATTTTTATATAAAAACAATAACATATACTTATTAAGCATTATATTCTTACTCACTGTATGAAAAAAATATCCACTAGAACTTTAATTACAAGTATTTTTCCATTCTGCGTATCATAACCATAACCAAGTGTTCAAGTTGGTAAAGGATAGGCATCCAGCCGTAAAATTGCCTTAAATACAATGTCTAGTCGAAATACAGCAGGAAAAAAGAAAGGCAGTGCCAGCAGCACTAATGCTGCTGGTAATGTCTTGGGCTTCGTAGATCCCAGGATGTGTGGATCTTCAGGGCCTATGGATTCCATCAAGCCTTGCCAAAGACAGGAGTGGAGAGGAAGACTTAGATTTCGAGACTAGACAATCAGGCCCCACCCTCATCAGAGGATTAATTGTGGCCTGATTCAACAAATAAACTGGTTGATGATAATGATGATGATAACAGCGACTCGTTCAGTAAGCCTCTATCTTGTTTTTTTAAGAAGATTTCAGTTATCTGCCCTTCAAATCTTCTTAAAAAACAAGATGGAGGCTTACTGAACGAGTCGCTGTTATGATACGCAGAATGGAAAAATACTTGCAATTAAAGTTCTAGTGGATAATTTTTTCTACTTTTTCGTACAGTGAGTAAGAATATAATGCTTAATAAGTATATATTATTGTTTTTATATAAAAATAATTTTTTCATAGGCCGCTACTCAGCATAAGCACCATAAAACTATAAATGAAAAGAACTCGGATCGACTGAGATTAGAAAACAAATATTCTAGTGTCGACATTTTTACAACTCTGACATTACAACTTGCCAAGAGCAGATAACCCAATGTAACTCCAGAAGGAGTTATTTCCCTTAGTTTTTAATACATACCTTTGTTAATGAGCGTTTGACCCAGCCAATTGGTCCGTTTATACACGTTGGATGGTCGCCACAAATACACACGACGGTAATCAAAGAAAATACCAGCAAGTAACCAATAAGCAGCGTCAAAAATTCCATGGCAATATGCATATAGCTGAAAAGAGAAAAAAAAATATATATATACATACATATACACATCCAGACATTTCCAAAAAACACCCACATCCCATGCCGGCTTATATACTGTCCCTTGCAATGATTGCCATCAATTTTACGTGGGAGAAACACAACGTGAATTAAAGAAACGATTAAATGAACACAAAAGGGACATAAAAAACAACAACCCTCTTAGTGCACTTTTCTCCCATGCACTAGAACATGGTCATGCGTTCAAATTTGAACAAGCCAAAATCACTAAATACATCCACAATAAATCTCGGCGAAGATTATTGGAAACTGCCCTCATCAGCGCCTCCACCACCATCAAGCAACGAAATGGTTTCTTTAACCTATCACCCTTAATAAGCAAGATCATCCTCACAGAACAAAGACTCTTGCCTGATCATAGTTAACTTTTATTTTCATCTCTAACCTTTATGACACTCTTCCATTTACTCACACCCTTCCTTTTTCTCCTTGAATCTTCACTTTCTCCTTACTTTTTCCGTTTTTCCCTCACATTTTTAACACTGCAGTCCAAATAAACTTTCTCCTGTTCCAAATATTTCAAATATTCCATACCCACCCTTTCAATCACCGCCCTCCTCCACCCCCTCCAATCACTCACTCATTGCTATCATTTTCCAAATATTTCACACCCTATCACAACAAATCCTCCCTCCCCCTCTCAACTATGTTCTCCCATACCCCTTCTTAAATTCCCTCATTTTCTCAAAATGCTCTCTAAGACCATAACTTTCGCCCATCCACCAAAATCACAGCCCCCCCCTCTATCTCTACCCATCCTCCTTTCCCTGCATACACCCCCCATACACAAATATTCCAACTTACTTTTCCCCTTCAATCTTGACCGCAGCCATCTGGTCAAACACCTCCCTCCCCCCTCTTCCTCCACTCCCTCTCTGCCATCCACTTTACCCCTGCTCATCCCCCACCTCTTTCTCTTACCACCAGCCACAGTAGTCCTTGCTCACCCCATCCTTCCATTTTTTCCCCACTCATTTTCTTCAACATTCATTTTTATTCTCCAACAAGTACGGACGTCCACCCAGTAGTGGCCATTATTTCATTTTATTTTTCCTCCCAATATGTCTACTCTACATGTATCTGTGCTTGCATGACATTTTTTCTCTATATTATCATCCTGATGAAGTCTTATAAATAAAGACGAAACGTTGATGTACACATAAAAAACATCCATTTTTTGGTTTTCCTTTTTCATTTTCCCATCACGTCGGATTACCTTCATCCTTCTCTTCCCATACATATATAGTAATCCAGGTAGAGTAAAAATCCACAGGGTAGTAATCCAAAGGGAATCAAACCGGGCTTACAAAAGAGTGCTCAATAAAGATATAGAGCTGTATTGTGAATGCTTTTATTCGAACATGTACAAGGTCTGCTACACTGGCATGTCGATGTTATCGATCTACAGCTATCGAGAGCTGAGGTCTCATCAGGCAGAAAGTTTTTCCTTGATCCGACCCGGTCGGTGAAGTCCAGGAAGAATGGAGTCCAGCAAAGAAGAAGAAGAGGAAGAAATAAAAATCATGTGACCAATTTAAAAATATATATATATATCTATGCCGTTAGAAAAGTTTAATTTACAGTAATTCATAATTTTATTTTTATCCAACGCTGAGCTGGGGTAGAGCTCTCGATAGCTGTAGATCGATAACATCGACATGCCAGTGTAGCAGACCTTGTACATGTTCGAATAAAAGCATTCACATATACATATATATATATATAAATTTAGATACTGTATATTACATATTTTAGCAATGTACCGCGGTTTCATCCAAAAAGGCAGATTTAGACATCTTTAGTAAATCTCTGTGCCCAGTGGAATCATCAGCAAGCTGAAACGATTGTAGTCACGTCCCGATAGGGAAAGGCGTCAACAATGACAGAAAACGTTTTCTGTCATTGTTGACGCCTTTCCCTATCGGTATGCTTTGTTCAGGTCTCACCAAACAGATCCATCTGACCATTGCCTTGTCATTACGGTGCAGTTTCTTTGGTATGCCGGTAGAGACAGCCCAAGTTTCGGAGCCATACATTAGCACACTTCTGACATATGAGGAGTATACATGACCTCTCGTAGCTGTTGGCAGGTGTTTGTCTGTGAGGATTGGTAGCAGCTCTCTGAACTGTCTTCAGACAGACTTGCAACGTGTAGTGGTCGCGAGTTTACTTGACAAAATCTAAACGTATTATTGTTTCATATTGTAATGATGCGTTATATATAAGACATTTGCAGCAAGAACTCGCCTTACTACCACCACTTTCCGTTCTTTCTCCGTGTGTCTAACATCAAACATAATTTCCATGAAAAGAGTTTCTTTCCAAGAACTTCCCACATGTGGAACATGTTATCACAGGATTATTTCCCTATCGGCTACAACATGGTCATCTACAAATGCTTGTCCTGTAATTAAGTGTCTTACACCTTTAAAAAAACGAAACTCGACACAGATCTAATGGAAAAGAGTGAGAACTTTATTCAATGGGATATTCGTTTGAAATCACAAATCAGTGGGGAGAGACAGAGGGTTAGGGTTAGACAGAGGGAAATCAAAATCAATAATTAGTTATATCTCATCAGCCCATGTCGTTATGCATCTGATGCCCTTGCATACATCTAACGGACTGCCTGCTATTCTCAAAGCACTTTTAAATCAGCCTTAACTAAAATATACACTAATTGATCTACTTGTCCAATATTGGTGGTACGAAGTCATGTTATCTCTATCAACAGTAGATTTTTGTTTGGTTTGTTTTATGGCATATCAACCATCTATGGGTTATTTAATGCGGAATAAAGTTTGTCAAACATAGTTCTAGAGGTAGGATAATTATTTATATTCCGAGATTCTACCTAGAAAAATAATGAGACATTCAAAATAGACATATTTAAGGGAGATAACTTGCCAGAGTTACTTCCCTTGCGTTCAATTACAGAGCAACTTCCCTTGGGGCTTCCAACAGAGACGGACATTTTGTAAAGAGGTTGTCATATCAAGCTCCAACATGAATGTTCAAATTAATTAGTAAATCCTCTTCTTTCAATTGTAAAAAGTAAATAAATAATTAATTCTTGACCATACTAAGTTTTCTCATTCAAATTCTTTCTGATATATTTGTTTGTTAACTCACATTCACATATTTAAATTTACACACCACTCAGCATCACTTCATCTAGAATACATTGATCCCAGAAGGAAACTTTACTGAGCGAGTAGCATTAGTCCCAGAAAACACCATTCCAAGAAAAACATTACTCACAGAAAAACATTACTCTTTGAAAACATTACTCTTTGGCATTGGTAATCTTTTTTTTGTTCTCAATGTGCCTTCTAGTATCTATTTGGGGATAAAAATAAAAAGGAGAAACAAGGTTTTGTTTCGTTGAATAATCAGATAGAATAATACGGTTCGGGATTAACTTATAGATATTAGGGCATGACGTGACCAGCCGATTGATCGGATCGGCCCTCTACGATCTCCCGTCTAGCCGAAGTGAAAGAATACTATTCATCAGGATCTCGTCCTACGGCACTACGGGTCACCATTTACGGCACACAGGTTGCCTCGTTTTCAGTGGAGGAGGGGATACTCCTCTGTATGGGGTTGCAGTCGGCGAATTCGTGGCCTCGCTGGCAGGGCATAACAACAGTAGAGAAAGAAGTAATACAGCAATACAAATCACATGTCCTGGATTCAGTTTAAAAACCATGTGCAAGAAATGTAAGACGAAGAATAGAATGTGGAGCTTGGGTTTACTTTCGTCAGCCTCGTAACTCTCGCTTTCCTTATTTTGTCCTTTAGTCCTCACATTCCATGAGCGATGTTTCTGGTAAAGGGGGAAGAATTCTGTTTTCTGGGTCGGAATCTATCCATCTAACACTTATCGTTGGCTAGTTTTTGACTTTGAAGTAGGAATTTTTTTTTTAGCTTCTTACATCAAGTGGCTTCATGCCTTGTCTGGAGCGATTTCCATTAAAAAAAAGAAAAGAAAAAGGCAATGAAGACGGATAAGAACTTAAATGTGGATGGTGAGGTTCTTGAGATTACCTTGGTGATTTCATTGGAGCACAAGGACGGGATGGTGCTGGTGTGATTGCAAGAGTTATGAGTGGATGGAATAAGTTCAGGGTACTTCTGTCATTACTAACTAGCAGAGGGTTGCCATTGTCGATCAAGGGAATTGTCTATCAGGCATGTGTGCATAGTGTGATGGTGTATGAAAATAAAAAGTGAGGGTTGAGGATATGTGTTGCATGAAGAGAAATATAAGAACCGTACGATGGCTGTGTAATGTGAATTTTAAAGACGGGCTTAGATATCTCTGATGACCTCAGAGGAAGAGTAAATGTGGGCAGTATAGGGAGATGTGTGCAGAACAGGAGACTTTGTTGGTTTGGTCACATTGAAAGAATGGATGAGAATGCTTGGGTCAGTAGATGTAGAACAGTTGAGTTAGCAAGGTCAGTTGGAAGGGGAAGGCCAAGGAAACCATGTGAGGAAGTGATAAGGATGGATCTAAGAGAAAGAGGGATAAATAAAGACCTGGTCAGAGATAATTTAATTTGGAAGTCGTAAGACCAAGAAGTTTCTCACAATTGAGTAAGTAAACCCAAATAAGTTGTATTGGACTAATTTCCCAACTGTATTTCCTTTAAAATAATTTAAGGTAAATTTGAAATTAGTCCAAAACAATTTATTTGGGTTTAATTACTCATTTGTGAGGTCTGAAAACTGCAGGCGATTTATTGTCTGACATTTTGGTTGGGAAACGACAATTTTACATTAGCTATAAAGTAAATGCAGCTCATCTAGAAGTTGAGCTTGGTTGGGTTTAGGGTTAGTTGTAGATTGGGGTACGAAATGGCTTGTTTCGTTTAATCCTGTTAAGACTCAGCTCGTGTCTTTTAATCGTATGTGTGCCCCTTTTCTTTCTGAGATTCTCATGGATGGCACTGCTCTTGAGGAGAAATCGACTCTGAAACTTCTTGGTCTTTCTCTCTCATCAAATCGTTCTTGGAGTTCATACGTTAGATCCATTGCTCTTTCTGCTTCTCATAAAGTCGGTTCTCTCTATCGCTCCAAACACTTTCTCACACCTGAGGCTTTTCTCTATCTCTACAAATTTACAATCAGACCATGCATGTATGGAGTACTGTTGTCATATTTGGGCTGGTGAATCTCTGTCCCATTTGAGGGTTCTTGATAAGGTGCAGAAACGTATCTGTAATTTGATTGACCCAACCTTTTCTTCTTCTCTGCACCCTCTCTCTCACAGACGTGATGTTGCTAGTCTCAGTCTTTTCTATAAATACTATTATGGCATGTGTTCTTCAGAATTGTCTGATCTATTCCCCGCTGCTTTTGTTCCAGCTCGTTTGACTCGTTGGTCTAGTGGTCTCCATGTCTTTGTGGTAATGATCTTTCGTTTTTGTTAGCTCCTCACATCAAGTGGCTTCATGCCTTGTCTGGAGCGATTTCCATTAAAAAAAAAAAAAAGTGCCCATTTTATGATGGTTGCATGAAAATTAACAATGAAATTCGTTTCTCTTAACGTCGTAATCGGTCAATGTTTACTTTAAAGTCCTAAATCCTATATTGTCAAAACCTAAAAAAAAATCAACACGTAGATGTTAACATTAACTTGGTAAAAGTCTATTATATCCCCGCGAAACCGGATGTGGAATCGGTACAATTGGTGCCCGTCTGGATTTATTTTCTTTTGCGAGAAAAAAAAAAAAAAAAAGTACTCTTCATTAACCGAAACGTTAATCCTAACTTCTCAAGTTCGGGGTGACGATACGCCAAGCCGGACTTAGAGTTAGGGTTAGTGGGTGGGTTAATGAAAGGCACAAATTATACCGATTCCACATTCGATTTCGCGGATTTTTACAAAGTTAATGTTAACATCGCCAGGTTAATTCTTTGGTTTTGGGGCAATATGGAGTTTAGAACCCTAAAGTAAACATTTACCACCTAATCTAAAGTTTAGTCACAAGGAATATGTATTTTTCAAATTTAATATAAAAAAAAGATGCGGCCTCTATTCCGAAGCATCGGTGGAAAACATACTTATTTTGACGACAACACAAAATAAATATTAAAGAATGTACTTGCCCAAAGAGAAGAGTTGTTGTTTTTTTGTTTTTTTTTTCAAGTGTGTTTTGTTCTAAGTTCTTCGACTACTTCTTGGCGGTCAGAAGGCGAGCCCTTAACAACTAGCAGCAGTTCACGAATAAACAGGAGAGGGAATGAAACGTCACCCGAAATTCAGGGCCGGCCAACAATAATTCTTAGATTTCATAATATTCAAAATTACAAGTGTTTCCTTTTTGTAGCTAACAAAATTAACAAATAGCTTCTGCAAAACATGCTTTATTGTAACGACACCGGTTAACCGGTGTTCGATAAAGATTAGTCCCTAATTTAAATTAAGACCTTGCTCGGTAGAGGCTTGATCCTTTTGTCTGAATGAGATATGATTCGATTCGGTCCTAGGAGCCCCCCCCCCCCCCAACGAGGCATTACCTCTTCCTTCACGAGGGGGGGATGGGTTTACTGCCAGTTCTCGACTATTTTTATACCCTTTAAGAGTTTCAGAGTACAGCCTCGAGTGTGCTGCCCCCCCCCTCCCCAAATGTTAAACTGACTTTATCTGTAACCTTTCTGCAGTGGGAAGCAGGTACTCCTTCGCCGTTGTTTTAAATTAAGTCCGATCAAATATTTAAGCCATAATTTTTCCAAATTTCGAGTTTTTTTTTATTATTATCACACCCATCGTATTTTAACAAAAAATAAAAATGAGATTCTACTTTTTTTAGGTGATTACATGTAAACAGACTGAAAAAATATCCACAAAAAAATGAAAAAAAAAAAAGTATTAGACTTTAAAATGGGAGATCATTTTCCTATATAAATTTGACGTAAAATGAGAATCCACTTCTGGAACAGTTAGCTGAAAAGGGGCAGTTAACCAATTTTTTTTTAATTTTTGGAGAGAAAGCAAATTTTGTGTGAGATGGAGAGAGGTGTAAGTTAACTAAGCTTATACTATTTGATTGGCCACACCCTTTTCTTCTTCTCTGCACCCTCTCTCTCACAGACGTAATGTTGCTAGTCTCAGTTTTTTCTATAAATACTATTATGGCATGTGTTCTTCAGAATTGTGTCATCTATTCCCTGCTTCTTTTGTTCCAGCTCGTTTGACTTGTTGGTCTAGTGGTCTCTATCAATTCGCTGTTTTGATACCTCATTGTAATACAGCTTCCTATTCCAGTAGCTTCTTTCAAAGAACCGCAGGCTTGTGGAACTCTCTTCCTGCTGACTGTTTTCCTCCTAGCTAAAACCTTGGTCTTTTCAAGACTAAAGCCAATAGGCATCTCCTGTCTTTGTGGTAATCATCTTTCGTTTTTGTTAGCTCCTTACATCAAGTGGCTTCATGCTTTGTCTGGAGCGATTTCCATTAAAATAAAAGTTGTTTCACACACATAACATTAATTACGTTAATTAACAACTAAAGATTAACTGTCTGAACTCTGCTGACTTTTGTCTATAACACATCCTGTTTACTGACTTAACTCATGTTAATTTTTTCTACAAATACATTTTGATCAAATAACGACGAGCTGATGTACCCATCAATTATACAAAAGTTAGACACAAGGTCAGTTTATGATGGGGGATTTAGCTCCCACCAAAAGAGAGCAAATTTGCCATGATCAACTCCCGTTAGTATTTCTCGGTGAGAACGCCTCAAATGATCGGCAATAATCTAAACCATTCTCAAAGGGGGGGGGGGGGCGGGGTAATGCCTGGGTGGATAGCTTCCTGAGGTCAACCAGAGCAGATACTAATTTTGAGCTAGCCAGAAGTTCCGAGACCCAAGGAACGATAAAGTTTGGGAAAATCTGAGAAAACTGGTGTAGAGAGTTACCTCAGCTTTTTTTGCTTTTTCTGTTTCTATATTTTTTGTGCATGTTGTTCAAATTTATAAATTTAGGTATCTATCTATCTATCTATCTATCTATCTATCTATCTATCTCTCTCTCTCTCTCTCTCTCTCTCTATATATATATATATATATATATATATATATATATATATATATATATATCATTGTTTTTATTCAAACAGACATGTACAAAATCTGCGACACTCGCATGCTGATGTTATCGATCTACAGCAGTTATAAGCTGAGATCTCATCAGGCAGAATTAGAATTTGATCCTTCCCTCAGAAATACCAAGCATTGGAAGGATCACATTCTAATTCTGCCTGATGAGATCTCGGCAACACCTCTGGAAGTGTATTTTTGGAATGGTGTTCATCTCCGCCGTCGCGTTCCGCATTATCTTTTTTTTTTCGCACCCTCTCAACAACAGCTGCACTCCGAGCAGTTTGTGGGCCTGCCAGAATGCTGGTCACTCTCCGCTGATGTGCGGCCATTTTTGAATCGGTTGAACCACTCCTTAATTTGTGTTACACCCATCGCATCTTCTCCAAACACCTGCTGAATCTAACGCAACGGCGGAGATGAACACCATTCCGAAAGAAGATTTCCAGACGTGTTTCCGGCAGTGGATGGATCGGTGGGCTACGTGTATGCAAGCACAAGGGGTCTACCTTGAAGGGGATTAGGGTCCCAACCCTGTCACGTATTTGAAATATTTTTTCTGCCTAAGATCGGATACTTTTTAGACAGAGTGTCCCACAGAAATGTCCCCTATTTTCGTATAAATTATACCACAATCAAATTGAGATATTTTGAATCTGTTTGTTTCATGTTATTGAAAATGAAAAGGAGGAAGGTTCCGGTAACATTCGGAACGGCGTAACGTGCTTTGTCTTTCTCCGTTCACATTCGTAGTACATACATCACGTTTGTTTCATATCTTTCCGTTCGATTTCATAGCATTCGTTGCACATACGTCACGCCTACGTCATGCCAGTAAATTTTCAGTTGCCCTTTCCGAAACAGTACCTTATTTTTTTGTAAACTTTACCATTTCGTGGGTTCCACCGAAACTGTAACAAACACCCCAAAGAAATAATAAAAAAACATTAAAAGTTAAAATTAATGCCATATTTATTGCTTTTACCCGTCCTGGGACGGGTATTCCACTAGTTATTATACTAAAGCTGAGTTAATCAACATTTGTTTCCATTTGAAACATATAAAATACGTGCTCAAATTTGCCTCAGTTTTGGGATTGAGTTATGTTTGAAGAAAAAAAACATTCATTTTAATTGTTCCTCAGTTATGGGATTGAGTTATGTTTGAAAAAAAAAACATCCATTTTAATTGTTTCTCAGTTTTGGGATTGAGTTATGTTTGAAAATAAAATTCATATTAATTGTTTCTCGGTTATGGGATTGAGTTATGTTTGAAAAAAAAATTCATATTAATTGTTTCTCAGTTTTGGGATTGAGTTATGTTTGAAAAAAAAATTCATATTAATTGTTTCTCAGTTTTGGGATTGAGTTATGTTTGAAAAAAAATTCATATTAATTGTTTCTCAGTTTTGGGATTGAGTTATGTTTGAAAAAAAATTCATATTAATTGTTTCTCAGTTTTGGGATTGAGTTATGTTTGAAAAAAAATTCATATTAATTGTTTCTCAGCTTTGGGATTGAGTTATGTTTGAAAAAAAATTCATATTAATTGTTTCTCAGTTTTGGGATTGAGTTATGTTTGAAAAAAAATTCATATTAATTGTTTCTCAGTTTTGGGATTGAGTTATGTTTGAAAAAAAATTCATATTAATTGTTTCTCAGTTTTGGGATTGAGTTATGTTTGAAAAAAAATTCATATTAATTGTTTCTCAGTTTTGGGATTGAGTTATGTTTGAAAAAAAATTCATATTAATTGTTTCTCAGTTTTGGGATTGAGTTATGTTTGAAAAAAAATTCATATTAATTGTTTCTCAGTTTTGGGATTGAGTTATGTTTGAAAAAAAATTCATATTAATTGTTTCTCAGTTTTGGGATTGAGTTATGTTTGAAAAAAAAACCATCCATTTTAATTGTTTCTCAGTTTTGGGATTGAGTTATGTTTGAAAAAAAAACCCATCCATTTTTATTATTTCTCAGTTTTCGGATTGAGTTATGTTTGAAAAAAATTTGCAATTTTAATTGTTCTAATGAGCTGTAATTCACAAATAATTCATCAAGTAACGTTGTATCTATCACTTTCACCCTCTCTTAATGTATGATGTGTGATTCTGTGGGGACGTGGTCCCGTTTATGTAGCAACGCCGACCGTAGCTTGTTAAGATATTGTGTCTTAGAGAAAATGCTAAGATCCACGCTTACATTTAGATTGTTAAAGAAATGTTTAAAAAAGTAAAAACCGATAAAACATGGAAAAACATGTATCAAAGTTGAATGAAAGATAAAGCATGTATTAGTTGAAGGAAGAATAAATCGTAGTTCGAAAGTAACACAATAGATTTATATATTTACAAATTACAGAGCATTAAGTGTTCATTTCAAGTGTCCAGTTAGAGAAACGATAAATGTTTATGTCTGTGATTTATTAGTATGTATGTGTGTAGTAGCCATGTGTAAGTCTTGGCGTTAGTACGTCGAAGTGTGTGAATGTGCGTGTTGCCTTTTGTTCATAGTTGTATGAATGTGCATGCGTGAGAATTGATAATTTGTTTAGGCATTTGTATGTATGTGTGCCTTTGTCAGAAGTGTGTGGTTGCATGTGTTGAAGAATGATAAGAGTGTAAGCCTGTGTGTGTGTGTGTGTTTTAGTTGTCAGCCGACGCGATGGACCCCTCACCCAAAGACGAGGGATAGCCGAACTTGTATTCTCTGTTAAACGTCTGAAAAGATGCAGATTTTGTTGCGTGGTCTGCTTTTATATTGTTTCACCAGTAGTTTGACCGACGTAGTTGAGAGCACCATACGTGATCAACATTTTTGGCTTTTTTGCTCCTTTTTGTTAGATTGTCTCTGGGAGCTGATTTTTATGGCCCCAGTTTTAGCTTTTGTTGTTGAAGTGAATTTAGTATTGCTTTCTGTTTTTGTGTTTATGTCGATGATAAAATATTAGGATATCAATCCCATAACATCATCCATTTGTATTCTATACGTCGTCTATGACTCTCGCTTCTGTCATCCTTTTTTTTATCATCTCTGTTTATTAACAGTCGAAGACAATAAAGAAAGGAAAGAATAAAAAGACAAAAACGAACATCACCATATGATTTAACCCATAGTTGGAGAGAGAGAGGGGGGAGAGGGAGAGAAAGAGAGAGAGATGGAGAAAAAGAGAGAGAGAGGGGAGAGAGAGAAAGAGAGAGAGAGAGAAAGAGAGAGAGAAAGAGAGAGAGAGAGAGAGAGAGAGAGAGAGGGGGAGAAAGAGAGAGAGAGAGAGAAAGAGAGAGAAAGAAAGAGAGAGAGAGAGAGAGCACTTTGAGATCTTGTTTTTTTTATTTATTTATTTCATATTTAACCGGCTTTTCAAACCAATTTTTGGTACTTATCCAGATTAGGACCCAATCTAACCCTAACCCTAAGAGATTTTGGAGATTACGACCCAAGTTAACCCTAACCTAATCTGGATAAATACCTAATTTTTTCCTTATTCAAACAATTTAACCCAAGCTCAATGGGTGATCCATCGGGTTACATGTTTTCTAGTTATATATAGCCTCTATTTTGCAGTTGTTAGCTGCAATCCGATTTTGACGACGTTGTTTTTTTTTTGTCGTTTTTTTTTTGCAGGGAGGTGTCGCTGTGATCTCACATACAGCGACTGGTATTTTCAAATGGTCACCCATCTGATACTGACCAGGCTCGACGGCGCTTAACTTACAGGATCTAACAGAACCGGTTATCCTACTAACGGTGCTTCCACACAGAAAAGTAAAAAAAAATTAGTAAAATAAATTCATATATAGAGAGATATTTTCATACTATGATACTAGGAAGTTTTGGTGTTTTTTGAGTAAAATCAATGTACCATTAATTAGTAAAATAGAAAAGAAGAAAAAAATGTCAGACGACGCGATAGAAAAACAGAATTGTTGACCTGGAGAAACGAAACGAAGCAAAGGTATAAAAATAATTTAGTGTTAACAAATAGTTTTTTTATCAACACTTCTTGTAAACTTTATTGCTTATTGCTTTCTGTGAAGGGTTCGTTTTTCGTTCAACACATTCCGGTCGATCTAAAACGTGACACTTGGCGGCCATATTGGGCGAACTTGGGATTATTTAATAATATTAATTTAATATGAATAAAAAAAATTGTTGGGTATCTTTTACAATAATCCGCAGAGTCGCGGACGGGGTCCAAAAAACGAACGAGAACTGGGTAAAAAAAATAAATATGCAACAAGTGACGGTGACCTACGTCGAGAATAGATATTTTCCTACTTACCTATGAAATTTGTTTGTATTTTGACGTACTATAAATGGGTTTTTATTAGATGTAAAAAAAAATTTGTTGTTTTTTTGGCACGTATTTTTACTAAAACAAAATGGCCTTACCTCGTTACGATACCCCCCTCCACATCGCTTGTCCAATGTTCGTGTGACAAAAATATTGATTTCTAATAAATAGCAGTTGAAACGGCTTAAAATACAAACAATGTCACAGATAAGTTGGAAAATTACTTTTATCGACTACAGTTACTTTTATTTGTTGTATATTTGTTTTTATAGCGTTTTTACTCTGCGGAATATTATAAAAGATACCCAAATTGTTTTATCACTTTCAGGCATCCGTATACACTTTCTTCAACCCTTTTCCACCGGAAGCCAGTGTTCCTACCTGTTATACGCATTTACCCATAATACGGTAAATTTATAGAAGTGCACCTTTCGTATTTCGACCCCTAAAAAAAAAAAGTTTCTACTTTTTTGGGTAAATTACATGTAAACAGCCTCAACAAATATCCGCTATGAAAAAAATTATGAAAATTTTTATTATTTTAGATTTTAGGAGGGGGGGGGGTCACTTTCCTATATAAGTTATACGTAAAGTGAGCACGCATTTCTTGGCCACCGAATCTCACCACTCGTATTTCGACCCCTAAAAAAAAAAGTTTCTACTTTTTTTGGCAAATTACATGTAAACAGCCATCCATAACAAATATCCGCTATGAAAAAAAAATGAGATTTGTTATTTTAGATGTTAGGAGGGGGGATCACTTTCCTATATAAGTTATACGCAAAGTGAGCACGCATTTGTTGGCCACCGAATCTCACCACTCGTATTTCGACCCCTAAAAAAAAAAAAAAGTGCTCACTTTGCGTATAACTTATATAGGAAAGTGATCCCCCCTCCTAAAATAATAAAAATTTTCATAATTTTTTTTTCATAGCGGATATTTGTTGAGGCTGTTTACATGTAATTTGCCAAAAAAAGTAGGATACTTTTTTTTTTTTAGAGGTCGAAATACGAAAGGTGCACTTCTATAAATTTACCCATAATACTTATACACGTAATCTATTGCATTCTGCGTGGAAGCACCGTTAGTAGCATAACCACGGAACCGGTGTGTCAGATAATAAAATATGAAGCATGCGTGTGCGCGTGTGTGTGTTTTTTTTAATGTGGCAAAGGGAGATAAGTCATATCGGTCTTAAGACGGAAGGGAGGTAATCGAGTGAAAGGTAAAAGGTGAAAGGTGAAAGGTCGTCGTCAATCTCTTTCCACTTTCTCTCTTCGCCAATCATAAAATATTTTGACACTCAACGACTTAAACGAGAGAGAGAGAGAAGGAAAGAGAAAAAGAGAAAGAAAGAGAGAAAGAAAGAGAAAGAGAGAGAAGCATAAAAAGTTAAAACGTGTTTGAAAAATCCTGATTTGCCTTTTTTATGAATATTTTCTAGACACATCGAATTTTTGACTCGTGTTCTTAAAAAAACAACAAACAAAAACACCCTGAAAACATAGGAATTTTACAAAAGGACGTCCTTCCTCAAACAACATGTCCCAAAAAGATGACCAAAAATCAACCCGGGTCTGGGTAGATGGTTGGTAAGTAAAACCTAAAATTACATATGCATAGTAATAACTTAAATTTAAAACAAGAGATCGCATACTGTTCATATCTGACTTCTATTAAAAATATATCTAATAATTTTGAGTATTTTTTTTTTATGTTAATTAATACTCAATGTCTGATCTCGCTAAGAAAATCGCATTTTATTCACAAAATCCATATATATATATATAATATATATATATATTTTATAGAGGGGGGGGGGGTCTCTTGACTAAAAAAAAAACAACAACAACAAAAACGTATATTTACTTACACGGAGTTTATTGACGCATGACAATACCTTTAAAATATTTGATTCTTTCATACGACAGGGGCGTGGTCGAAAATCAATGTTTTCATTTTATTTACGAGCACGAATAAACCGTAATACTTGACATTTTTTTCGTTTTAAAACTTTATATTAATTCCGATCTACTCGACAGCGTAAGGCTTCAAAATCACTTTCGGGGGTTTACAAATCGGATAAGCAGTGTACAACACACTAAACGAATCTATTTCGGGACTGTTCGGAATTAGAAAGTTATTTTGAAACCCTTTAAAACTGTAGATCGTGACCCCAAAACCAAAGGATAACACGAATTTTATTTTCGAACGCGCCCCTGTCGCACCAAAGAACCGAATTTATAATCAAAAAATTAAAAACGATTTTATATAAGAAAATATATATGCGATATTCAATATTTTTATGTTCGTTTTTAAATAAATACATATTTGTTTCTTTAATACGACAGGGGCGCCGTCGAAAAGCGATTTTTTTCATTTGATGTATGATTACAAATGAACCGTAATACTTGACTGTTGCCTTTCAAAAAAAAAAAATAAATACTTTCTATTCGACAGTGTAAAGGCTTCAAAATTATTTTCAAGCGGTTAGTAGTGTACTAGCGCTAAACAATTTCGTAAGAACTCTTTGGTCTTTTGGCGACGAGCAAAGTGTAATACCTGTTCTAGTGTTCTGATACCACACTTCAGTTTGATCAGTGAAGGAGAAATTCTTCTAGACTGAGGCAATTAAATTGTTTTGTCCCAATCCAGAGTGCTCTTTGCGGTGGGGGTCTGAAGTTTTGCTCACATGAAAAAAAAAAAACGATTTTGTTTCTAACTCTGCCCTCGTGGTGAGTCAAGTAAATAAAGACTATTTCGTGATAGTTCGAAATTCTAAAGCGATTTTAAAGCCTTTAAACTGTCGATCGTGCCCCCCCCTCTAAAAAAACAAAAAAAAACAAAGGATAACACGATTTTTATTTTCGAACGCGCCTCTGTTGTATCAAAGAACCAATGAATAATGTAAATGTTTAATAATGCTTATAATCGTTACTGCCCCTATTTACTCGCCTCCCCACGTGGGCAGAGTTAGACACTAGGTCGGGAAAAATTCAGCCCCCCCCCCCCACCCCGAAAAAAGGGGCACTCTGGAGTGGGACAAAAATTAAAATTGCCTCAGTCTAGAAGGACAGAAAAGACTAAGTACAGCATTAGAACAGATACTACACTTTGCTCCTAGTCAAAAGCATCGATCTAAAAAAAAATAAAAATGTATATTCAATTTTAAATGTTTTATTTTTATGTTAATTAATAAATCCGACGATCAATCTGTCCAGTCGAGGGAACTGCATTTTGTGCGCAAAATCTACACCCAAATTAAAACTAAAATGAGTTTTTGCATGTTTTTTTGTTTTTTTTTTGTTTCTTGATTTAAACAAAAACGTATTCGTTTATTTACTTATTTTCCAAGTTTAGTGACACTGTTGTATAATGACCCTGTGAGACCGGACGCATTTTGAAGTGGACGTATGTGGGAGATCGTTTGGTTTGGTTTGGCCTGCGCGATTTAGTGCGGGCGAACCCGTACAGTCGAGTGCAAAATAAACTGGTTCTCACAGTCAGAGCTCACAAACGTTGACAGGGCCACCACGTTGACGAGACCTCAGGTCAAGGGTCATGGTGCACCTGTGCATAGGGGTTCTGTGACGTCACGGGCTTTTGTGTGGGAAACGGAGTTTTTTGAGTCTGGGTTTTGGAAGCGAGCCGAACAGACGTTTTCTCTATGTAGTCTTCAAATGATTAGGGGAATTAAATTCCCTAAGGGAATACAAGCATGATATTTTTTCTTCCCCCTCCTCGAATGGCTAAGGACTTAAGCTAGAAATTAACTACGATAGAGTAGTAATTTGGTCTCTCCCTCAACGTTAGTGAAGCATCTCCATGGCCGACAGAAATCTAACGCCTGAAATAAACAAATACAAATTTAAAAGATTGTTTGTCTCGTGAAAAGTGGTATGAAGGTTTTTGTTGCAGACACAGCAGACGACATCGAGACACACCCCTCCACGCGAATAGCAAAGAGAGAAGGTACGAGAAATTAAATAAAAGTATGCAACAACACTAAATATATTTGTTTTATTTATGGGCGCGGTCGGAAAATGAATGTGGTTTTCCCCTCGGGTTTAAAAGCGTAACGTGAATCCTGATACTTCACGCCAGAAATCACTTTCTAATCGACAGCTTTAGGCTTCAAAATCACTTTCGACTGTCCAATAGCTCTACGAATAAACACTTGGTACTTGTAAGGAATGGCCACCCAGACGATGTAATTTCTTATGGAGTCGCTCAGTTCCGAGTATTGACGGAGAATCCCGAGTGAGTCTCAAAAATGTCTGAAGCAGTTTACGATTTGAAAGCCGCGAAAAAAATGTAAAAAAGGCAGACGACACTAAGCATACGAAGGGTAAGGTTAGGGTTCAGGTTCAAATTTGTTTTAGCCCTTCAAAAAATAATAAAGTAGAAAAACTTCCCAAACAATTGAAAGAAAAGAAGGTGGCTTTCAAATCGTAAACTGCTTCAGCCATTTCCGGAACCGACTTGGGATTCTCCGTTAATACTCGGAGAAACTGGTATCCTCTGGGTGCCCATTCCTGAAAAGTACAGAATACATACAGAATAAATCATAAATACTAAACAAGTTGACGGTTTTAATCTATTATTAATACATTAAAAAATATGGCCGACGCGGTGTTTGCTTTGTGACAGTTCGAAATTCAAAAAATGATTTTATAGTCTTCAAACTGATTATTATACTTCTAATGATCTAAAGAGAATCATGTATTCCATTTTCGTACGTGTCCCTGTCATATCAAATAATTAAAATCATTTGAAGTTTTCGCCGGCTGTTTTCACACCAGCCGAGGTTGTCGTAAGTTTACTAGACCAACTCGACAATCGACTAAATCCCATCCATTCACTGTAGAGGTCCCCAGCTTGGCCTTTTGGCTAAGATCAAAGTGTAGTATATGTTCCGATGGATACTGCACCCCATAGACTGGTATTGTCTTGGCCTTCGGGGCTTGATTTACGCCGGTCTATGAGTCTGCCCTGTGCAGTTCTAGGCTTCACCTCCCCTCTTTGGGGAGGAGTAAGTTTATTGCTTACTGCCTGAGGCGCCCTACCGGGGAATGCCGACGGGGCTGCCCAGGCAATTTTTAAACCCCACTTTCCCGACCCGACTTTGGGTCACATCTTACTTGTGGGAATAAGATAAAAACTGGCCTTGTGCCTAACTCCTGGAGAGGAGTAAATCAATACTCAAATAGCTTCTTTCCTCGTGCTGCTGGCCTCTGGAACTCCCTCCCTGCCCCCTGTTTCCCCGACGGTACTGACATGCAGAAATTTAAAACTAATGTAAACAGACATCTCGCTGCGTAGATCCAAATTTAGGTTGCCCCCCCCCCCAACCTTCTCCCTTTTCTTTATTCTCATTAGCCCCTTACGTCTACAGTGGCGGCCTGCCTTGTCTGGGGTGAACTATGTTAAAAAAAAATTTAAAAACCCAAAAAACCTCGGCTCTGTCTTGAACCATCAGATCCTTTGTCGAAATGTGGTATGGACCGGCTCGGTCCTAGGAGGTGCATTCTCCCAAGCATTACCTCCTCCTTTAGTAGAGGGGTTTAGTTTATTCCCGATCGCCTGAGGCGTCCATACCGGGGAATGTCAACGTTCTCAGCTATTTTTGTATCCGATCAAAATACTCGGGAGAGCTGGTTTCTACCGCTGCCCGGCCTTGTACCACACTTTGTTGTAGTGGAAAGGATCAAAGCGTAGAATCTGTTCTGTCCTCAGTCAGAGTAGAAATCCTCCTCGACTGAGACAATTTTAATTTTTGTCCCAACCTGGTGTGTCCTTTTTTGAGGAGTTAAAAAAAATCGACCTTTTATCTAAAAAAAAAAAAAATAAAATAAAAAATGTCTAAAAAGTAATTATTTCGTCAGCAAGTACTATTTAACTTAATTTTATTTCGTTTTAACTTATTTTAAAGCGTTTTCTGGATAAACAAACATTGTGTTCAGTTCGAATGAAAAAAAAAAGATGGCGTCGATAAGCAATGCACGTGTACCCCTGATAATAGCTTAAACATCGAAAAGTAAACAAAATACTGGTAGAAACATATCCAATAAATGTCACCAATCGTGCGGCAATGTAATCTTCTACCAGTATTTTGTTTAATTTTCAATTTTTGAGCGATTATCAGGGGCCCAGAGGTACACGTGCATTGCTTATCGACACCATCTTCTTTTTCGTTCTAACTGAACACTATGCTTGTTTTTACAACAACAACAACAAAAAAACGCTTTTAAATAAGTTGAAACACGGAAACGGTTGGGGAATCCATCTCGATTTGAGGGTTTTCTTTTGTGCCATTGGCCACTCACATCCCTTCTTATTACAGGACCTTAGGAAGGGGGAAACTTCTGCTGCTTTATCGTCACTTCGACTATAACGAAGGTTAACAACAACAGGAAAGAAGAAAAATAAACAGAGACGTCACTATCCACTGAGCAACACCTTACAGCATATCAATAAAAGAAGACTTCAGGGTGGCACTTTTCCTTGCCCGCAGCGACCGCCAGCACCAAATGGCTCAAGTGATTCAATCGTAGTCATTTAAAAATAAAGAATAGTCTTCATTATTAAAAATAAGCATATAATTGTCATTTTATTGCCCCCCCCCCCCCCGAATACAATTTTTTTAAGTATCTTTTGCACTTTAAGGACCGTGCTGAAATAATAACGTTATTATTTAGAAACCCATTATAAATTAAAAAAAAAAAACACCCATTATAAATTTAAAAAATAAACAATATTTCAATAAACAATATATATATATGTATGAAATATTGTTTTTTTTAATTATTTATAATGGGTGTTTTTTGTTTTTTAATTTATAATAGGTTTCTAACGTTATTATTTCAGCGCTGTCCTTAAAGTGCAAAAGATTAAGTCTAACATAAAAGATACTAAAAAAAAAATTGTATTCGGGAGGGGGGGGGGCAATAAAATGCCAATTATATGCTTATTTTTTAGGTACGTGCAAAAATGGCGCCTTCTTGTACGGACTATGCTTATTAAAAAGCTCTTATCATTAATTATTTAATTAGTTTCCGTGTAAACTTTGATTGTGTTTGAAAGATAAAAGCCTAAACTTAATCTCTAAACGAAAAAAACTGCATATTTACGTGTGAAAAATAAATTATAATAAAATATGTAATTACGACGGTCAAAAACCCCAAAAATTCAATGAATTTTGAACTTTGAAAAAATTACTTGTAAAAATCCCTTAAAAGATAAATATAAGTTTTTGGGAACTATTTCAAAGATAATTATTAAATTAAAGTCATAAGACACTGAATTAAAAAAAAATCCCACGTTTGACTAAAAATTAGCAAAATTATCCCTTCAAATATGATAAATGAGTAAAATCCGCCATAACTTCATCGGAAAAGGACGTTGTTTACAAATTGATTATTGCTATGCAAAATATATGGAAGACAAAAAATGTCATAATTTATCATTTTTAACTTTATGTATAAAAATGTAATAATAGTTTATAGAAGTTGAAAAATTATTATCCATTAATTTCTTTATTCTTTTTAAGGTTATAAACAAATTTAAGTACCCTTATTTTGTTATAATAAAAAAGGAAATGCTTATTTAATTATTTGTGAGTGTACGCAATTATTTTTAACTGAAAAGGTTCAGTTTTTAATTTAGTAATACTCTGAAATTATTGATGACGTCTGTTTACCAATGTTTTTCTTTAGGATTTGAAATAAAACTATTTTTTAAATGTTAAAAATATGTTCATCTCGTTAACCGTTATCCTCGAGTGGCACTTGGCCTTGATAAGGGGTGACCTTAAAAGTAAAATAAAATAATGACCATTTAAAAAAAAAAAAAAAAAAAAAAAAAATTATATTTATAAATTGTATGAAATAGAGGTCCAATCCCGGATTTAGTGGACCATGTGTGATATTCAGCAGAAAGTGTGGACAGGACAAAGAGTCGATTGAATTTTATTTTGGGTGTGGTGTTGCCTAAAACCTTTTCTTTTCTTTTTTTAAATACAATATTAAGCGCTTGAAGTGAGTAAGTAGCAGTAACGCCATCTTTTTCATTGTGCATTTATTTAAAGCTGTTATATTTTCTGATCAATATTAATTCAATTCAGACTGTTGATTCTTTTTTTCTTTGTTTTTTT
Source organism: Sepiola atlantica (assembly GCA_963556195.1). Classification (NCBI taxonomy): domain Eukaryota; kingdom Metazoa; phylum Mollusca; class Cephalopoda; order Sepiida; family Sepiolidae; genus Sepiola; species Sepiola atlantica. The sequence continues at coordinate 65,646,981 of OY744547.1, forward strand.
GGGGGGGGGGTGGGGGTGGAGGTGGGTTCTTATAATTGAGACAGTCATCGGGAGAGATTCCTTAACCAGAGAGGAATTCTCTTCAAGGGAAATGGGAGGGCAGATGGGGGGGGGGGGAGGGAGTGTAAATCGGTAGACTCAAAACTATTGTCTAATATTGATCCTTCAACAAATTACAATTCTATTCGTTGTAGATAATAATCTACAGGATATTAAAAAGTATCTCGAATGTCAAAGATTTAATTAAAAACTATGTGTGTGTGTGTGTGTGGGAGTAGACATAGTGACCCGTTAGGTCAGCCATTGAACTCTGGTTAGATTGTTTGAATAAGTTTAAATCAGGCAAAAATGAGTCTGTAAATCCGATTATATTAAATAAAAGACAAACTCCAAAAGTTTTTCTCTCTCTATCTTTTCTTTCTCTCTTTTCTATCTTTCTTCTCCTCTCTCTTTCCCCCCTCCCCCCTTACTCTTTCCACTCTACCTTTCTCTCTTTCCCTCTTTTCTCTCTCTCTTTCCCTCTTTTCTCTCTTCCCTCCTTTCTCTCTCTCTTCCCTCCTTTCCCTCTCTCTTCCCTCATTTCTCTCTTCCCTCCTTTCCCTCTCTCTTCCCTCCTTTCTCTCTTCCCTCCTTTCTCTCTCTCTTCCCTCCTTTCCCTCTTCCCTCCTTTCCCTCTTCCCTCCTTTCTCTCTTCCCTCCTTTCCCTCTCTCTTCCCTCCTTTCTCTCTTCCCTCCTTTCTCTCTCTCTTCCCTCCTTTCCCTCTTCCCTCCTTTCCCTCTTCCCTCCTTTCCCTCTTCCCTCCTTTCTCTCTTCCCTCCTTTCCCTCTCTCTTCCCTCCTTTCTCTCTTCCCTCCTTTCTCTCTCTCTTCCCTCCTTTCCCTCTTCCCTCCTTTCCCTCTTCCCTCCTTTCTCTCTTCCCTCCTTTATCTCTCTCTCTTCTCCCCCTCTACTGAGCTAAAAAACTTCTCACACCTGACAGTATCCTATATCTCTACAAAACCACCATCCGCCCATACATGGAGTATTGTTGCCACATCTCGGCTGCATCATCGACCAGTCTCTCCCTCTTAGACAAGATCCAAAATAGAGTATATAATCTAATAGGTCCCTCACTATCCACCAAGCTCCAGCCCATGTTGCATCGCCGCAATGTTGCATCCTTGTGCTTGTTTTACAAATACTTCAATGGAATGTGCTCCGATGAACTTGCAGACGGAAGTTGGAAATCATTCACAAAACATCTAACCTCTGCATGAGACACGAAGACGAAAACTGAAAATAATATCTATTACAGGTAACATGAATTGGAACAGATACATTGAAGACATTGCCAAGGCTGCAGCAAAGAAGGTTGGCTCCCTCTATCGTGCTAGTAAACTCCTCACACCTGACGATATCCTATATCTTTACAAAGTCACCATCCGCCCATGCATGGAGTATTGTTGCCACATCTGAGTTGGTGCATTATCCACTAGTCTCTCCCTCTTAGACAAGGTCCCAAAAAGAGTCACCAACTTAATAGGTTCCTCATTATCCACAAAGCTTCAGCCCCTGTCCCATCGCGCCCCCCCCCCCCGTTACATCCTTTGTGCTTGTTTTACAAGTACTTCAATGGAACGTGCTCCGATGAACTTGCTGTTCTGGTGCCCCCTCGACGTAAATACACTAGACCAACCCGACAATCAGCTAGATCCCATCCATTCACTGTGGAGGTCCCCAGATGTCGGAGACCCTTCTACTCCAGTAGCTTCTCTCCTCATGCGGCCTGACTTTGGAAATCCCACCGTGCTCCTTGTTTCCCTGACTGTACCGACATGCAGAAATTTAAAACTAATGTGAACAAGCATCTCGCTGCACAGCTCCTAATTGAGGATGGTCCCCTAAACTTTCACAGTGGCAATTTGCCTTGTTTGGAGTGAACAAAAGTACGGTTTATTTTACTTCCTATTTCCTATTCTATTGTTCTGTTTTCTATAGAATGACTCATCCATGTTTCTTTGTTGTGTCAATATAATGGGTGACCTTATTTTAACACGTGCTTGCTTGTAGCTAAAAAAAGAAAAGGATATTAACATGATACAATAAATGACGGTTCACTTCTTTTTTGTCAGAAACATTGCACATGGAATGTGAGGACTAAAGGACAAAATAAGGACCACTATCTACTCTCCTTTATATGTACTAAAACATTTCACCTTACCCAGGTCAGTGTGTGTGTGTGGGGGGGGCGGTTTGAGACAGCTGCTCTTCCTGAAGTTTTTCCTGGGAGGGGGGGGGAGTGTTTCACCTCTCACTTCATAAAATGAAAACGAACTTTGGGTTAAAACCAAAGTGTAGTATATAAAACAAAGAAAAAGAAATAATTATGAGAGGATGAAAGGGGTTATCCTTTTATCTTCTCATGAAGAAACGGAACAACAAAAAGTATTTCTGTAACTATAACAAAAAGGGGTTTTATTAACTCAAGGTTACCTATACCGTTTGGTATAGGTAGAAGAGAGTGGGACGGTGTCCGTCTGAAGAAGAGGAAGAATATAAGAGTTCTTAGGGCTGCCCGTGGTAGTAGTCGTCGAGTGGACGACGGCAGCAGGAGAGAGAGCGTTTCCTCAGGGCAGCCCGTGGCGACGGCGGCAGGAAAGAGAGCGTTTCCTCGTTCCTCGCTGGTGCTCTCTGCGATGTGTCCAAGCTGGTGCCAGGAGGTCGTCTGATCTTCTCTTCTAACCCTAAGGGAACATAAGTAGTCCCTTAGGGATCTAACGATATTACTGCGCCCTGTGATTTGATTGGACAAGCCAGCTCACAGGGACAGTGATTACGCATTCAAAAGTAGTCCCTATTGGTGACTGCTACAGATTACCTTTTTTGGGACCTTGTCTAAGAAGAAGAGACTGGTGGATGGTGCACCAGCCCAGATGTGAAAACAATACTCCATGCATGGCCAACAGTAAAAAAAAAAAAAAACGGTTAACGAGATGAAAATGATTGCTAGCCAAAAGATGAAGAACACTATGGAAGTACTATCACTGATCAAAAATGTTGTCCCTCAGTCCTGACAATTACAGATGGCGACCCAATGACACATGAATAGGATGCAAAAGCAATGCAACACCCCTATATATACCAGCATTTTATTAGGGGTGGGACGTAATGGGTGAAAATTTCAGATTCATGCGAGTAGTATTTTTTGGGGTTCATTTATACATAAATAAAACTAAACAATCAAACATTTTGAAAATTTGGCAAAATTCAGAATGTGCAGGCCACTAGTTTTTGGCTATTTTACATTCATGAAAACCCTTTCACAGCCTGAAAATGGTCCTAAATTAAAGTACTATATCAGATTTAACCATTTATATCCATTCATAGCTTTTGAGGATGTTTTAGGACCTGCAATGTCGCATGAAACCACTTTTTCACCGAAAAATAATGGATTTTGAGTCCCGTGGAACCCTAACGGCTATTTTTGGTCTGCACCTTCTGAATTTTGCAAAATTTTCAAAATGTTTGATTGTTTAGTGTTATTTATGTATAAATGAACACAAAAAAATACTACTCACATGAATCTGAAATTTTCACCCATTACGTCCCACCCCTAATTTTATAACTTTTATAACTTGCGATTGACTTAACTAATTAAAAAAATGCTGGTATCAAAACCCAACTTAGAATAAATCCAGAAGTTGCAGAAGTTTCCAAGATTGGTAGCGCCAGATGACATTAAATTCCTCAAATCTAATTATCTCAAAATGTAAGCAATTCTACCTCAGAATAGTTAATATTCAGATTCTTCATGAGATAATAATCTTGTAATATATAAAGTAAAGTTAGTCTCTTTATCGTTTAACATCAATAGCTTTCTTCCTACAAAATCAATATTTGATTCTGGTTTGTCAGTTTTTCTTGGGGATCGTTGCAACATGTTGTTAAGAAGAATCAAATGTAATTTCGATTCAATTCTTCCCAGAAAATACTTTGTCCAGGTCGGAATTATTTTGAAACCGTCGCCATCTTAAAAATATGGATGTAACTCTGTATTCATCCATGCAGAGTGAATTCTCTGTTGGAACAAAAAAAATATTTTGAAATAAGCAAAGGGTATGGTTTAAAAAAAGAAAGAAAAGTTAAACAAATTGCAAGTAAATACGCTATCAGGCAATGCCGGGGAGGTAGAGCTATTTTTTATTTTATTAATATTAGTCAAAAATTAGGTAAGAACCATCCCATAATGGTTTCAAATTACTAATGGAGATTTGGTATCTGTCTGTCTGAAGCCGAAACTTTACTATTAGTTTCATTAATTTACTATTGTGCTATGATCGATTGGGGGGGGGGGTAGTGTAGTATCTGTTCTAGTGTCATGAGACCATCCTCCCAGGCATTACCTTCTCCTTTGAGGGAGATAGCATGATAAATGTTCTTTCGTCAGGACACCATTCTCCCAGGCCAGCAAAAAATCTGTGACCGGAGGGAGCATGTATTTGTTAGGAGTATTTGCCAGAAAAAAGAAAAATGGTTTTTAATTTAAAAAAAAAAATTTTTTTTTTACGGCTACATATTTTATAGCCATATTTTATTATTCTAAAGAAAACATAAGGAGGCGTCTTTTCTAAAAAAAAATTAAAAGATTTTTATTTATTTATTTAAAAATTTTTTTTTTAGTTTACTTGTCATAACTATTCTTTGGGCGTATCAAAAGTGTAGACTAACAACCTCCAGGCAAACTGTAAATTAGGCCAATGGAAAACTCTAAAGTGAACACGTGACATGAATAAAGTTACACCGAAAGAACATTAATCTAAATGAACAAATGCGAAAGTGTTCTTTTTCATTTATCACTCCCATATTACCATCAAAACGGGGTACTGTTATCCATAATACAACAGAGTATTTTCAAAATACCCTCTCTCTCTCTATGTATATATCGTAGATACGAAGGTCCAAACGATTCTTTCCATGCCTAATTTGCATAACTAATTCGATAATAAATTGATGTTTGTTGTTATTCATTCGTAATTTTATCGTTCTGTTTACTCCATATATATGCAATATTTTTGTCGATACAAACAATAATTAATTAAAGTAATTTAATACGAAAAGGATAAATTATTAAACTTTTCTTAAAATAGTTGCTGATTTCAGGGGAAGTAATGTAAACTAAACTAACTAGAGAGAGAAAGATACACAATACACACACATATATATATATATATATATATATATATATATATATATATATATATATATATTTAGGCAGCAAGTCATTATCTAAGCAAGCATTGTTGAACATCACGGAACTTTCGCGTTTGTATATTCTCCTCGTGAGGTTCTCAACACAGGTACCAACATATTAAAAGTATTCCATAATTAAATGGAAATTAAGTAAAAACAAAATAAATAAATAAATTGATAAATAAATAAATAAATAATAGTAATAATAGTAATAGGAATAAATAATAATCCATAAATAAATAATAGCAAAAATAAGAACTAATAAAATAAATAAGTAAACAATAAAAACCAAACACACAAACGATAGAATAAAATTAACCCAACCACACACCCTCTTCTCTCTTTCATTCGGCCGTAACGATAACTATAAAACACTAACTCCAGTCTTATTATTTAAATTTAAAAAAAAACAAAAAAACCTAATCGACTAAGACGACTACGAAAGTCGAAAGCGCTCGAGAAAATGGGCGAATTAAAAACTATCGGCGAAGTGCTATACGGATTGCCACCTGAAACGAGAAAGATGGCTCGACGGTTTGAGAACCTCACGAGGAAAATATACAAACGCGAAAGTTCCGTGATGTTCAACAATGCTTGCTTAGATATATATATATATGCAAATTACTATATCATACGGTATTCTTAAAGGTAATATATTATTATTATTATTTTATCATTATTATTATTTATTTATATATATATTAGTGATATTTTAAGCTGAATTATTTCGACACTTGATTATTGGGGAAATGGTCGTATAATCAGTACCATTGGAGAGCCATGAATATTAAAACTGTCCTGTTTTTAAATCTCCGAAACAGTTACATGGTAAACAGCTGATGATCTCCGTGTTAATATTAGACACATAAGGTCTCCTGTTTTTGTTTCACACTTAGATAATTAACCCCCCCTTTTTTTTTAAATATTTTTTTTTACTTATATTTTTTCATTTATTAATTTTCCAACGAATGTTAAGTCTGCAATATCTTGGATTTAGTTAGTTTGTCTGGGAATTTAAACTGCATTCTACATTTTTTTTTTAATGACTCAAAGCTTCTTTAGATTATATATATATATATATATATATATAATAATAATCTATAAATGAATAAATGCAAAAGTTGTTTTCATTTATCACTCCTATATTACCAACAAAGCAGGTTACTGTTATTTAAATAAATAATACAACAAAGTATTTTCAAAATACTCTCTCTAATATATATACATATATATATACATATATATATATATATAATCTCGTAGACATGAAGGCCCAAAAGATTCTTTCTACGCCTAATTTGCATAACTATTTTTTTTAAACAGTTGATTATAAATTAATAAATTGATGTTTAGTGTTATTCATTCGTATTTTTATCGTTCTGTTTTCTCCATATATATGCAATATTTTTGTCGATGTAAACAATAATAAATTAATTGCCATTTACTGTGTCGTAATCTATCCATCTAACACTTATCGTTGGCTGGGTTTTGACCTTGAAGTGGTATTTTTTTTTTAGCTCCTTACATCAAGTCACTTCATGCCTTGTCTTAAAAAAATATCAATTTCAGTTTTCTTTCAGTTATTAGAAAATATGTATGACGTAATATATTGAGTTGAAGGTTTTCAGTTACAGGTTCAATCTGAATTTAATATCAAACTATATAGAGCTATAGCTATATATCAAATGTCATAATTTAACATACAGAGTAACTGTTTACGAATAAAGAAAAACAAAAGACAATAGTTAATTTCGACCTTAACTGGTCGTTTTCAGGTCTGGGAATAAAGATACTATTTTAAATTCTCTCTTTGTAATAAACAAATATCTCAAAACTCTTCAACAGATTTAACCCTTGCACAATTTTCTGACCCCCTCTTCATTCTACTTTTGGACTTATTCGTCTTTTTTCTTTTTCATATATATATATTGTATAGTAATCCTTTTTTCATTCTTTTTTCTTCTTACAGTTTTGACATGGTCCATTTTGGGCATGCGAATGCTATTAGACAGGTAAGCATTTAATTTCTATTAAATCTCATGATCTATAAAAACGTGACCCCTCTTATAGCCTTTTGTCTAAAACGTTTCCTGTTTTCCAAAATATATCTCAAAGATAGGTATTAGCTAATAACTACTAGTAGACGTACACCCTTTAATATTTAACAAAATCATATCATGGATAATATGGAGAGAGAGAGTTATCTTTTCAAGTGCATAGCTTAATTATTAACGTTTTGTTAGACCATTTTAAAAACGTATCTTTACACCGAGGCTCCAACCAAGACTGACGGTCCTCTGTCTGCTATCCTCTTTGTTGATCATGTTTGACGTCTTGTCTGGCTGCTTCATAGGCTTCCGGTTCTCACACATGCAGCAATGTCAATCCCTCGACCCCTCCGTAACCTCTTGGCTAAAACGTTTCCTGTTTACCAACATCTATCTCAACAATAGGTATTAGCTACTAGTAGACGTACACCCTTTAAATATTTAATAAAATCATATGGATAGTTTTTTTAATTCTTTCTCACGATACAGCCAGGTGAATTCTTTTGACCCCTTGTCTGAAACGCTTCCTGTTTTCCAACATATATCTCAACAATAGGTATTAGCTAATACACCCATTAGATATACATCCATTAATATTTAACAGAAAGGTTATTCATGAAAGGTTATCCAAATAAAAAACATAATACAATAAAATACTTTTTGTTCATTGATTTAAATCGCCATTCTGAAATTTTTCCCTCATGTTCAGATAAAAGAAAGTTTAAATTTGACCAATTTAAGCCACTTCTGGCATTATTAACTATAAATTTAACTGTAATCTAATCCTAACCCTAACCCTAACCCTTTAATTTATAATTATAATATTCTTAGGATCTAGTGTTTCACAAGCTTTTTTTTTAGTGGTGCACTCAAAAAATACTATTTTTCTTTGGCTTAGGAACACAAAAAAGAAATCAGAAAAGACAGAGTATGCTCGCATCGTAGATTCTTATTTCCTCCACATAAGCACCATTTAATCTTGATTAAAATCGATTATTAAAACTCAGTTTGTGTAGGAATTTTGGAAATCCAATTTCGTGTTAGGGCTTTGTTTATGATGTCAGTCAATGGACAATGGACACTTAGAATTTGGTAAACAAATGAGGTTTTCAAAAGTATTCTAGGCAGAATCAAAACGAAGAATGTGTATAACGCAAGCGATATAATTAGACGATAGACAAGTAGAGAGACGGGAGAGTAGAGAGAGAAGTCAGAAAAGACGGAGTATGGAAACATTGTAGATTCTTATTTCCACCATGTAAGCATCATTTAATCTTGTTTGGAATTCTCGCTTTTGCTGTAGTCATTTCTTGAATATCTATTTCATTTTCTTCTTCAGGCGAAGCAGATGGGCAACTATTTAATTGTCGGCGTTCATTCTGACGGTAAGTCTTCAGTTTTCTTCTTTTTTTTTCATAATAGATTACTGGCATGCTACGCCTCTGCCTTTCCTTATCTACTCGTTTTGCTTCACTCTTTCCTTTCCTTTCTTTCCTTTCCTTTCTTTTCTTTCCTTTCCTTTCCTTTCCTTTCTTTTCTTTCCTTTCTTTTCTTTCCTTTCCTTTCTTTTCTTTACTTTCCTTTCTTTTCTTTACTTTCCTTTCCTTTCTTTTCCCTCCTCAAAAATCAAGCAGCGCTCACGAGAAAGTAAAATTGAGATATACTTCGAACTGTTGTCTGCAATGACATCCGCAAGAATAGATTACAATTAATGTTGATAAACCAATCGGAACTCTTTTCAATGAGAACACATCGGGGAGCCTCTCGACTTATATAAAAGAAACAACTTATTAACCAAAGGTTAAATTCTAGGGAGTTGCAGGAAAACGACACAAGAGGAGATACCCAACGTCATCTCTGACCAATATGGTTCGATGCACAGTGGGAGAATGATCTCTTCTGTTCTCTACGGCCCCTTTGCTAGTCTTTTTCTGCTCTATCGTTATTTCCATTGAAGGTGCTTGTGGCGGAATTGATGATCTTGGAGATGGCCAGGACTTACTTCATCCCCGCAGTAAGAGGGTCCGCCTTTGCCTGGCTTGCAGATGAAAAGGGAAATAAGTTTGGCTTACTAGTTTTCTAGTGAGGATTGAACTCGCAACCTCGAAGTAACAAATCTACTGGTTGCTGCACAATAATAATAGATTTAATTATCATGACAAATAGTGAGCCAGCGGATTAGGTTTTTTCTGATTGGTTAAGCGGAATTAACTGAGGGAAAATCTGCTAATAAAAAGACAAGAAAATCAAAAGAAAAGGGAACGAGAAACGTGAGTGTCGAGTGAGATTCTGCGGTGAGCCAAATTGTTTTCGTTCATTGGAGCTCGAAGTTACACAGGGTTTTTGTGCTTCTACAGGAATTGAACCGAACTGAGTTTTTTTTCTTTGTTTGTTTAACGTCATAGACTTCTGAATTCCCAGTTAATCTCTGGTTCCTTCTTTTCAGACATTCACAGCAAGAACTTGTTTTCTTATCACAACTGCAAAGCACTTTCTTTTTTACTCTGTGCGCCTAACATTAAACCGAATTTCCATGAACAGGGTTTCTTTCCCAAGAACATCCTATCTGTGAAACTCCGATGTCAATAAACAAATACTTGTCATAGATTTTGTTTATTTCATTCGCTATTTTCAATCCTCTCGTAATATTCTTCATCATTCAATTGATATTCTTTTCATTAATCCTTAAATGGGTTTTGGCCTTCATAAGCGGTGATTCATTAATATAAAAAAAAAACACGGCAAGTTTACAGCTTCAGAATACGCACACTACCGCAGGCTGTTTTGCTGTATCACAGCTTTTTAGAGTAACTAGACAGACAAGTACTTCAAGTGCCGGAATCATAAGTCAAACTTTTCAGTTCTAATTGAATTTTCCACGACTCTAACCCTATGTGGGTAATACCGTTTTTAACATTTTCCCCTCCACCCCCACCACATTTATCCTTTCTCAACCCAATGGCCGACACTTTCCATCATCTATACATAATTTTGGCACTGCCTATTATCGAGTATGTCATCCAAGCAACAAATCCTTATCTTCAAAAAGATATCGTACACCTGGAGCGTGATCAACGGTTGTCGACGAGGATGGTGACGGGACTCTTCACGCTTACCTACAAAGAGCGGCTCCAAAGGCTAAATCTGTTCTCACTTGATCAGCGGACGATGCAAGGAGACTTGATTCTAGCATACAACTTCATCAACAGAAATTAAAATCTACCTTTCGAGGAGTTTTTCATCCCAGCGCCAAGCCAGTCTCCGCAGGCACCCGCAACGATGTACCACTGTCACTTTCGTCTCAATAGAAGAAAAGCAGCATTCTCTTTTCTTTCAATAGTCGAACACTTTATAACGGCTGCCTTTAAATAGAAGAAAGGCAGTATTCTCTGTCTGGGTTTCTGCTCCGTGGAACAGCTTGCCAAAAGGAGGTTGTGACGATGACTACCATATCCATGTTTAAACTCGCCTTTGGCAAACATTCAAATTGTATCATCAGTGGTTTCTTTTATTAACGTGCAGGTTGATGGGCATCATCTACGCTGGCTAGTTGCACGAAACTATATCATGAGGATAAATTGCTTCCACGCTATGCGATCTCTTCGCAGCAGTTCCCTCCAAGGTAACTTAGGTCAGCATCTCACCTGTCTACCGCTGACATCCAAATCTCCAGCTATCTTGATGGCACCACTCAAGCGTTCCACGTATCCATACCAACAATGGGTTTTGGCCTTCATAAGTGGTGACTCACTAATATATAAAAAACAAAAACACGGCAAATTTACAGCTTCAGAATACGCACACTACCACACGTTAGAACTAGGCTGTTTCGCTGTATCACAGCTTTTCAGAGCAACTAGACAGGCAAGTGCTTCAAGTGTCGGAATCATAAGTCAAACTTTTCAGTTCTAATTGAATTTTCCACGCTATGCGATCGCTTCGCAGCAGTTCTCTCCAAAGCAACTTAAGTCAGCATCTCACCCGTCTACCGGGGACTTCCAAATCGTAAGCTACCTTGATGGCACCACTCAAGCGTTCCACGTATCCATACCAACAAAGCCTTCTTATATTATATTCTTATTATATTTGAAGTAAACATAGTTTTTCCCTGCCTCATTTCATTGACGTTAATGGTTTTATCAAAAAACTAGCAAACACTACACCCATACAGGCAGCAATTAATAAAGCCATAGACTTCTTTATAGAAAAAAACAACAAAAATATTATTGTCATGGTGTTATTTGATATATTCCAAGGTTGAGGAAATTTACTGTGTATGAACATGGCCATATTGTATTAATTAGGAAAAACACAACAAAAATCAAGGAATTTGATTTTGTATAAGCATAAAAATGAAAAAGAATTCCCCATGTTTTTACGAATGACGCCTTTTTTTCTCTTATTAATGATATCAATTCCCACGAGACGAAGCTGTTGCAGCAGATCTTCTAACTGTGCAGCTGCTGCATCTTCTGGCATCACATTGCACCCGTCTGTCTATTTATTGCCCTCTCGTTGCGTTGTGGATGTAAATATCTTCTACTTGTCTCTTTACATGGCTTGTTGCACTTTCTTATTTTTTCAACAAATAAATTGGACATGATTTAATATTGCGGCTAAAGTTTAAAATAATATCTTCATCGTTAAACACACAGATTAAATGGCCATATCTTCATATCTTTTATTAATGTTTTCAGATGAAATTGCAAAACACAAAGGACCCCCTGTCTTCAGTGAGAAAGAACGTTACAAGATGGTTCGTGCTATCAAGTGGGTCGATGAAGTGAGTATCGTTGAATTTATTCACTTTGTTTTATTGTTTACTCATCGCGTTCTTGGAAGACGATTTTCAAAATTGTATGAATAATTTTTATTAATATCACCTTATTGGAAAATATTGTAAATACATATGTAAATTTGATAATAGCAGTTATAAGTATATATTTGTAAATATAAATTTAATTGAAGATTAAAAGGAATGAATTATGTAAATGACAAAACCCGTCTAGTGTCTGAACGACTTTTTGTAACAGTATATAAGGAAGTTGAAACAGTATTAGTTTTAGTAAGATTATTTACCTGTTTTCCGTTCTAATCGCAGTCTCGTCTTGAAATTTCGTTCTACTTTGTTTATTGTATGTAATCTAATGTTATTTAATGTCATCTAATGTAAATTAATTGATTAATAGTTTCCGAATTCTAAAGGTATACAAATCTTATGAACGCTGACTTGAAAAAATTAATTAATTAAATAGTAATTACTCGAGCCCCTCCCCCACCCCCTCTCTCTTTTACATTTACAAAAATTCTCCAGGACGGACAGACAGACAGACAGACAGACAGACAGAGAAGGTGCTCGTTATATCATGGAAATGAAACAAAAAAAAAAAACCTCCCGGTTTTGAATTTGGCCTTTTCTTTTTCCTTTCCTATCATTCTTTCCCATATATACATCGGAGTGAAATATCCACCTTTTTTTTCTGCCTGATGAGATCTTAGTTTCTAATAACTATTGATCGATAACATCGACATGCCAGTGTAGCGGCTTTTTGTACATGTCTGTATAAATAAAAATAATTATGAGAGAGAGAGATTAGTTTGGTATTCTACGTATGCTTATATAAACTAGAAGTATACCCGTCTCAGGGCGGGTAAAATTAATTCCCCCGTACAGAACAGGTTTTGCACCACTTTTATGTCCCCTTACGAAGATTAAAATCAAGTTATAATGGATGAAATCTAATGCAAATCTGATATATCTGAGTTTTAAGCTTAAGGGGTTTAAGAAGAAATAAAAATTCAGGGAATCTGGCTTCATTGATGTCTAATCACTGATGTATTTGAATTTTCAAGGAGAGCTTGTGCCCATGTTATGCCTCCTAAATAAACCCTTTAAAATACCTCAAAGAAATTGAAATTTGGGGAATATTTATTAATTGATAGCTAATAGCTACTATTAAGATTTCCCCAAAATTAAAAGGGATTCAACACCATAAAATTAAATTAAATATAGTCCATATTTGAACCCTGTAAGCCTTTCAGCCGTGTTCCAAAATTCTTAATGATCAGTTAGTTTAGAAGTGAATCCTGTATACACAACTATATAAACATATACACATACCTAACTTTATATATCCATATATATATGTATATATATATATATATATATATATATATATATATATATATATATGATTATTTTTATTTATACAGACATGTACAAAATCTGCAACTGGCATGTCGATGATATCGAGCAACAGCTATTATAAACTGAGATCTCATCAGGCAGAGTTAGAATCCGATCTTAACCTTAGATCATATTTGGAAAGAATATATAAATATTTGTGTGTATTTAGGCAGCATTTTCTCATTTATGCAAACATTGTTAAAAATAACAGAATTCGTCTGTTTAATTATACCTTTTTTTATTTGTTCAATTTTTCTGATGTTTTTTTTTTGTATTAAAATCCCAAAAAATTAATAAATGTTCCATAGGTTTCACGAACGTTTTCGATTCTTCGTCGAATCATCCTCAAGTGTCAAAAGCAAATGAACAAAAAAAGTGGAGAAAGAAGAGAATTTTAAAAAGACAGCGAAGAAACGCGCATAAAACGTTTTTTTGCATTGTTCCAGCAAGTCGTTGGCGATTTTAAATTGTTCTGTGATATCATCTAGCGTTGCTGAATTTACCCTCCTTCTGTAACCCTAACCCTCTTTCCCTAACCCTTCCCTAACACAACCCTAACCCTCCTTCCCTAACCCTAACCCTCCTCACCCTAACCTAACACTTCCCTAGCCCTAACCCTTCCCTAACCCTTCCCTAACCCTAACACTTCCCTAACCCTAACACTTCCCTAACCCTAACACTTCCCTAACACAACCCTAACCCTCCTTCCCTAACCCTAACCCTCCTTCCCTAACCCTAACACTTCCCTAATCCTAACACTTCCCTAACACTAACCCTTACCCTCCTCCCCTCCCCCTAACCCTTCCTTAACCCTAACACTTCCCTAACACAACCCTAACCCTCCTTCCCTAACCCTAACCCTAACACTTCCCTAACCCTAACACTTCCCTAACCCTTCCCTAACCCTAACACTTCCCTAACCCTTCCCTAACCCTAACACTTCCCTAACCCTAACACTTCCCTAACCCTAACACTTCCCTAACACAACCCTAACCCTCCTTCCCTAACCCTAACCCTCCTTCCCTAACCCTAACACTTCCCTAATCCTAACACTTCCCTAACACTAACCCTTACCCTCCTCCCCTCCCCCTAACCCTTCCTTAACCCTAACACTTCCCTAACACAACCCTAACCCTCCTTCCCTAACCCTAACCCTAACACTTCCCTAACCCTAACACTTCCCTAACCCTAACACTTCCCTAACCCTAACACTTCCCTAACCCTAACACTTCCCTAACCCTAACACTTCCCTAACCCTAACACTTCCCTAACACAACCCTAACCCTCCTTCCCTAACCCTAACCCTCCTTCCCTAACCCTAACACTTCCCTAATCCTAACACTTCCCTAACACTAACCCTTACCCTCCTCCCCTCCCCCTAACCCTTCCTTAACCCTAACACTTCCCTAACACAACCCTAACCCTCCTTCCCTAACCCTAACACTTCCCTAACCCTAACACTTCCCTAACCCTTCCCTAACCCTAACACTTCCCTAACCCTAACACTTCCCTAACCCTAACACTTCCCTAACCCTAACACTTCCCTAACCCTAACACTTCCCTAACACAACCCTAACCCTCCTTCCCTAACCCTAACCCTCCTTCCCTAACCCTAACACTTCCCTAATCCTAACACTTCCCTAACACTAACCCTTACCCTCCTCCCCTCCCCCTAACCCTTCCTTAACCCTAACACTTCCCTAACACAACCCTAACCCTCCTTCCCTAACCCTAACCCTAACACTTCCCTAACCCTAACACTTCCCTAACACTTCCCTAACCCTAACACTTCCCTAACCCTAACACTTCCCTAACCCTAACACTTCCCTAACCCTAACACTTCCCTAACCCTAACACTTCCCTAACACAACCCTAACCCTCCTTCCCTAACCCTAACCCTCCTTCCCTAACCCTAACACTTCCCTAATCCTAACACTTCCCTAACACTAACCCTTACCCTCCTCCCCTCCCCCTAACCCTTCCTTAACCCTAACACTTCCCTAACACAACCCTAACCCTCCTTCCCTAACCCTAACCCTAACACTTCCCTAACCCTAACACTTCCCTAACCCTAACACTTCCCTAACCCTAACACTTCCCTAACACAACCCTAACCCTCCTTCCCTAACCCTAACCCTCCTTCCCTAACCCTAACACTTCCCTAATCCTAACACTTCCCTAACACTAACCCTTACCCTCCTCCCCTCCCCATAACCCTTCCTTAACCCTAACACTTCCCTAACACAACCCTAACCCTCCTTCCCTAACCCTAACCCTAACACTTCCCTAACCCTAACACTTCCCTAACCCTTCCCTAACCCTAACACTTCCCTAACCCTAACACTTCCCTAACCCTAACACTTCCCTAACCCTAACACTTCCCTAACACAACCCTAACCCTCCTTCCCTAACCCTAACCCTCCTTCCCTAACCCTAACACTTCCCTAATCCTAACACTTCCCTAACACTAACCCTTACCCTCCTCCCCTCCCCCTAACCCTTCCTTAACCCTAACACTTCCCTAACACAACCCTAACCCTCCTTCCCTAACCCTAACCCTAACACTTCCCTAACCCTAACACTTCCCTAACACTTCCCTAACCCTAACACTTCCCTAACTCTAACACTTCCCTAACCCTAACACTTCCCTAACCCTAACACTTCCCTAACCCTAACACTTCCCTAACACAACCCTAACCCTCCTTCCCTAACCCTAACCCTCCTTCCCTAACCCTAACACTTCCCTAATCCTAACACTTCCCTAACACTAACCCTTACCCTCCTCCCCTCCCCCTAACCCTTCCTTAACCCTAACACTTCCCTAACACAACCCTAACCCTCCTTCCCTAACCCTAACCCTAACACTTCCCTAACCCTAACACTTCCCTAACCCTTCCCTAACCCTAACACTTCCCTAACCCTTCCCTAACCCTAACACTTCCCTAACCCTAACACTTCCCTAACCCTAACACTTCCCTAACA
>OY744547.1:65668427-65743427 GCA_963556195.1 Sepiola atlantica
ATGTAAGTATATGTGTATATATTTTTCTCTGTATTCATGTATTTCTTTTGCATTTTTGTTTTTTGCCAGAAATAAACAGAAAAATTTTACTGCCCTTCCCTGCCATTTAAACTCTAATTGCCTCTTCATGAAGCTCTTACCACCACCCCGCATTCCACAAACTCCCCACCCTAACACTCCCTCCTATTTTTGGACTCCTTCACCCATTTTACTACCCCTCCCCCTCCCTCTCCCTTTCACATTCCTAAAAATCGCTACAAAAATATTTAAACTATTTGAAAACAAACTCATTGCTTCCCCTACCACCTTCTCAACCCTTCGCTATCTCCTATCCTATTACCTTGAATTTTGGATTTCTCATTCCTACCGCAGCACTTATTGTATGTCTATATATATTGGCTCTGTTACTTTAATATGAATTCTTGATAAAGTCGGCACATAGGTGAAATATATCAAATCAAATCATGCCTCTGTGTTAATCTCTTCTTGGTTTCATTAGTTTGTCTTTCTGTGTAAGTCCTTTCTCCATTTTATGTCTGTACATTCTGTTGGATATTTAAGTCGGACATTTTATTCGTTTGTTGAATGGTAACTTAAATACAAATCCTAAATTTAAAATATTTTTTATATCATGGATAAAGGCTTAGCATTTTGGGTGAAAAGTCTTTTTGGTCAATTTAATTGTGGGAGTTGCAAATTTTTTTTTCTCCAGACAATACCGATAATGTGTATAGTATACATATATATATATATATATATATATATATGGGAAGAGAAGGATGAAAGTAATCCGACGTGATGGGAAAATGAAAAAGGAAAACCAAAAAATGGATGTTTTTTATGTGTACATCAACGTTTCGTCTTTATTTATAAGACTTCATCAGGATGATAAAATAGAGAAAAAATGTCATGCAAGCACAGATACATGTAGGGTAGACATATTGGGAAAAATAGAATGAAATAGTGGCCAACTGCTGGGTGGACGTCCGTATTTGTTGGAGAAATAGAAATGAATGTAGAAAAGAATGAGTGGGGAAAAAATGGAAGGATGGGGTGAGCCAGGACTACTGTGGCTGGTGGTAAGAGAAAGAGGTGGGGGATGAGCAGGGGTAAAGTGGATGGCAGAGAGGGAGGTGAGGAAGAGGGGGGGAGGGGGGTGTTTGACCAGATGGCTGCGGTTCAAGATTGAAGGGGAAAAAGTAAGTTGGAATGTTTGTGTATGGGGGGGGGGGTGTATGCAGGGAAAGGAGGATGGGTAGAGAGGAAGGGGGGGGGCTGACTTCACCAAGCCCGGACACTGTTCCTACTGCTTCCAGTAGGGACTACTATTTCCTCCCATCAACCATCATGTAAACCCAATATGTTCACGTACTTGCATGACATTTTTCTTAATATCATCATCCTGAAGAAGTCTTACAAATAAAGGCGAAACGTTGATGAACACATAAAAAATACATCCTTTTTGGTTTTTCCTTTTTCATTTCCCATATATATATATATATATATATATATATATATATATAAAATATGAAACTAAAAGTATACTTTTAGTAAATAGAACCTATAGTGAAATGGTTTAAGCTCAATATACGAGATAGAGCAATTATAAAGATAGATGAAAGAAGATGGATAAACATGTACGAATGACAAATTTATATCAACTTCGATTGTTCAATGCAAGGTGTACTCGGTAAAAACATGTTTATTTTTCTTTCCTTAAGCCAAGGCTTTTCAAAGATTAAAATCTTATCATCAGAGGAATTACATAGATAGATAAGTTGACAGTGGAAAAGCCAAAATTCAAAATTTGAATAAAATATTAAGTAATGGAGAGTGAGAATGTGCGTGTAAAATATATGGGGTCTGTCCAGTTGGTAAATGTCCGTTGATAAGGTGTCCAGTGAAAGGAGATTTAAAGATGGAAAAGAAGGGTTTTCATGAAGGCAGCATTGAAAAAGTTCAAGAATGAAGTAAATCCAATAGAAAGATGTTTTTTCCATGTATTATTTGCAGATGACATCACGACGACTGCTGACGGCACAGACACCTACCATTTAGTGAAGGATGCAGGCCGATATAAGTGAGTTTCTCGTATTTGATTATCTTTTGTTAACTTTTACTTTTATTTTACTTTTAATCACACCAAATAAGGCATGTTGCTACTGAAGTGTAAGGGGCTATTGTGATAGGAGTCAGATTGGGGGTGGAGGGGGTGGGGGCTCTAACCTTGTTGGGGATCTGGGCAGCAAGATGTTTGTTCACATTACTATTATTATACTAAAGCTGAGTTAATCAATGTTTGTTTCCCTAACACCTTTTTTCCCCTATATATTTTAATCACACAAAATACATGCTAAAATATTCCTTGGTTATGGGATTGAGTTATGGTTGAAAGAAAAAACATCCAGTGTAATTGTTTCTCAGTTTTGGGATTGAGTTATGTTTGAAAGAAAAACCATCCATTTTAATTGTTCTTCAGTTTTGGGATTGAGTTATGTTTGAAAGAATAACCATCCATTTTAATTGTTTCTCAGTTTTAGGATTAAGTTATGTTTGAAAACAAAATTCATATTAATTGTTTCTCAGTTTTGGGATTGAGTTATGTTTGAAAAAAAAAACATCCATTTTAATTGGTTCTCAGTTTTGGGATTGAGTTATGTTTGAAAACAAAATTCATATTAATTGTTTCTCAGTTTTGGGATTGAGTTATGTTTGAAAAAAAACACCATCCATTTTAATTGTTTCTCAGTTTTTGGATTGAGTTATGTTTAATTGTTCTAATTAGTTGTAATTTGCAATTAACTCACCAACTGACAATTTATCTAACCCTTGAGTTCCCCCTGGACCTTGATAAATGGTGATTCATCAGTAAAAACAAAAAAAAAGTACCATTCTGAAAGTACAAACAGAGGCAACAGATCACAATTATTATAATAGTCTTCAGGGGGGAGATATGTCCGACAAGCGAAGATAGACAGATGGGTTTATGGTCAAGAATGGGAGTAGGAGGATGGTGGGAGGTAGTTACAAAACCTGTATATTCAGGTTCTACCATCCGCCTAGGGTGACCAGAAGTAGTGCGTTCTTTGACTCAGACGAGACGGATCTTGCTCCAGCAGAGAAACCCGTTTTCTGACTCATTACTTGGTGTTACTTGACCCTGTTGGGGTGGGGGGACGCTAAAAGAGTATTTCTTTTTTGCACCCCCTGACTGCTGCAGGCCCCCTTTCTGAGTATTGCCCGTTGAAATATTTTTTTAACACCTTATCACTAAGGGCATCTTTTGTTTCTTTTGTAGGGAATGTCGACGGACAGAAGGTGTATCTACCACGGATATAGTTGGAAGGTAAGTTTTATTCGCTTAGAAATTCTTTAATTCAATTTTTACCTGATTACAAACAATAAAAATAATTTAGAGTAAAAAAAAAAAAAAAAAAAAAAAAAAAAAAATAATTTAAAAAGTATAATTTATTATCTTTTTATTTTTATTCCTTCGTCAAAAAAATAAATATTTCTTGACTAAATGTAATGTTTGATTTTTTTTTTTTTTTAGAGGGGGGGGGCTTTAATTTTTTGCTTTAAATGTTGTTACTGTTTGTTTATTTTTTTCCACTTATAAATCCAGCCTCGTTTTTGATTTTTAGGACGCAGGTAGGTCAACCGACTTGGCGTGGGTACTTTCTGGCAGTCTACATAAACATCCGGAAAGTACCGACACCAAGTCGATTTTAGCGTGGATCCTAATCTAAGAAAGTACCGAAAAATCTATTTACGCAAGAGTTTAAAGTCTCTCATTCCACCCCCCCCCCCCTGGTTTTTACATCACTTACAAAAAACAGACAGTGTTTAAATATCGACTGCAAACAATGAATCCAACTTAAACTTTCCTGATCAATTTTTGCATTTAATCATTTTTATTTACAACTCGGGCCAAGGTCTATTTGTACAATAACAAACAATAGCAAGCTAATACTTGTAGCGGATAGTGTAATAATTCAGGACGTTGGGGTCAGAAATTTTGATTGCAAGAAATCTTTTTTTTTTTTCTATTTTATTGTTCTAAACTTAGTTTTAGCAGAATATTTTATTTAGGTCAAATTCACTGGGTACAATGGCAAAAGCGTGAGAAAGATAAAAAGAGAGAGAGATTATTTCTAATTGTCTTATTTTTTGCAAGTTTCAAATAATATTGTCGCACTTGACAAGTCGCACACCATGGTGGCTCCTTCTGCTCAAGCAAGAATGAATGCATGGCTTTTATGTGGCCAATACAGAGTCGAGAGAGGACGACTTCCTCCCTTCATGACTTTCTACAGCCCTGCCTCCATTCTCCTAGATCAGGTTGTATTGTCGACAATTTATTGGATGTATTACTGCTCCATCTAGATTGCCATTTCTTACGGATATATGCTTGGATGTTTGTCTTGACGTCTGTGTATGGAAATTTAAATTTGTTGTTGAGGGGCTCTTTTTGGATGGTTTTGGCTGCTGTGTCAGCCTTATCATTTCCTCGGATTCCTATGTGACTTGGGATCTAACAACACTTTGTTAGAATGTGTTGATTTTGCTCCCATGCGACGAAAACACTATAATGTTGCTACTATGAAGGAACTATTTAAAGACATCAGAGTAGAAATCATTATGTCCTTTCTAAAAATGGTGGGTTTATACCCAAAAATCTAATATCTATTTCGATTGTTTCACTTGCTAAGTGATGAAGATGCAGAAAATTGCATTATTAGCCGCCCTTAACTTGGATCAAGAAAAATACGTCCTATAAAGTTAATGGCGACTAATAATGCAATGTTCTGCATCTTCATCACTTAGGAAGTGAAACAATCGCAATAGTAGTAAGCAAAAAAACAATGAACACTGCAATCACCAATAAAAATAATTATATATATATATATATATATATATAAAGTGGTGTACTAAAAGCGAACTTTTAGGAAAAGTGAAACCTATTGTGAAGAGTATATAGCCAACTTATCTATCCCAGCGACTTCCTCTGATGATAAGATTTTGATCTTTGAAAAGCCTGGCTTAAGGAAAATTTAACTTGAATAAATTGCCTTTTTTGCGGAATATACCTTGCTCTGAGCAATTGAATTGAATTATGATTTGACTTTTGCTTCTCTAATTCCTTTCCATTCTTCTTCATATATATATATATATATATATATATATAAATACACACACACACACACACACACTAAATTCCTATTTTAATCTACAATTCAGTTTACTATACTATTTCAGACTAATATACGACATTTCAATGCTCAATTTAGTGGGGGTTATTGTAGTATCTGTTATGTTGTCATCATACCATCCTCCCAGGCATCACCTCCTCCTTTGAGGGGGGGGGGCGTATTGTAGTATCTATTTTGTTGTCATGAGACCATTCTCGCAGGTATTATCTTCTTTTTTGTTGTGTAGGGGGAGGCTATAGTGTAGTATATGTTCTTTCGTCAGTATACCATCCTCCCAGACATCACCTCCTCCTTGGGGGGGGCGTAGTGTAGTATCTGTTCTGTTGTAATGATACCATCCTCTCAGGCATCACCTCCTCCTTTGAGGTGGTGGGCATAGATGTAGTATTTGTTTTATACATATATAAAGCATCCACCCTTCCGCTCCATAATCATTCCCGTCGGTACAAAATCTGAATTTGATGACGAGGCGATTGTGAATTTTATTAATGATTCCATGGGTGCCATATTTCTTTTGGTGGGAGGTCATTAAAAAAAAAAAAATTTTTTAAAATAAAAATTTAAATTAAAAATTAAAAAAAAAAAATTTTAAAAAGTAAAAAAATAAAAAATAAAAAAATAAAAATAAAAAATTTAAAAAAAAATTTTAAAAAGTAAAATAAAAAAAAAATTAAAAAAATAAAAAAAACCCTCAAAAGTATTGATATGCCATAAAACAACCAAACCAAAAAGTTGGCAAATTCCCGAGAAATGACCATCAGCCAACTGTGGCCGTTGATGGCTTATTATTGATTGCCTATTGATTGTCTATTTCTTTTTCTACTTTGAACAGAATGTTACTGATGACGCGTACACATCATCTTGGTCCAGAGAAAATTAATAAAGATACAGTTGGTGCCATTAGCCAGGTAAGGGGTCATTGTTACTTTGACCTTCCAAAATGTCATTCCGAAAGGCGGTGGTATGTCTAGAAAGTAACGAGACAAGATTATTTTTTCTTTTCCTAGTTTGCCCACCATTGTTTAAAATCAGCAAATCAATATTGATCTGGAACACCTTTGTGCAAACATTAAACGCCTGTGTTCTCAGGAGTCATGTTCAGCAGAGTAATCTGATATGAGTCTGTGGAACAGATAGTTTAGGGTAAAACGCGGTCGAGGACTCGACTCGAAACCATGTAATAAAAAATAATAATAATGAAAAGTCAAAGGATTATGGAAACGCAGTTGTTAGGGGAATTTGTAAAATGTAATTTTGGGTTGAGATTATTTTGCATAATGTCAATCAACGGACAATGGACAATGGTAAATGAGTCACATAATTTATCAGAAAGTGATAAAAAAGAATGATAGAAGAAAAAAAAAACAGTTTTGGTGTAACAACTCATCTTACAGAAATGCAATATTGGCCATTATCTTCAACTTCATCATAGACATCATTTTTCTTCCAACTCGCTAATTCTTTATGTTTGGCTTGAAGGGTGTCTTGTAATGACTCAGTTAGAAGGATTTCTGTTATTAGAGTTTCTGTAGTATCATCTGACTTAGATAATTCTGAATTTAAGTTAACATCTCCATTAATTTAATCCCATTCTTCAATTGTATCGAAATTGAAACAAAGAAACAATGCAAGCGAGACATGAGGGCAGGTGGCATCGACTAAACAGGATGGGATTCCGTAGCTGAAGACCGCAACCGCTGGAGAAGAGATGTAAAGGCATGCTCCAAGGGGAGTGAGGAGAGGAGAGGGCTGCAACAGAGCTCTCACAACCAGACACACTGTAAATCTGTGGCAATTGCAACAGAACCTGCCGATCCAGGATAGGCTTGCACATTCACTGCAGACGCTGCAATTTGGCAATGGAATAATCTGACGCAGACAAATTGTTTCATAAACGCAGACAGAGCAATGGAGAAGGGGAGAAGAGACCCAAGACTTAAACGGGGCATGCATTTATGCATAATGTCAGGAACCAAGACAACAAACAGTATTGTTTAGCTGACTTGCACTAAAAGACGCATGCAAAAAATTATCCATGGAACAAGTTTTCTGTAAGGAGAGAAATTGTTACAGTTTTACCAAATGTTAAATAAAATTCTTGATTTCTAACAAACGTTTTAGTCTTTGTGTGTTTATTATTTTTGACGTATTCTCAGGATCAATAACAACAACAAAGAACCGCGTGGTGGGAAGTTACTTTCCAACAAATTTAGAAATCAGATAGTTTAGGATGAAACAAAAAAAAATAATAATAATAAAAAGTCAAAGGATTATTGAAATGCAGTTGTTAGAGGAATTTTGGGTTGAGATTATTTTTATGATGTCAGTCAACTGACAATGGACAATGGTAAATGGGGCACATAATTTATCAGAAAGGTTGTACTGTTTTTGATTTTATAATCTCTCACAATCATGCTACACTTTGAGATAATTTCGAAATAAAATTGTAACAACACTGTTGTGAAAACAGAATTAAAGATAGAGGCCTCTTCGACAAGTGTATTTTTTCGAACTTGTTATTATTATCACAATGTGTTCACCGATGTAACCTCCGACCAAGAGGTCGGTATGTCGTAAAAGACTAAAAAGCAAATAAAATCTACAATAATAAATTATGCTGTTTTTTTTTTGTTTTTTAGGATCACAGCACACGAAGCCCTTGGACTGGAGTTTCCCAGTTTTTGCCGACAACTAAAAAAATAATCCAGTTTGCAGAAGGCAAAGAACCATCTCCTGGTGACCGAATTGTTTACGTGGCTGGCGCCTTTGATCTATTTCATATCCTTTCTCTGCAACCGACCAATGTGTGCGTCAAATATAATAAGTGTTTTTATTATCTACTAGCTGTCCTTAGCCGGCGTTGCCTGGGAGCGTTTTTTAATTTCATTTTGTTTTGACTTTTTTTTTTTTTAAATTTTTTTTTTTACTATACCCCCATCCCCCCCCCCCCCCGTATGTAATATAGTCATATATGTATTTCTGATTCTTTTGTTTTTTCATTTTTCCTTAACTTTTTTGTGAACATGTTGGCCACTGTGATTTTCTCGAAAAAGCCGCGGCTGAAGGTGATTTTGTAATTGTTGGACTGCACACGGATCAGGTTCGTAAAAGCGTTATGTTTCAACCTTGTGTCATACATGAATGAAAGTTCATAATCATACCTTTGTTAGCTGCTTGCTCCTGTACGCACCCTTTCTACGATCTATCCAGACTGAGGGAACACTGTATCACTGCTCTTCGGTGCAGCTAGAGCAGCTAGTGCCTCAAGCCGGGATTGAAACTCAACCGTCGAGCTGACAGTCAGCGCTCCTACCCCTGCGCTATCATATGGCACTGACTGAATGTAAGTGATACCTCAATGTAAACATTGTCAAGTGCCGGAGCTCGAATTAGTTTTACCTAATGAGCTATGCCTTAAAGCTAATGGCAGTTGGCGATATCCTTACAAATAAGCTCTACCTAAGAATATATATATTAATTCAGTAGAATAAAAAAATTTATGATATAATTAATATTTTGTAATCATATTTAAAAAAAATCAACGTTCAACAATATTTCTCCATGTGTACACGCATTTCAGAAAATCTTTATTGCTATTACATCAGGATAACACTTGAAGAATTTCTGATCGTCCTCTTCAGTACATATTCTTTCATATCAATTCCAAGTGGAAATATTCACAATCAGTTCAAAAACAAAACAGTCTGGATTTTATTTATCTCCTTCCCACAGCGTGAAAGACTAGACACAAGCAAGGTCGGGAAAGTGTGATTTGAAAAGCCAGCGCTCGAGAGGAAAAGCACTCTGCCCAACCCCAAAATGTCTGGGCAGGCCTGTTGGCATTCCCCAGTAGGGGCGCTTCAGGCGATTAACAATAAACTAACCTCTACTCAAAGGATGAGAAGGCAAAGAGTGGGAGCGTGGACCTCCTAGAACTGCACAGACAGGCCCAAGACTCTGTCGGTCTGATTTTGTTATGAAATAGCCACCCCGGACGGCGGCTGGATGGATAGATCTAATACAATATTTTTTTCTATAGTGACGGGCCAAACACGTGAGTTTAACATTAAGTCAAAAAACACATTCCAGGATGGGATCCATTTTAAGCTGTTGGCGTTTGCTGTGCTATTCTGCTTCGAATACTCAATAATATAACCTTTATTTGTGTGAGACAGGTTAAGTTTGAGGTAGGAATAACAGTAGCGTCTATTTGTGTATATCTGAGTGAATGAGAGATAGGGAGAGAAGGAATTATATTGCGAAGCGATAGCGAGCAGGCGAAAGCAGTTAATTTCTAATAAGTGTTGTTCATATTTAAATTTTATATATTTTAATTTTTAATATTTTAATCTTATCTACATATACCTTTTCATCCATTTAAATAGCTACGATTAGCTTCAATACAGTTTGTAAACTTTTTTTTTTTTCACCAATAAACGAAACTTAATTTCCTAAGAAATATAAAAACAATCTGAATAACAAATGTTTATAGATCAAACACTTGTGTAAGTAGGAAGACGAAAAAAATACTGTTTCATAATTATAGTATATATATATACAGGGTGGGCCAAAATAAGGGTCCTATCTTTAAATTTGAATAACTTGAATTTGAATAACTTCCACAAAATAAAAGTTAAACTCACCAAACTTTATGTGTGTGTAGACTGACCCTTCCGAGATTTTTTGAAATAAACAAAACAAATTTTAGCCGAAAAACACTTCTTAAAACTTACAAAAACTAAAGTATTGTTTTTTACACTGTTTTGAGTTTTTTAAGCAAAAATAATGTTTTCTAAATGAGGGTACGTTCCCTAGGGCTAATACGGCTCCTGCTTGCTTCGGAAGGGGTCCTTTACTTATTCTAAAAAAAAAAAAAAAAAAAAAAAAATCAATAAATAAAAGTTATGAATTTTTAAAAATAGGACCCTTATTTTTGCCCACCCTGTATATATATTAGTTAAGTGAGAGTGAAAATAAACAAATGTGAAGTTACATACATTGCACGTTTAATTATTCTAATTTCAGATAGTACAACAAAGTATAGTATAACTCTAAAAAAAGTTCTTTAAACCACGGCTTTTCAAAGAAACAACATCTCATCAGAAAGAAGAAACCATTTAATCCATCACATGATTTTGATTCTAGAAAATGTCTAACATTTAAGGCTTAAGCTTAAGGATTCTTAAGAAGAAATTGAAGTTCAGGGAATCTTGCTTGAGTGGTGTCTAATAACTATAGATGACAGTTATTGTTCACATAGACCAGGGGTTTTCAAACTTTTTGACTTGCGGACCCCTTTATATTTCAGGTTTTACGCTAGGGACTCCGTTTATAAACGCTTATGAAATTTATACGTAAATTTTTGCTAAAAATAAACTATAATTTTGCATTAACGCAAAAAACTGGTTTTAAGCTTACTTTAGACGTAAGTGTTCAAATAAAATAAATTATTAAATTAATGAATTAAAAAAGTAAATTAATAAAATAAATTAATAAAATAAATTAATAAAATAAATTAATAAAATAAATTAATAAAATAAATTAATAAAATAAATTAATAAAATAAATTAATAAAATAAATTAATAAAATAAATTAATGCTGCATGTTGGTGCAAAATGTAACAAAATTATTATTTTTTTTATTAAAAAATTAGATTTTCGTATAACTGAAAACAGTAATAATACTTTACAAATAGTTTTATTGTCAATTAAACACACAGGATTGTTTTAAATACACACATTGACATGTAATGGGCGATAATGTAAGCATTTGTCATTTAGGAACATTAATAAGTAAAAATAAATACGCAGACATTGAAAATTTATACTTTGAATTTCACGTGATGAGTTAATCCACGGACCCCTTATCTTGTCCTTGTGGACCCCCTGTGGTCCGCGGACCACAGTTTGAAAACACCTGACATAGATGACTCATGACCAGTGATAAACCAAAGACCGTTGGACATTCATGATATAAATTTGGTGGTCAAGTCAAGCATAGACTGAAGTTTATTTGTACCAAATATGATTGAATTGCCAAAAGGATTGTGGATGTTTTTAACGCTTCCATTTAGGGTCACTTTGTAGAGGTAAAAAAAAAATATTGTCAACTTAAGCTTGACTCATCTTCATCTTGTTTTCCATTTTCTTTCATTTTTCTTCCTATTCTCGTTAAAGCCATGTTTTGTTTTTTTAAAAAATAATATGACAACAGTCTGTCCATCTGACACCATATTTACCTTTTTGTAGGCGTATCTTTGGATCTTTGATCTCTGATAAGTGTTTTGACATGTTGTTTTTTTTTAAACCGACCTTCCTCTCCTGAATATATTTCTATGTTGACATTAAGGTCGGAGGGGTGGGTGCTAAATTTTTTGGGGAAAAATTAATTTTAATTTAAGATTTATATATAAACTCAAAAGTGTTTACGTATGACATATTGTTGATCCGTCTTTATCTCTCTTGGGTTATCTTTTTCTTTCTTCCTCTTCTTTTTCCTCTCCCTCTTCTTCTTTTTCCTTTTTTCCTCTTCTTCTTTTTCTTCTTCTTCTTCTTTTTCTTCTTTTTCTTCTTTTTCTTCTTTATCTTCTTTTTCTTCTTCTTTTCTACTTTATCTTTTTCTTATTTTTCTTTTTCTTTTACTTTATCTTCTTTTTCTTCTTTATCTTCTTTTTCTTCTTTTTCTTTTATCTTCTTTTTCTTCTTTTTTCTTGCTCTTCTTCTTCTTCTTCTTTTTCTTCTTTCTTTATCTTCTTTTTCTTTATCTTTTTCTTGTTTTTCTTTTACTTTTTTCTTTTTCTTTTACTTTTTTCTTTTTCTTTTTTCTTTTTTTTTTCTTCTTCTTCTTCTTCTTCTTCTTCTTCTTCTTCTTCTTCTTCTTCTTCTTCTTCTTCTTCTTCTTCTTCTTCTTCTTCTTCTTCTTCTTCTTCTTCCTTTTGGGCCTTGTTTTTTTGTTTTCTTTCCAATCACTTTTCTTTTTTTAAATTTGTTTTTATTTTCTTCATTCTTTTCAGTTTTCGTCCCTACTCTTCCCCCTACCCTCTTCTTCCTCCCACTCTTCTTTTCCTACCGTTTCTTTGCCTCATAAGGAGAGGAACACGGGGACTTACATTTGTAGGGAGGAGGAGGGGTGATGATGTCACACTTATTTATTTATTCTAATTATTCATTATTTTTGTTAGTATTCGTTTTTAGTTATTTACTTTTTATTTATTTATTTTTTTAATTTAAAACTGTTTCATCGTCTGCTTATTTAATAAAACATTTCATTAATTTTGTTAATTTCAGCCCCCCCCCCTCTCATAAGTGGTATCCAAATAAAAATAAAATCTCCAAATTTAACCTAAAAAAATATTTTGAGCCCGTCAACTTGTATTTGACGATGGTACGTTTTGTTTATTGATTATTGAAGATCAATAATATGTCTCCAGGGAACGCTTATTTGAACAAACCTTACAAGCGTGGATGTCGAATTGGTAACACCTGGAAATAATGAGTGGTTTTATCATGTGTTATTTACTTGGTTGAGGCCATTGGTCAATTTGTCAAAAATTAAATCAATCTTAGTTCCTACTAGCTGACCCGAACTGGCTTTGCCCGGTAAAGATTTTAGTTTAATTTTGGTTTCACACAAATTAAAAGTAAAATTTGAACTGGGGCAATTATATTTTTGTCCCAATCCAGAGTGGCCCTTTTTGTGGAAGTTGAATCTTTTCCACATTAAAAACAGACCCTGTGTCTAACTCTTCCCTTGTGGGGACATAAAAATAAACTTTCAAGTGGGCCACCGTGTATAATAAAAAAAATTTACTGTATGTCTCTACTCTTTGCCGAGGAGACTTTTTACTTTTTACTTTTTACTTTCAATGAAGAAACAAAATTGATCTTAATGTGTAATTCCCGGAAAAGTATGTTGTTGAACTTAAAACAATGACAGATTTTGGAGTTGTTATATTTTTTGCTTTCGTTTAAAGAGGTAATGGCATATCGGTTCATTGTTTTTGCCGAAAGGTTAAAATTAACTTAATAACAAAAAGAAATTGAAATCAATGTGTAAAATAAAATATGGTAATCTTGCAATATAGTTAACAGCTGAGAAATCGAAAAATTAAAATTATAACTAATAACTTTCATCAAACGCATTAAAATTTAATTTTCTACCGACCTGCATACTTTTAAAGTGTGGAAACTGATTGTAAGACTTGTTATCTGGAAGCACAAAAAAAAAATAGCTGCCTCTCGCTCTGTTCTTGCGAGCATCATTTTTTTTTATTTTTGATAAGTCAATTTAGCGATAACAAATTCTGAGATAATAATTGTTATAGCAGTGTCAAAAAAAATTACAGGCATGAGACATTATTTACTTTGGAAGAAGAGGATTTACTAATTAATTGAACATTTATGTTGGAGCTGATAATGACAACGCCATTACAGAATGGAGAGCAGGCATGAGACATTATTTACTTTTTAAAATTGGAAGAAGAGGATTTACTAATTAATTGAACATTTATGTTGGAGCTGATAATGACAACGCCATTACAGAATGGAGAGCAGGCATGAGACATTATTTACTTTTTAAAATTGGAAGAAGAGGATTTACTAATTAATTGAACATTTATGTTGGAGCTGATAATGACAACGCCATTACAGAATGGAGAGCAGGCATGAGACATTATTTACTTTTTAAAATTGGAAGAAGAGGACTTACTAATTAATTGAACATTTATGTTGGAGCTGATAATGACAACGCCATTACAGAATGGAGAGCAGGCATGAGACATTGCCTGGTGTTACCTCCATCCGGAGTCCGAGACACTCGTGGCACCTTAAATACCGAAACCGGATGATGGTGATCGTTGCGTTTTATTCTATTTTTATTTGCCAGTGCTCCGTGTTGCCGATGCAGCTAATTACATTTTCTGCACATGTCGAAATCTGGAAAGAGAAGTTGTTGCAGGTGTTGAAAGAGTCAATAAATTCACCTACCTAGGTAACAAAATTGATTGCAGCAAGCAAACTAACCTGCCATATGGAGAGTCTTCAGGCAGCTGTCAAAAATTTAACAAAATGCAGAGATCCCATTGTATGCGAGAGTGGCAGCAGACAACACGCATGTCTGACCTGTATGTACTCTTGTATGGATGCGAAACATGGTCAACGACGAAACGTCAGAATGACACGATCCTGGCTGCAGCGAATAGGATGGCGTAAATTGCCGGTCTCATCAGAAATTACGTCGCACAACGACGTCTCAACTGGTTTGGCCATGTCGCCCGCCGTCAGTCATCTGAAATGCTCCAAAGTGTGTCCCACATAGACGTCGATCGGCCAAAGGCACATGGGTAGGTTGCTTAAGATATGGAAGGGGGTCAGTTGATGATGACCTGAAGCAGAGCAAAATGGCAACAGACAAGAAAAGTTGGAAGTCATTCACGAAACGTCTAACCTCGAGCCTGAAACAAGATTACGAAAACTGAAAATAATAATAATTTAAAAAAATAATCATAAAATAATAATCATAAAAATAATAATAATAATACAAATAATAGGACTCACACCACTCATTCATTCATACATACACATCAATAGACATATTACAAAAGACTACAATGGTTGTCCCTAACATACATCAATGGACATATTACAACAGATTACAATGGTTGTCCCTAACATACATCAATGGACATATTACAACAGATTACAATGGTTGTCCCTAACATACATCAATGGACATATTACAACAGATTAAATGATTGTCCCTAACATACATCAATAGACATATTACAACAGATTACAATGGTTGTCCCTAACATACATCAATGGACATATTACAACAGATTACAATGGTTGTCCCTAACATACATCAATAGACATATTACAACAGATTACAATGGTTGTCGCTAACATACATCAATGGTCATATTACAACAGATTACAATGGTTGTCGCTAACATACATCAATGGTCATATTACAACAGATTACAATGGTTGTCCCTAACATACATCAATAGACATATTACAAAAGACTACAATGGTTGTCCCTAACATACATCAATAGACATATTACAACAGATTACAATGGTTGTCCGTAACATACATCAATAGACATATTACAACAGATTACAATGGTTGTCCCTAACATACATCAATAGACATATTACAACAGATTACAATGATTGTCCCTAACATACATCAATAGACATATTACAACAGATTACGATGGTTGTCCATAACATACATACATGGACATATTACAACAGATTACAATGGTTGTCCCTAACATACATCAATAGACATATTACAACAGATTACAATAGTTGTCCCTAACATACATCAATGGACATATTACAACAGATTACAATGGTTGTCGCTAACATACATCAATGGACATATTACAACAGATTACAATGGTTGTCCCTAACATACATCAATGGACATATTACAACAGATTACAATGGTTGTCCCTAACATACATCAATAGACATATTACAACAGATTACAATGATTGTCCCTAACATACATCAATAGACATATTACAACAGATTACAATGGTTGTCCCTAACATACATCAATGGACATATTACAACAGATTACAATGATTGTCCCTAACATACATCAATAGACATATTACAACAGATTACGATGGTTGTCCATAACATACATACATGGACATATTACAACAGATTACAATGGTTGTCCCTAACATACATCAATAGACATATTACAACAGATTACAATAGTTGTCCCTAACATACATCAATGGGCATATTACAACAGATTACAATGGTTGTCCCTAACATACATGAAGGGGATGAATATTACAGTATTTTATTTTTTACTATAATTAGCTCGGGTCCACACTGAATCCTATGATTTTTAGGTTTATAGGTGTATCTTGTAGTTTCTTACTTTTAGCCGGACACACACACACACACATAAACAGGGGTAGAGAAAGGTCGACTTTCCTTTGTATAATAAAATCCTATCTGTTTCTACTTGAACGGGTAACTTTTTTTCTTTCATTTTTGCTGCATAAAGAAACAGAAGTGAAATTGAAATAAATATGGAATTCCAGTAAAAGTTGTTTAACTTAAAACAACTTTGGAATTGCTTTTTTTAAAAACATTTTTAACGTTTAGATTTATATTATTCTATTAATTTTTTTGTCTCGCACATTTTTAAAACTTATACAGAAAAGTAAATAAAATTTTAGTTAAAGGGAGACAACTCTTTTTATATTCTTATCCACCTTGCTAATTTTTATTTATTTTTTTTATTTTTTTTATTTTTTTTTTTTTTTTTTATAATTGAAAAATGTTTGCATTTTACAAGTTATCCAGGCAGAACTACATAACTTTTAAAATAAAGTATATTATAAATTTTTAAATTAAGTATATTATTATACTGTTAATAACATGGTACAACAATAACAAATGAAAATTGGCTCGTCTGAATCAAAGTTTGATATGTCAGCTTAAATGCTAGTTAGATCAACCTTTTAAAATCTCAAAAGATTACTTTATATGTTGTTTTTTAAATAAACTATAGCGAAGTACATTATTATAATGCCAATAACATGGTACAACAATAATAAATGAAAGTTGGCTAGTCTTAATCAAAGTTTGGTATGTCAGCTCAAATGCTATTTAGGTCCAACTTTTAAAATCTCGCGAGTTGATTTTATTTGTTAGAAGAAAAAGATAAGAAATTAAAAGGAAAGTGCATGCTGGTTATTTTTTTTTTTTTAGTTAGGACTTTTGTTAAATTTAAATTTTATTAATGACAGTTTATTGAACGAGTTATGTATTCCCAACCCTCAACCCAACCCCAACCCTAAACCCTCGCTACATTTACTATCAACTGATTAATTACCCATTTTGCTGGCATGAGGTCAATTTGATCCGTTGCATTGTTTGGGGTTCAGGAGTCAGCTCAAAACTGCCTTCATTTTCACCTCAGCAATACATTCATGGATGCCCAGATATTGAAGCGTATAAAAATAAAACGTAATAATAATTACAAATTAATTATGACTTGAAACTATTAATAAAACTGGGTTACATCCCGATTTATACACACAGACAAGTTAAAAGCCACGCAATTAGGAGACGAATAAAAATATCTTCAAAGTCATTTTAATCGTATCTTTATTTTTTAATCAGTAAAAACAGAATTTAAAAAATAATAATAATAATGTTACAGTTTTTATTTTTGTTATTTTCTAATCGTGGAAATTAAATTAAGGTATATTTTAGTCATTGAATTATTTGAATTGTTTAAAACTAAAAAATTGATTTAAACAATTATATTTATGCATCAGCTCACACAGAGAGACGATATCTCGTCTGATAATTTTATATCAAGATTTTGATCAGAAAATCTTGGCTCCATTTGCATTCATTTTTTAAATTTTTTATTTACGTAGATATAATTTTGAAAGTTAAATTTAATTAATAAAGTATCGTTTGGTTATTAAATG
The DNA here is from genome assembly GCA_963556195.1 of Sepiola atlantica. NCBI lineage: Eukaryota > Metazoa > Mollusca > Cephalopoda > Sepiida > Sepiolidae > Sepiola > Sepiola atlantica. The sequence goes on from OY744547.1 coordinate 65,686,119, forward strand.
ATTAATTGAACCAAATTGTTAGGCAATATAGGTATTTATTTTTATTGTTCCCTCCCTCTAAAAAAAATATGGATGCCGAGAACCGCCATTAAAAACGGGACCTTTAGCTCTCCAGTTTGAAGCTCTCCCATCTGACCTATTTTGCTGAGCTATATATAGCTCGTATTTCTACCAATAGGTACCAATAGGTCAAGTAACACTGTTTCATCCCCTCTCTCTCTCAAAAAGCATAAAATGTTAGTGATACTTCTTTTTAGCAGTCTTTCTATTACAACGCCTATATGAATTAAATTATTATATTATATTTATTAAAAATAAATAATAATGAATGTAATTAAAAACCTTTTATTAACCCTTTTTTAAGTCTATATCATTTTCTGTGGCCTGACACCGGTGCATGGAAATACTGTCTCTTCCAAAATGAAATATCAATGAAATATCAATCGAAACAAATATAGTAAACGGTAAAATCGATTGGGAGTAAAATGTTGTTTTTTTAACAATATAGTCGAAGATCTGATCTTTTTATCAAAACAGATTTAAGTATTGATATATCTAATCATGTATATTTCAACAGGCACTAATAGGTCCAGTAACACTGCTTTTAAAAAAACCTTTCTCTAACTCAAAAAGCCAAAAATATATGTTATGATATTTTTAGTAGTCCTTATATTATGATGTCTATATAAATTAAATTTTTATGTTGTTATTTTTATTAAAAATGAATAATAGTGAATGTAATACAAATGTAAAAAAAAACCTTTTTCAAGTCTATATCATGTTCTGTGGCTTGACACCGGTGCATGGAAATATTGATCGAACCAAATATGAAAAGCAGTAAAATTGATTAGGATAAAAAATTTTTTTTTAAAGAACATAATCGAAATGGGATCAGATCCTTTTATCAAAACAGATTTAAGTATAGAGCTTGTAGAAACAAAGCTATCAATAACCAAAATCGAAAAACATACTTTACTTTATTATAGGGATATATTTGTGAGAAATAATTTTGTCTTTTTCTTTTTCAGGATGTTAACCATTACAAAGGTGCAAACAACCCGATCATGAACCTTCATGAGAGGGTCCTCAGCGTGCTGGCTTGTCGAGTAAGTAATCGTAATATTCGCCCGTGTATCAAGCATTATTGCCACATATGGGCAAGTGCGCCAACCACTAGTCTCTCCCTCTTGGACGGGGGTGCAAAAAAAGAGTCTCGAACCTAATAGGTCCTGCACTGTTTACAAAACTGCAGCTCCTGTCCCATCGCCGCAATGTTGCATTCCTGCGCCTGTTTTACAAGTACTTCCACAGAACGTGCTCCGATGAACTTGCTGCACCTGTACCCCCTCAATGTAAACATTCTTGACGAACCCAACAATCAGCAAAATCCCACCCCTTCACTGTAAAGGTCCCCAGATACTAAAAAAACTTTCTATTCTAAAAGCTTCTTTCTTCGGACCGCTTCCCTTTGAAATTCCCTCCCAGCTCCCTGTTTCCCTGACTGTACCAATATGCAGAAATTTTAAATGCAATGTGGTCGAAATAATGAATGTAATTAAAAGGTTTTTAACCTTTTTTAAGTTGCTGCACAACTCCCTGCTTGGGATGCCCCCTATAAATCTGGCCCCTAATCACAGTAGCCCCTTACATCTCGATAGCAAGATGCCCCCTTGTTTGGGGTTAATAAAATTTAAAAAAAAAAATAGAGACGAGAGGGGTTGGGGGGGGGGTGCTGATTGACTTAATGGATACCTTTGCGAACGATTTCATTGGCTGTTAATTCAAATCCTACCAGATCAATTGTGATCATTTATCCTCTTCTGTTCATGTGAGGGGTAATTTTTTTTTTCATGGAAATCGCTCCAGACAAGGCATGAAGCCACTTGATATAAGGAGCTAAAAAAAAAAATACTATTTCAAGGATAGATTCTGACCCAGAAAACAGCAATTCTTCCCCCTTTGTCAGAAACATCGCTCATGGAATGTGAGAACTACAGAACAAAATAAAAGAAGCGAGAGTTACGAGGCTGTCGAAAGTAAACCCAAGGTCCACTTTCTACTCTCCTTTCATCTGCAGGCTGACCACAGCTTCTGGCAGCCTGTTCAAAAAGATGCCTTTCGACAATTAAGCCAAAATACAGACACCGACTCTCCATTATAATTGAGTAGTTAAGATTTTTGTTGTTCTTTTTTTTGTCTGTAAAAGCAAAAAAAATTGTTTAGATGATTTTTCCTTTGAACTCTCGTCTTGGAATTGAGATTTTCCGTCCTTTTTCCTTCTTTCTAGTATGTCTCGGAAGTTGTAATTGGAGCTCCGTATTCGGTGACTGCAGATCTTATGGATCATTTCAAGGTAATTATTTCTTTTGTTTTTTAATTTATAACTGTTGAAAAAAAAATTCTATCTTTTATTACTAATATAATGATAAACATAATAACCCTAACCGTAACACGTTGAAAAAAAAATTCTATCTTTTATTTCTAATATAATGATACACATAATAACCCTAACCCTAACCCTAACCCTAATTGACTCTGTTTGAATATCAGTGAGAAAAAGTGTTCCAGGTTTTCCTGAAATTCCAGGATTTCAGATTTTAGCATATGGGAGATGTAATTGAAGGCTTCAAATTGAAAAAGAAAGGAAACGAAAAAAAGAAGAAGACTTTTAGATCAAAGAGGATTCCACAAAGTCAACTAAAATAATTAAAGTGGTGCTGAGTAGTGTGCAAATTTAAATATGTGAATGTGAGTTAATAAACACATATATGAGAAAGAATTTGAATGAGAAAACTTAGTATGGTCAAGAATTAATTATTTATTTACTTTTTACAATTTAAAGAAGAGGATTTACTAATTAATTTGAACATTTATGTTGGAGTTTGATGCAACAACGTCTTTCTAGAATGTCTGCCTTTGTTGGAAGCCAAAGGGGAGTTACTCTGCAATTGAATGCAAGGGAAGTAACTCTGATAAGTTATCTCTGTTTAATATGTCTATTTTGAATGTTTCATTATTTTCCTAGGTAGAAATGCTTCTACCTAACAATAACAATTCATTTACAAGCACAGGAAAAACAGAGAATTTAAAAAAAGAATTTTTTTTAAAAAGTCTGAACTAAAGTTGCATTCTTTCAAAAATTGTAATTTCATGAACAGTTTTTTTAAATATTTTATTTTTAATCTTTTTGAAGTTATTTTAAAATTTCAACATAGATCATCATTTTCAAATGATTACTAAACGAAAGAGCCATGATTAGATGGATCTGTCATGTCAAACCGGAAGACGACACTCTTAGAGACTCTTCTCTCTAGGCTTGGTATACAGGAAATAACTGATGTCCTTTAAGCTGGGCAGGATGAGATGGCTTGGCCATGTTGAGTGAAGCTCCAGCTGGATCTCCCGGGTCAGAAACATGTCCATCGCCTCAAGTCGGCAGGCTGGAAGACCGAAACTTTCTTGGGATGAGCTATGTAAACGTGACCGTGCAGCTCTGGGGACTGCAAACTTAGATCCTCGTGACCGCCGAGCCTGGAGTGGAAGACTTTGATCTTGACTAACAGACAGGCAGATCCCACCCTTTTATAGATTTTAAAAATAAATCTGATAAAAAAAGAAAAGAAAAAGAGACGTACACATCTAACTGCCCTTTTTACATATTTAAATTTTTTTTTTTTTTAATATTTTTGGCCAATAAATTAAAAAAAAAACCTAGAGAAAAAAGACTTTGATCAAGATTGACTGACAGGCAGACCCCCATCCTCTTATAGCGTACTAATCAAAGGCCTATTCAAAAATAAATTGGATGAAGAAGAAGAAGAAAGGACAAAATAAAGGAAGCGAAAGTTACGAGGCTGCCGAAAGTAAACCCAAGTTAGTCACTTTCTACTCTCCAATGGCGTTTAAAATGTACATGTAAAAACTTATACTGATACATTATACCAGGGTTCGTCCTATAATCGTTAGTAGAATTAGTTATGAATTAATATAGGATGGATTTTTGCCGTATAAGTCAATCTCACGGCGCTGATGCTGACCTTGTTGTTGGTCCAGGGGAGATAACTTGGTTTGACTAAGAAAATAAGCATAAAATAAAATGAGAATTTAGGACGCTGAAATAATCAATCCAACAATGAAACAATGTTATGTAAAAACTGTAACATTATTATTAGGAGTGGGACGTAATGGGTGATAATTAGGGGTGGGACGTAATGGGTGATAATTAGGGGTGGGACGTAATGGGTGATAATTAGGGGTGGGACGTAATGGGTGATAATTAGGGGTGGGACGTAATGGGTGAAAATTAGGGGTGGGACGTAATGGGTGAAAATTAGGGGTGGGACGTAATGGGTGAAAATTAGGGGTGGGACGTAATGGGTGAAAATTAGGGGTGGGACGTAATGGGTGAAAATTAGGGGTGGGACGTAATGGGTGAAAATTAGGGGTGGGACGTAATGGGTGAAAACTAGGGGTGGGACGTAATGGGTGAAAACTAGGGGTGGGACGTAATGGGTGAAAACTAGGGGTGGGACGTAATGGGTGAAAATTAGGGGTGGGACGTAATGGGTGAAAATTAGGGGTGGGACGTAATGGGTGAAAATTAGGGGTGGGACGTAATGGGTGAAAATTAGGGGTGGGACGTAATGGGTGAAAATTAGGGGTGGGACGTAATGGGTGAAAACTAGGGGTGGGACGTAATGGGTGAAAACTAGGGGTGGGACGTAATGGGTGAAAACTAGGGGTGGGACGTAATGGGTGAAAACTAGGGGTGGGACGTAATGGGTGAAAACTAGGGGTGGGACGTAATGGGTGAAAACTAGGGGTGGGACGTAATGGGTGAAAACTAGGGGTGGGACGTAATGGGTGAAAATTAGGGGTGGGACGTAATGGGTGAAAATTAGGGGTGGGACGTAATGGGTGAAAATTTCAGATTCATGCGAGTAGTATTTTTTTGTGTTCATTTATACATAAATAAAACTAAACAATCAAACATTTTGAAAATTTTGCAAAATTCAGAAGGTGCAGACCACTAGTCTTTGGGCTATTTTACATTCATGAAAACCCTTTCACAGCCTGAAAATGGTTTTAAATTAAAGTACTATATCAGATTAAACCATCTATATCCATTCATAGCTTTTGAGGATGTTTTAGGACCTGCAATGTCGCATGAAATCACCTTTTCACTGAAAAATGATGGATTTTGAGTCCCGTGGAACCCTAACGGCTATTTTTGGCCTGCACCTTCTGAATTTTTCAAAATGTTTGATTGTTTAGTTTTATTTATGTATAAATGAACACAAAAAAATACTACTTGCATGAATCTGAAATTTTCACCCATTACGTCCCACCCCTAATAATAATGATGTTACAGTTTTCACATAACATTGTTTCATTGTTCGATTGATTATTTCAGCGTCCTAAATTCTCTTTTTATTTTATGCTTATTTTCTTAGTCAAAGCTAGTTATCCCCCCTGGACCAACAACAAGGTCAGCATCAGCGCCGTGAGATTGACTTATACGGCAAAAAATCCATCCAATCTCACTACCTGATCTGTAGCGTTAAGTTCGTCTTGTAACCATGTTTTATATGAGACATTGTAAGGAAAAACATTAATTACAGGGTATTTCAGTTGTTTATGCTTCAAATTCCTTAATTTTGACTTTTCAAACATGAGCCTACTCCTTATTTGTGTTATAGATATATTGTGGGGGGGAGGGGAATAACTACTAGTCTGTATACTAAGAAATTATGTTTTTAAGCAAAAATAATTTGCTTTGAACTAATGAGTTGCTTTGAACTAATGAGTTGCTTTGAACTAATGAGTTGCTTTGAACTAATGATTTGCTTTGAACTAATGAGTTGTTTTGAACTAATGAGTTGTTTTGAACTAATGAGTTGCTTTGAACTAATGAGTTGCTTTGAACTAATGAGTTGCTTTGAACTAATGAGTTGTTTTGAACTAATGAGTTGCTTTGAACTAATGAGTTGCTTTGAACTAATGAGTTGCTTTGAACTAATGAGTTGCTTTGAACTAATGAGTTGCTTTGAACTAATGAGTTGTTTTGAACTAATGAGTTGCTTTGAACTAATGAGTTGTTTTGAACTAATGAGTTGCTTTGAACTAATGAGTTGCTTTGAACTAATGAGTTGTTTTGAACTAATGAGTTGCTTTGAACTAATGAGTTGCTTTGAACTAATGAGTTGTTTTGAACTAATGAGTTGCTTTGAACTAATGAGTTGTTTTGAACTAATGAGTTGCTTTGAACTAATGAGTTGTTTTGAACTAATGAGTTGCTTTGAACTAATGAGTTGCTTTGAACTAATGAGTTGTTTTGAACTAATGAGTTGCTTTGAACTAATGAGTTGTTTTGAACTAATGAGTTGCTTTGAACTAATGAGTTGCTTTGAACTAATGGGTTGCTTTGAACTAATGTAACAGAGTTAATAAAATAAAGACTGAGTTGTCTATTTTGGTCTTTTCACTATCAATAGTCCAAACACGCACGAGAACGACGCGACATTTACAATCAAACTTTTCGTCCAGCATTTGATTCCTTTTTTCTTTTTCTTCTTTCTTTTTCTCTTTGCACTCGACGTAGTCACAATGTCAACCTTTCTTGCTCTCTCCACAGAGCAAAGTGTCTAAGCTTTTTATCACGACGAAAATTAGCCCATGCAAAACAAGGCTCATTTGCATATGTGAAGTCTCGTCGCGTGACAAAAAGCACACGTTTTTATTTGGTGACTAGAACACTCTGGGTTCAATCCCAGATGGACAATGCACGGTGCAACCCTCACTCTTTTTCCTTCTGGATCTGCATGATGGCTGCTACAACTAACGAGTTGCTTCGAGCTAACGAGTTGCGTTGAACTAACGCTGAATACCCTTTATGTCTATTTTTTTTATTATCAAGACTAAAATAATGTCACGTAGATTTAAAAAGAAATTTACGCAATGTTCTTTTTTTTTAAATGTTATTCTGTTATGTTAATTTTGTTTAAATTTATAAAACACGTATCCAGTTGAAAAACAAAAAAAATTAGACTTACGTACGATTTGAACTCGGGAATTAACATCGTAAAAACTACTTCCTTAGTAATGTGTACTCAGCCTATTCCTTTTCCAATCACAAGTTTCCATTTGCGTACGAACAGACAAACTCCCAAAACAGCATAACTTTTTACTAATATATAAAGCACCCAAGTTTATGTAGTGTGTATTTACTTCTGTGATATCTGTTAGTGGAGGTGATATCATTTTAGCCTCGCCCAGCTAACAAAATTACGTTGCTACATCGTTAAATATACGAAATACGTTTTCGGCAAAAAATGACCCAACAAAGGTTGACATGCCGTAAAAGCTTACAACCAACCAACAGTTCCGCTGGTAATAAGAATAAAGCATTTTACTCTTTCTCTTTATGTTCAGGTTGATCTTGTGTGTCATGGAAAAACCCCGGTAATGCCTGACGAAGATGGTTCTGATCCTTATGCGGTAAGTTGGTATTGTCACCTCTCATTTTATTATTTTTTCATTTATTTGTTTATGTAACCTTGCGTGCGGACTTCTTCGATCTACACCAGAGACGGCCCGTAATCTTCTCGCTGACAGAAAACAGCCGAGTCTCTTGCTTATACAGTCGCGTCCAAAACTAAGGGACAAAATTTTAAAACCTAATATTTGTTAGAAATAATAACCGTAAAAAGCTGAAATTTTGACAACCGGTAGTTGTTGTCATCCATAATAACATACTAAAATTTGAACCCTTTGTATAGAATAGAAAAAGAATTATAACAATTATTCATTTTAATTTCTGTGCAAGACTTAAAACGGTCCTTTAATGACATACGCTGCATTATTCGATCTTCTCTTGCTGAAGTTTTGCGGGGTCTGCCGGTTTTAAAAGCACTAGCTATTTTGCCAGTATCATTGTAGGATTTAACAATCCTGCCTACAACACTCTTGGAAAGTTTCACTTTCTCTGAAATCTCTCTAATGGTGTGCTTTTCCTTGTGTAGCTTCACAATAGCTTGTCTCACAGAGTAATCAAGTTTTTGACGTTTCGCCATGGTGTTGACTGATGCAACGTTTACAAATGACTAAATAAGAGTTCTTCAGTAGAGGAAATAAAAAAAGTTGAATGTAGCATGCTATTTACACCGTTTTTCTCAATTATGTCCCTTACTTTTGGACATTCCAAATTTGGAAATAAATGAATAATTGTTATAATTCTTTTTCTATTCTATACAAAGGGTTCAAATTTTAGTATGTTATTATGGATGACAACAACTACCGGTTGTCAAAATTTCAGCTTTTTACGGTTATTATTTCTAACAAATATTAGGTTTTAAAATTTTGTCCCTTAGTTTTGGACGCGACTGTATATTGTAAATAGTTTGCTCAATGGGTAGTGATTTGACCGTGTCGGGGTTATTGAATGATGCTTGAGTGGGTGTTACTTTGAATATGTGAATGTGAGTTAACAAACAAAAATATGAGAAAGAATTTCACTGAGGAAAATTGGTATGAACAAGAAGGAATTTTTTATTTACTTTTTACAATTGGAAGAAGAGGATTTATGTAACCTTGCGTGCGGACTTCTTCAATCTACATCAGACGGCCCGTAATCTTCTCGTTGACAGAAAACAGCTGAGTCTCTCGCTTATATGTTGTAAATAGTTTGCTCAATGGGTAGTAACAATGGTGTACCAGGATAAAGGCCCTATTCTTGGGGTTTTGGAGGATACACTGAAACTTAACTAAGATGTGGACGTTAGTGTATGAGGGTCTTTTCCGCGACGGTATCACACACACCCAGGGCGCCATGACATACATAATTATCTGAGTTTGTGTTTTTTATTGTGAGTGTATGTTGTTTTTTTTCTCAACTTGTCAAGCAATGCTTGTGCCCTCAACGATCGCCAAGAAGACAACACAGCTAGAACGAATATTAAGACGAACAGAAAACCATGGCACACACAATGTTGGAGTCGACAATCGTCGAAAGGGTTTGCATGGTCTTGCAAACCACTGATCAAAGATAATTGTCCAGTCCAAAATGTTTGACTGAATTCGAGACTTCTTCCTCATTTATCTACTTTTTGTGCCATAAACACGACAGACAGTCCAGAGTTTTGCTGAGTTTAACAACGATAGTCAGCGGAAAGCAAGCTAATACATTTACATACGTTCATGATATTTATACAGTGATGACGCCACGAGCCTAAAGAAATGTATGGGTCTAGTGTGTAGTAAGAATACTAGCAGTAATTTCCCTCGTTCAGAAGATACGTAACGGTATAATGAATAATAATTGGCCGTTCAATACCCGTCGAATTTACTTAGACGAGAAAATACACAAACCTTTTTGTAATATAGACTTCTACCATTACTAACCAGCAGAGTGTTACCAATGTTGACCAAGGGAAGTGTCTATCAGGGATGTCTATGCACATGATGATGTATGGAAGTGAAACTTGGCCAGTGATGGTTGAGGACATGCGTTGCATGGTGAGAAATGATATAATAGAAGTGTAATATGAGTCTTAAAGACAGGCTTAGATCTGATGACCTCAGGGGAAGATTAAATCTGTACAGTATAGGAAATGTGTGCAAAACAGGAGACTTCGATGGTATGGCCACATTAAAAGAATGGAAATACTATTGAAATAGAACTATTTTTAAAAATAACCCGAACCCTAAACCCTAACCCTAAACCAAATCACAACACCTGTTCTTTCCTTTTCGTTTAAATCATTTCAAAGAATTCATTCCTTTGTTTATTAATAAGGGGTTGTGTGCATGCATACTCTCCCCCTTGAGAGGGTCCCTATTCATTGATTGCATGAAGGTAGTCGTAGTGGTGTTGTAGAAGTCATGACAACGCTGATCTTTTTTTGTAAAAGCAATTAAAAAGAACGAGTGGTGTCAAAAAATGAGCCTTTAATCAGGAAATTAATTTATTTTATTGTGTAACATTGCGTGCGGACTACACCAGAGATAGTCCGTAATCTTCTCGTTGACAGAAAACGTCTGAGTCTCTCGCCGACATGTTGTAAGTAGTTTGCTCAATGAGTAGTGATTTGACCGTGTCGTGGTTATTGAATGATGCTTGAGTGGGTGTTACTTTGAATGTGAGTTAACAGAACAAAATATGAGAAAGAATTTCACTGAGGAAAATTAATATGAACAAGAAGGAATTTTTTATTTACTTTTTACAATTGGAAGAAGAGGATTTACTAATTAATTGACATTTATAGTGGGAGATGATAACGACATACATCTTTACAAAATGTATGTTTCTTGTTGGAAGCCAAGGGGATGTAACTCCTCAAATCGAATGCAAGGGAAGTAATCCTGACAAGTTTATCTCCCTTTAATATGTCCATTGTGAATGTCTCATTATTTTCTAGCTGAAAATCGCTCTAGCTAATTGGTAGTAACAACGTCTAGTTGTAAATGTGGTCGTAGTGGTGATGTGTCATTCGTAGAGGTTTCTATTTCTTTCTCTTTACTTTGGCAAGTTTATTTTACATGTAGCGATATGTTTAACATTGCATCGCGAGGTCTTTGATCCCCCGTCAGATGGCTCATTATCTTATTGCCAGAAAAACAGCAGTCTCTCATTAACACCTGAGTAGTTGGCTCAATGGGTAGTAACATCGATTTGTAAAGATGGTTATAATAGTGTAGCAGTCATAATGATGATGATCGTTTTTTTTTTTCCGCTTTGTGGATGGAATAATGGAAGCAATTAAAAAGAACAACAGATAACTCCATTATTTTCTCTGGGATTTGATTTACTTTTAACATCAACTTACAGCTAGTACATCTAGATACACTGCAGCTTCTCGGCCAACCACTGTGTCAGGTGAGGAAGTGCCTTGAAAACAAACGTTCATTCGCCTTGCCGTTGAAAACCCAAGAGGCGAAATCGATCTTGCTTCTCTGTCACATACTTCCTGCCATGACATAACTTCCTGCACACTAACTTTAATGGAAAATTCCTCTTTCTCACTTATTCTAACTTTGTGTGGATATTTTTATCACTATTTAACAACGTTTTCCTTTGCCTTTTGGCTAGGAGCAAAATGTAGTATCTGCTCTGATGATACCACGCTTCATCTTTTCTGTCCTCGGTTAGTGAAGAAGATATCCTTCTAGACTGAGGCAATTTTCGATTTTTGTTCCAATCCAGAGTGCCCGTTTTTGGGGAGCTGGATTTTCACCCATGTTAAAAACCGATCTAGTGTCAAACTCTGCGCTCGTGGGGAGGCAAGTAAATGGGAACACCATTTTTTACAAAAAAAAATGAATAAATCATCATTAATAGAATTCAGTCGTCCCGTTGACTTATCCCAGTAGTTACTGACAAATCGATATTTGATTCTGACTAACAGAAGAAGACATGAGTGTTAAAAGTGTGTATTCTGTTGTTTCACCAAGGAATATCCAAATATATTGTCTGTTATAAAATCAGTATCCGGTGAATTGGGTAGCAGTATTAAGACTTCTGACTGTGAGGGTGAAAACTCCTCTGCTTTTGTCTATTTATGACTGATATAAAATAAAATATTGATCAAGAGTGAATAGTCATATCTCTATGCTGATGAGTCCCGATTATTAAAAAGGACGAAACGTATACGTACATAGATAACAAACAATAACAAATATTTATCATTATTTGTCGCTCCTCGAAAAAGTAGAGCACTGTAAGTGTAGTATTAACACAGCATGACGTCACTAGCTTTAAATGCATCGTTCCTTCCATTAAAAAAGTAGAACGCTCTCAGACGTTATAGCCGCCGATAAAGTGTTAAAATTATCACCGTTTATTCGCTATTTAAAATTGGGCATGTGGTTAAGGTGTCGGATTTGAGTTGCAAAATACTCGTGATCCGGGGTTTCGAATCGCATGACCGGTAGTGAATAGTCATATCTCTATGCTGATGAGTCCCGATTATTAAAAAGGACGAAACGTATACGTACATAGATAATAAACAATAACAAATATTTATTATTATATACATACATACATATATATATATATATATATATATATATATATATATATTTATATATATGTGTCTAGCTAAAAGTAAAATTACAAAAAAAAACATCCTCAAAGTTGATCGGCGTTGCCCTGGGTGAATGATATCTAAAATTTAAAAGAAATTATTCATTATTTGGGTTTTGCCAGGGTGGGAGTTGGGGCGTTCAGCCATTTTATGTTCTAATTTCAAAAGAAGATGCTGACTCATTCCTCGAGAAATCTATATAAAGGATAGTTGTATGTTTCTCTTTTTTTTATTTTTCTTATCTTTCCGTTTCTGCTGGAGATGGGGCATCCTACTGGATGCCAGACATTCACCGGCTATTTCAGACACTCCAGCCTAGAGATCTTTCTAAGATTCTAACCGTCCCTTTAAGTGCAGTTGTTTGTATTTCTCTTGCACTCGGTTCACCGGGTATACTCGCCAAATAGCTTTTGAAATTCTCCAGATAGCTTGTATGTCTGTATGTCCAGAGAGAAGAATAGGCTGGACAGAGGAGAAAAAGTGTGGTGGGGAGAGGGTGGGGGAAAACGGGTGAAGGGAAAAAGAGAGAAAGATAGAGAGAAGTAGAGAGATAGAAGTTTTAATAGAAATATGTTACACTTTTGTCCCGGGCAGCGTCAGGTAGCCCTGTTAATCTATTATATAGATGGCAGTTGTCTGTAGGTGTGTGTGTGTATGTCCAGCTAAAAAAATAAAACACCCACAAAGATAATATATTTTTGATCAGCATTGTCCTGGTTGAATAATAGCTAAAATAAATAAAAAAATATTAATTCTTTGGGGGTCAACTGGGCCACGTTTCGTCGGTGGTGGTTGGGGGGGAATGGGCGTTTTCTCAGTTATTTCCAATTTATATAAAGGAGAGGTGAATGACTTACATTATTATTTTCAAAAGAGAGGAATGGGTTTGGCGGAGGGGGTCAGGAGAGGGATGTGGGGAAAACATTTGTTACCTTTTCTATTTTTTTTTTTTATAGCCCCGGGCAACGCCGGGTAGCCCTGCTAGTAAAAAATAGAATATTGATCAGGACTAGAATATCGAAATCAAGGAAAGATAAGACGGTAGATAAACAACCGTGGAATTTTCACGGCGTCCTGCTAGTGAAGCCGTTATTTCTAAAGAATTAATTTTTCTTTTGTTTTATTGTTATTTTAGGAGCCGAAAAAAAGACAGAAGTTCAAGATCTTGGATAGTGCCAACGATTTGACCACACAATCCATTGTGGAACGCATCATCAGGAACAGGTAAGACCGCAATGTTTTTGGTCTTGCTGAATCTTTTAAGTTTTAAAAAAAATTTAATTTTAATTTTTAAAATTAAAAAAAAAAATTTTATTTTTATTTAAAAAATTTTTTTTTTTAATTTTAATTTTAATTTTTTTTTTTTTTTTTTTTAATTTTTAAAATTTAAAAAAAATTTATTTTATTTTTTATTTAAAAAAAATTTTTTTTTTTAATTTTAATTTTTTTATTTATTTTTATTTTTTTAACATAGTTCACCCCAAACAAGGCAGGCCGCCACTGTAGACGTAAGGGGCTACTGAGAAAAAGAAAAGGGGAGAAGGTTTGGGGGGGGGGGGGGAAGTCAATCTAAATTGGGATCTGCGCAGCGAGATCTCTGTTTACATTAGTTTTAAATTTCTGCATGTCAGTACTGTCGGGGAAACAGGGGGCAGGGAGAGAGTTCCAGAGGCCAGCAGCACGAGGAAAGAAGCTATTTTAGTAGAAGGCTCTCCGGCATCTGGGGACCTCAACAGTGAATGGATGGGATTTAGTTGATTGTCGAGTTGGTTTAGTGAATTTACGTCGAGGGGGCACCAGGCCAGTTCATCGGAGCATAATCCATTGAAGTATTTGTAAAACAAGCACAAGGATACTACATTGCGGCGATGGGACAGGGGCTGGAGCTTGGTTGACAGTGAGGGACCTATTAGGTTGGCGACTCTTTTTTGGACGTTGTCAAGGAGGGAGAGACGACTAGTGGATGATGCACAAGCCCAGACGTGGCAACAATACTCCATGGTAGAAAACGGTGTAACAGCTGAAAAGGTAAGGTGTGGCTCTTACGTCAAATTTTTGTCTTGTAACAACGATCACTTGGAATTGGTTGATCTTGCTTACAAGATATTTTTAAAAAAATGTTTTTTTTACTTTTGTTAACCCCAAACAAACATATAGCCACCGCTACCATCATCATCATCATCATCATCATCATCATCATCATCATCATCATCATCAACAACAACATGATGGCCCTGAGTGCTCATCTTTGCGTTATTCAGTTTTATTCTTTTTTCTCTCTCTCTTTTCAGGCTTGATTACGAAGCACGGAACAAGAAAAAGAACGAAAAAGAATTGAGTATTATTAAACAGCTGAAGAATCACAATATTGCCTAAAAGTTGCTGCTGTCATCTTCACTCTCTCTCTTTCTACTCCCTCCCTTTCTTTTTCTTCCGCTAAATATCATCACCGAAGTAGTATTGTTCCTGTCTTTAATGTCTGTTCTTCATTCTGCAGACAATACCAACATCCTGGCACTTTTGCTGTGGACTTTGTGTCTCAATTTATTTATAAGCTAAAACGAAGAAAAAAAAAAGATTTTAAAAAAATAAAAAAACATCCGTGACTCAAAAGTTTCAACAAAAAAAAAATGAAGGAAAAAAATGAAGAAAAGATGAAAAAAAAAAAATGAAGAAAAGATGAAAAAAAAAAATGAAGGAAAAAATGAAGAAAAGATGAAAAAAAAATGAAGGAAAGATGAAAAAAAAAATGAAGGAAAGATGAAAAAAAAAATGAAGAAAAGATGAAAAAAAAAAAATGAAGAAGAATTGAAGAAAAGTCTGTGATTCTTTGCAATGTCACGACCATGAAAGAAAGAAGCGCTTCATTATTTTTTAAACGGTCCAATTTTTTTAATTGAATATTCCGATAATACTAACCTCTTAGAATTCTTGCAATTCTATAACAAACAGAATTTTTGCAATACGGATTGATAATTTGGAATATTCGGACGACAATTCCAATCTTGATTCTCACAACGTTTCGGCCGATG
Organism: Sepiola atlantica; assembly: GCA_963556195.1. Lineage (NCBI taxonomy): Eukaryota > Metazoa > Mollusca > Cephalopoda > Sepiida > Sepiolidae > Sepiola > Sepiola atlantica. The sequence continues at coordinate 65,701,231 of OY744547.1, forward strand.
CAACCTCCTACTTTTTTCAGGTGCATCTTTTCGAATTTGGAAATCTTAATATCAAACTCAGGAACCTATACAGAATTACGAATTGAGCCATTTATTTAATCCATGGGGGTTGATTGTTTTCGTTCGATCAGCCATGACCGAGTAGAAGTCATAATTAAGTGTTTATTAGTATCACATATCGTAAGTTGATTAACGATCAGTTCTAGGTGACAGTCTCCTGGAGATTGAAGGTTCAATCCTTGCTACAGGCGATAATAACGAAGAATCTATGTAATAATACGCTAAGGCATTTCATGTTCGTACGTACGTTATCACCTTTCACACATTTAAAAAAATAAGATTGTTTGGACAAGTGGTGCAATAAACATAGGCGTTCATTAAGAATCATTTCTAAGTGATAATTTGATGGTTCAATCCTTGCTACAGGCGATAATAACGAAGTATAACGTGATAATTAAGACTTCTACTTGATAATGGCTGACAGAAATAAAAAACTGTCTACTCTCTTGTGATAATTAAGACTTCTACTTGATAATGGCTGACAGAAATAAAAAACTGTCTACTCTCTTGTGATAATTAAGACTTCTACTTGATAATGGCTGACAGAAATAAAAAACTGTCTACTCTCTTGTGATAATTAAGACTTCTACTTGATAATGGCTGACAGAAATAAAAAACTGTCTACTCTCTTGTGATAATTAAGACTTCTACTTGATAATGGCTGACAGAAATAAAAAACTGTCTACTCTCTTGTGATAATTAAGACTTCTACTTGATAATGGCTGACAGAAATAAAAAACTGTCTACTCTCTTGTGATAATTAAGACTTCTACTTGATAATGGCTGACAGAAATAAAAAACTGTCTACTCTCTTGTGATAATTAAGACTTCTACTTGATAATGGCTGACAGAAATAAAAAACTGTCTACTCTCTTGTGATAATTAAGACTTCTACTTGATAATGGCTGACAGAAATAAAAAACTGTCTACTCTCTTGTGATAATTAAGACTTCTACTTGATAATGGCTGACAGAAATAAAAAACTGTCTACTCTCTTGTGATAATTAAGACTTCTACTTGATAATGGCTGACAGAAATAAAAAACTGTCTACTCTCTTGTGATAATTAAGACTTCTACTTGATAATGGCTGACAGAAATAAAAAACTGTCTACTCTCTTGTGATAATTAAGACTTCTACTTGATAATGGCTGACAGAAATAAAAAACTGTCTACTCTCTTGTGATAATTAAGATTTCTACCTGATGATGGCTGACAGAAATAAAAAAAACTGTCTAATCTCTTGTGAATCATTGTCGAACTTGAAAACGTGTACGTAGAGATATTGAAAAGTTGGGTATGGTTGGCCACAGATGGAGGGAAAAGGGAAATCATCTGTTTTTGTGGGACAAAGTAAAAATAATAGACAAAGAAGAAGGGTGGAGAGTAAATTTTTTTTGATTTTAATACAAAAAAAACATCAGAAAAATTGAAAAAATAAAAAACGGATTCTGTTATTTTTAACAATGTTTGCATAAATGAGAAAATAAACACAATATATATATATATATATATATATATATATATATATATATATATATAAACTTTTTAAGTTCATATTTTTTTTTTTTTAAGCATCCAATTGAAATTTAATAAAGAATAAGGTAAAATAAATACCTTTTGAAGCATTTAAAGATGCGATATTAATTTTAAAAGAAATCGAAACCGATTTTTTCTTTCTTTTTTTATAAACTTTCATATTTTTTTTTAGTTTATAGTAATACAAATATTTCGCCAATAGACTTGGCCTTTTCAATGTGTCTGTATATCCTGATCTTATCGGATTCGGATTTCCCGGCTTCTGTTGGTGCAACCGGGCTTACGGGAGGTGTTGTTGTTTCCTCCACTTTCAAATATGAAATCGTGAATGCACATGAGATAGGTATAAAATATTTGACAGTTCAAATTTTTTTTTATCTATATATATATATATGTATATGTATGTGTATATATATATATATATATATATATCTTATATCTTATAGAAGACTAATCAAAGACCTGTTAAAAGTAAATCGGATGATGATATATATATATATATATATATATATATATATATCATCATCATCATCATCTAGACCATGTAAGTTTAAAGCTCTCCAAATTCCTTCTAGAATTGTCTACCTGGACCTGTGGCGTAATGGTTAAAAGTGTTGATTAACAATCAGTTCTCAGTGACAGTCTTCTGGGGGTTGAAGGTTCAATCCTTACTACAGGCGATAATAGCTTAGAATAACATAACAAAATAATGGTCGACTGAACAAGAACAATCTACCCTTGGTGGATTAAATAAAAGGTTCTGTTCGGCATTTTGTAACGGTTCCCAAGTTCGAAAAAAATGCACCTGACGAAAGGTGGAAGTTACATCGTCCGAAACGTTGTGAAAATAGCCGCCAAGATGAGAACAGTAATCCGAATAATCAGAGTTATCAATCCTCATCTAAAAAAAAAAAAAAGTTCTGAAATATAAAATTGGAGCGTTTTAAAGAATAAGACCTTTTCCTTTCAAGTTCGTCTGATGATAACGGATCGCTGAAAAGTCTTTTGAATTCAGTACCATTTTTGTTATTCCTGGTTAATTATCAGTGTTCGGCGCTGTGCTGACCAAAATATTTTGGTTGTTTGTGGCCTTTCTTTGAAATTTAAAAAAAATATTTTTAATTCCCTTTCCCCGACCACGGTCCTTTTTTTTTTTTTTCTTTTTTTTTAATAACTAATTAACTCCCTTGTTTTTGTTTTTGTTTAAAAAAAAAAAAAAAAAATCATCAAAGCTTTTTTTTTGGTGCTTATGCTGTTCAGCGGCCGTATTAAAAAATTATTTTTTTATAAAAACAATATCATATACTTATTCAGCGTTATATTCTTACTCACTGTACAAAAAAGTAGAAAAAATTATCCACTAGAACTTTAATAACAAGTATTTTTCCATTCTGCGTATATCATAACTGCGATTCGTTTACTAAGCCTCCATCTTCTTTCTTAAGAAGATTTCGAATTATCTGCCCTTGAAATCTTAAGATCTAGTGGATAATTTTTTCTACTTTTTTGTACAGTGAGTAAGAATATAACGCTGAATAAGTATATAATATTGTTTTTATAAAAAAATAATTTTTTCGTACGGCCGCTGAACAGCATAAGCACCCTTTTTTTATAACTACTTATCTCCCTTGTTTTTGTTTTAAAAAAAAAAAAAAATTCAAAGCTTTTTTTTTTTTTACGTATCTTTTACAATTTTATTTCTTTTTAAAGGTTTTCATCTATTTTAACTAACATTCATTTTAGGGGTGTTTGTATTAAATTTCTCATAGGGTGCCCCCCCCCACACACACACCAAAAAAATGTCACCGATGGAATTGTTTATAAAATTCAGTCCTTTCTGTAATCCAACCATATTTGGTACAAATAAACTTCAGTCAATGCCTGACTTGTCCACCAAGTTTCAGTCATGAATGTTCAACAGTCTTAGCTTTTTATCACCGTGCAAAATTGTCACTAACTCTGACAAACTTTTCTTGGTACTGACCTGATTTAGGCTGCGATGGCCCTCATCAGTTTCAGGAATTGTCTGGGGATTGTTTTGATAAACATTATCTTTGAGATAACCCCGCAGATAAAATATACGGCGTTTCTAGTCCGGTGAGTGTGAAGCACATCCATGATCACACTTCCTACTGGTGAGACGACCACTAAAGTGTCCCCGCGGCCATTCGAACGAGCTATTTGAAGTGTGGGGAGTTGGCCGGTCCTTCCGAAATGACTGTTCATCCCTACCAACACCTCTTCGTCTGCCCAAGGCGGCACCAGAACTTTTTAACGGCCACTAGGTGGCGCTCAGTATCAATCAACGCAGAGCTGCATATTTGGAGCATATTGATCAACAATAAAAAAAAAAAGACTGTTGGACATTCATGAGTGAAACTTGGTGGACAAGTCAAACATAGACTGAAGTTAATTATTTGTACTGAATATGATTGCGGAAAGGATTTTGAATTTTATTAACGTTTCGGTGGGCGGCATTTTTGGGGGGGAGGGGGGTGTAATACTGTGATTAGAATAAAATTGGTTTCTTTGAACTTTTATAAGTTAACACTAATATTGACTAACAGTTTAGCTAAAATTTAAAGAACATTTTTATTTTAAAATTGGAATTTTTTTCTTCACTTACGTCACACATCGCCATCAAAGACGTCTTATCTGTTTAACTAGTCCGATTTTAGTCATAGATTTTAGTTAGAATCGTTGGTACGTGTCAAGAACAAAAGTTTTTAATATTAATTTCAGTTGAGCAACGTTGAGTCTTGTCACCATCAGATGGGAGACTATTTGGGAATACGAGGCGCTGTAGGTAAGGGTGGGACGTAATGGGTGAAAATTTCAGATTCATGCGAGTAGTATTTTTTTGTGTTCATTTATACATAAATAACACTAAACAATCAAACATATTGAAAATTTTGCAAAATTCAGAAGGTGCAGGCCAAAAATAGCCGTTAGGGTTTCATGCGACATTGCAGGCTGTAAAACATCCTCAAAAGCTATGAATGGATATAGATGGTTATATCTGATATAGTACTTTAATTTAGGACCATTTTCAGGCTGTGAAAGGGTTTTCAGGAATGTAGAATAGCCAAAAACTAGTGGCCTGCACCTTCTGAATTTTGCAAAGTTTTCAAAATGTTTGATTATTTAGTGTTATTTGTGTATAAATGAACACAAAAAAATACTACTCGCATGAATCTGAAATTTTCACCCATTACGTCCCACCCCTATTGAAAGGTAGGAGGACGGCAAAAAAACAAAAACAATGTCGTTATCTCCCCTGACTGGGGGGGATCATTTGTGAATTTAGTTTCCTAGAAACTTCCGGTGCTTCTGCTGTTTCACGATGGCATTTATATAAAAAAAAAATAGCTAAAGAAATGTATAAACTTTGTTATGTAGTTACGTGGTAGCTTAGAAGACTGCACACCAAAAATTTACGCAAATTCATCCAGTATTTATTAAATTAAAAATAAAAAAAACGATTTTTATCGGGCTTCGCCATCTTGTATCTTTCAATTACCCAATTTTATCCTGGGTCGCCAAAGGACAAGGGAGATAACTCATATTTTTTTGAATTTTGGGTTTTCTGCTGAATTGGTAATAAAAAAAATTTAGTTATCTCCCTTGTTACAAAATGTCTAACAATACGTAAAATCGTTTTATTTTTATTTTTCTTATAATTTTTAATAAATACTGGATGAATTTGCGTATTTTTTTTCTGTGCAATCTTATTTTCAGCTAACACATAAGTACATAACAAAGTTTATACATTTCTTTAAATATTTTAATGTCGTCGTGAAACTGCAGAAGTACCAAACTTCCTCCTTCAGACGCAGATGGATCAACTCGACCAGGGGGGATGTTGCAGCAGGTAGCATGACAGATATCAGCCATATTTGTTGCCTTTGTAATCGAATACAACATTATATTTGATTTTCTAATTCCTCAAGATCAGCAACGCGTGGGTAGAGAATTTAAATTAGTTTTATGTGCATGTTGGGTGCTAGTAGGAATGGCCTTGTATTGTGTGTAGAAAATGATAGATGGATGTAAAACGAATGTCAATAATGGATGTAAGACATTTGTCAATAATAGATGGATGCAAGACGGATGTCAATAATAGATGGATGTAAGACGGATGTAAAGAATAGATGGATGCAAGACGGATGTCAATAATAGATGGATGCAAGACGGATGTCAATAATAGATGGATGCAAGACGGATGTCAATAATAGATGGATGCAAGACGGATGTCAATAATAGATGGATGCAAGACGAATGTCAATAATAGATGGATGTAAAACGAATGTCAATAATAGATGGATGTAAAACACCCCTGGTGAGAAAAAGACATTTCTGGTGCTCTTCCAATATATGAGATATACCGAGGTGTTTACATTCTAACCAACTTAGGGTTAGTTATTTATAGTTAATGGGTGGATCACATATTGGAAAAGCACCAGAATTTCATTTATTTCAATTTTCCTGTAACAAACTATAAAGACCAACTCAAACATGTACACATATATGAAAAATACAATTAAATACATTGTTTCCATCCAAATAAAAATGCACAAGTCATTCAAAAGCAGGTGAAGAATGTATGCGCTAAGCTCACTACAAAAACTTACATTTTCCTCATGATGTCTTTTCTTTTAGATGATGTAACCAAGGCAGGTCCTACGTCCAGCAAGCAAATGGGGAAAAATTCTGGTCTTGATTCTCGATCCACGTGTTTGTACGAAAGTTACTACGAGATAAAATTTCCGACGGAATGTGTAGGTTTATATAAGAATAAGGTAATAAGCAAAGAGCATACTAATTAGGACAGAAAAAAATTAACACAAAAACATGATTATAGCGATTCGGTATTTCATTATCGAAATTCATTTGAAAGATTTGAAGAGCTTCAGACGAGTAGAGTACCTAAAATTAGTTTATTTAAAAAAATAATAATAATAATAATAATAATATAGTAATAATGTAATGAACAAAGAACATACTAGTTTGAACAGGAAAAAATTAACACAAAAACATACTTCTATTGAATTAGAGATTGTTTCTCAATGTAAGCGTTGTATAATTTGAATTTGTAACTTTTAGAAGCCGAAACTATTATATATATATATATATATATATATATATATATATTTTTCATGTATCCACATAAAATTTTATAAGGAGATATAATTTTTTATGTGTAAATTTTCAGTATTTACTTCAACAGTGCTCGCTATGTAAGTAGAGCTAGGTAGTAAGCTATGAAAATATATTTATGGCAATTAAGCTACACAGAGGTTACCACGTTTCATCCGGGGGGGGGGGGAATCTTCAGACTAAATAAATATATATATATATATATATATATATATATATATATAGATTTAGATTTTTCACTTATAAAATAGATCATTCAGTGAAGACCGGGGTTGTTCCAATAAAAACAAGCTCGATGATACTCGATTACAGAGTACAGAGCATTTATATGCGATTTTATGAAGGCTTACCAAAGCATTCCTTTCAGGACACCAATGATCACCATTAAAGACTTTTTCTTACAAATACTATTTATTCAAATTAAATGTTTTTTCCTACACGTGTTTCACTACCAAGCAGTTACTTGCTTGGCAGATCATCAGGGAAATTAAATGTCTGGAATACTGGTTTCAATTGCCGACAATACACAATGTGGCGTTGCAATAGTTGAGGTCACTTAAGAAGATAAGAGGAAAAAATAAAAATAAAAGTTAAAATTTAAAAACAAGGAAGAACAACGATAAAAATATAAATATAAATATATATATATATATATAAATATAAATATATATATATATATATATATATATATATATATAATTTTTAAATAGACAAATGAAAAAAGAGAAAAATTGTGAAAATACAAAATTATTACGTCTTCAGTTGTTCAAACCAAGGTATATCCAATTAAAGAATATTTATTTTGACTTCCTTAAGCCATGCCTTTTCAAAGAATGTATCATCAGAAGAATACAAATAGATAATTTGGTAGAAGAAAAGATGTAAATACAAGTTTGATAGAGAAAATTTTAGGAATAAATCTAGAAAATGTGCAAAGAAAAAAAGATTGAAAATATAGGAACACGTTCACCGTTGAATGCACCACGAAGAATGCAGCAGTGGGTTCATATCTTTTGCTTTTTTTTTTTCAAAAATAAATATTTATTTATTTAAAATCAACTTAGTTTCGACGATATAAGATCTTCAGGAATAGAACTTTTTTTTTTCTCTTTTCACTTTTTCTTTTTCTTTCCTCGTGGCATGGTGTCACTAAAAAAATTCATATGGTCTTTCAACGGTGATAAAAAAAATTAAAAAATGCAGGAGGATCGTGTTGTGTTATTTTGGCTTCTAAAACTTACAAATACTTATATTGATTTGATATTTTGTTTCAATTAAAAAAAACTTCATCACAGAGTAAATATTTTGCCGAAATTAGTTTAAATATACAAAAAATTTGGGAGGTAGTAGGATAGAGGTAAATCCTTGAGGGGATGGGTTAAAATAAAATGGGAATGTGGTAGTTAGGGTTACGTTGGGTATTGTGGTGGGGATGTTGAACCATGATTGGTTGAAGCCTAAGTAGGGACTGTGTAAAAGCGAGGGGGGGGGGGTTAAGAAGGGGGAGGGGAGAGGTGAACGGGGAAGATAAAAGTTAGATTACGGAGGAAGTGGTAGTATTTGCTAGTAGTGGAAGATGAGAATAGTGTATAGGGAACAGGATATAGTTATTTGGAAAGTTGAGAGTGGATGAAAATCAGGGTGTATGTAAATGGGTCATTGGATTTTATTCAAAGTTAAAGTTAGATAATTTTTTGTTCTCTTATGATTTAAAAAAAATTTTTTTTTTTAGCTAAGTATTTGGTCTCTGTGATTATTTACGTATTTGTCTTAGTTTCGTGTTGTGTGCGTTTTTGATCATTGTAGATTTTTGTGTGTTAAATTTTTGGTTTAAAGCATGACTGTGTTAATTCTATATAGTGTGTTCTTTGCTTAGTCCCTTATTCATATCCATACACACACACACACACACATTGATCTCCAATCCCTAGTCCCACCCTGTAAAATATTCTCAGCAAGAACTCGTCTAACTACAACCACAGCAAATAACTTTTCTTTTCTCTCTTTCTTTCTCTTTACCAAAAAACAAACGAAACTTCCATGAACAAAGTTTCTTTCCTAGAACATCTCATCCGAGGAACAAGATACCATGAGTCTGCTTCCCAACCGACTTCAGCATGGTCGTCTTCAAGTCTAATGTAAACAAGTACTTGTTGAGCCGTCCTCTTTTATAATCAATTCCTCTGAGTAATGTTCTTCTCTTTTCCACTCATTGTTTGTGGTCTTCTCGTGGTGGCGATCATCGTCCAACTGACGACCTCTTTGACCCTTATCCTCGAGTGGCCCCCGGGCCTTGATAAGTGGTGACCCATCAGTAAAAAACACACACATATATGTACAAAAATAATACACACACACACATATATGTACAAAAATAATACACACACACATATATGTACAAAACACACACACACACACACATATATATACAAAAAAACATGCATATGTACAAAAAAACACACACACATATATGTACAAAAAACACGCACACACATATATGTACAAAAAACACACACACACATATATGTACAAAAAAACACACACACATATATGTACAAAAAACACACACACATATATGTACAAAAAAACACACACACATATATGTACAAAAAAACACACACATATATGTACAAAAAAACACACACATATGTACAAAAAAACACACACACATATATGTACAAAAAACACACACACATATATGTACAAAAAACACACACACACGCACACACATATGTACAAAAAAACACACACGCATACACATATATGTACAAAAAACACACACACGCACACACATATATGTACAAAAAAACACACACACACATATATGTACAAAAAACACACACACACATATATGTACAAAAAAACACATACACATATATGTACAAAAAACACACACACGCACACACATAAATGTACAAAAAACACACACACACACATATATGTACAAAAACACACACACACATATATGTACAAAAAACACAGGCACACATATGTACAAAATGGTTCAGTTTATCCAGACGTTCGCCATTTTTATTTATTATTTATTTTAAATTAATATATATAAATATTTTTTCAAATAACAAAAAACTAATTGTGCCCAATTTGAGTTTCCTTAAATTTAGTACAGCGGTTCTTAAACTGTATTGTATGATGAGGTTGTTTAAATGATGAAAAATAGGGGTGCAGGGTTGTTGTAACCCAAACAACTTGTTTTAGAGCTGTTACACCCCCTTCTTTGGATAAGTGGAATGTTCTATCTTCTAATATTAGCCAGATTAGCAAACAATACGACAGAGTAATAAATTAAAAATTATAAAAATATAATCTAAAATGGAGGATAACATTTGAACACAGGAAAATAAGCAAGATAATTTTTTTTTATTGAAAAGATTGTTTTTAAATTTAAAAAAAATTGAAAAGATTGTTTTTAAATTTAAAAAAAATTGAAAACAATCTTTTCAATTTTTTTTTAAAAACAATGTTTTTAAATTAAAAAAAATTGAAAAGATTGTTTTTAAATTTAAAAAAATGGAAAAGATTGTTTTTAAATTTAAAAAAAAATGGAAAAGATTGTTTTTAAATTAAAAAAAAATGGAAAAGATTGTTTTTAAATTTAAAAACATGGAAATGTTTTTAAATTAAAAAAAAAAATGGAAAAGAGTGTTTTTAAATTTAAAAAAAATGGAAGAGATTGTTTTTAAATTTGAAAAGATTTTTATTAGAATTTAAAAAAAATGGAAAAGATTTGGTTTAAAATTTTTAAAAAGATGGAAAATATTGTTTTTATATTAAAAAAAATGGAAACGATTGTATTCAAAAAAAAAAAAAATAGGTGACAGTAATTCGTATTTGAACATAACTCTTCCCTGTTCCGCTACTAATGACGATTTTGTGTTCTTCTGGCGTGGCTATGGGGATGACATTTAGATGATTGTTCTGCCAACCTTTGTTTTAACAACCTTAAATAAAGAAAAATATATTGTGGATGACGTTTTAATTAGACAAGGATATTTGATGTGAGCCCTCCAGGTGCAAAAAATAAATTTTCAATTAAAAAGAAAAAGAAAAATGTCTCTCACATATGATAATTCAATTTCACTCTCACATATGATAATTCAATTTCACTCTCACATATGATAATTCAATTTCACTCTCACATATGATAATTCAATTTCACTCTCACATATGATAATTCAATTTCACATTTCTATTTTACAGAATATTTAATGATGCAGACAAAAACGGATTTTTTTGTTTTTTTTTAGAAAGACATACAATGTGTATTATATTAGTAGATCACATCTAGTATATAAAATTAAGTCGGTCTATTTCTCAAAGTTAGACATTCATAGCATTGCATCTGACAAATCAATAATTGATTCGGACTAGCCTTTTTTTCTCTTTTTTTTCTTCCATATTCTTTACACAAATATAATGTATTTCGCTTCAGTTCATTTCTGAAAATATTTATTCCGGCTTGGAATATTATTAAATGGAGACATTTTTCCTTTACTAATCTAAACAGAATCATCAGCTTACGACATTATAATAAAAAAAATATATATTGTTCTATCTTTTTCCGCTATCAGATAAAGAATTATTTAAAAATAAATTGATTTAAGTCCTTGATGAAATAAGTACAAAAAAAAAGTTATTGCCACTTTTTAAAAATTCCTGGTGAATTAATACTAACCGCTGTGCCGACCAGAAATGTTGACTCTGTGTGGCCTTTTTTGTTTCCTTGAACATTTCAGAATATGTTCCCTCTCCCCTACCTCCAATGGTCTTGTTCGAATTTTATTATTATTTAATCAGTTCATCAAATATAAGTACATAGCAATACTCATATTTAAATATGGGGAAAACAATACAACTGGAGGAAAGAAAACAACAACAAACTAAATAATGAAAACGGTTGTTACCTGCTTTTGTGTTTTGATCAATGGTTACTTCCCTTGTTTGTTATTTTAATCATTGATTATCTCCCTTTTTTTTTGTTTTTGTTTTTTTTTTTTAAACGAATATTTTACCGAGATCGACTTCATTTTGTTTATTTTTGAAGCTTTTTTGTTTGCCCATTTTTACCTAAATTTGTCGCCTATTTTCAGGGATTGTTTTAATCTCTATATCTCTCGTATATTTTATTTATTTATGAATTTTCCAACGAATGTTAAGTCTGCACTATTTTGGATTTAGTTAGTTTCTGTGGGAATTTAAACTGCATTTTCCTTTCTTTTTTTTTTTTTTTTTTTTTTGTCTTTTTGTTTAAAATAACTCAAAGCTTCTCTAGACTATATATATATATATATATATATATATATATATATATATATAAACAATAATATTTTTTTTTTTATAAATATTAAATATTTTAAAATATACCTAGAGACATCGATGTTTCATGCTAACGCAATCTTCAGTCTAGGAACTAATTCTCAACGGTTGGCGGGCGCGAACCCCGAACACAAATCGCCACTGATTCGCAGTCGGAGATCTTACCCGCAGGCCATTGGAAACTAGTTAGTAAATAGAGAGGAATTTTAACTGTAAATAGCAGAATTACTACCATTCACCAAGTTGATAAGAGTGATCTACGAAACGTCGGACCATGCATATAGCTATTTGTACTGCTTGTTATTAAAGCTCCTCGAAAAGTGCCCAGCCTCCGTGGGAGGGGCCTGATATATATATATATATATATATATATATGTATAATATTAAATAATTTTTTTAATATTTTGGTTTACCTACATATGACGTCGTTTCGAGCTTATGACTCTCATCAGCGCAGGGAAATAACAATCTCAGACGGTCACGGGGCACGAACCCCGTTCACAGATACACCTTGAATCTGTAACCATTAGGCCACGATATATATGTACACACACACACACACACTGTCTTTTTTCGCACCCTCTCAACAACAGCTGCACTCCGAGCAGTTTGGGGCCTGCCAGAACGCTGGTCACTCTCCGCTGATGTGCGACCATTTTTGAATCGGTTGAAGCACTCCTTAATTTGTGTTACACATCGCATCTTCTCCAAACGCCTGCTGAATCTAAGGCGACGGCAGAGATGGACACCATAAGTGTTTCCGGCAGTTGATGGATAGGTGGGCTAAGTGTGTGATTCTTTCCAAATATGATCTGAGATAAGGATCGGATTCTAATTCTGCCTGATGAGATCTCAGTTTTTAAAAGCTGTAAATCGATAACATCAACATGACAGTGTCGTAGATTTTGTACACGTCTGTATGAATAAAAAGAATCATATATGTAAAAACTCTATTTGATATTGAGCACTTTTTATAAGCCCGGTTGGAATTCTTTGGATTCCTATCATGTGGATGTTTACCTTGCCTGGATGACTAATATATATATATATATATATATATATATATATATATATGAAATATAATAACACAAAATTACATAATCATCGATGCAATAATTTATTTCAACCTTGTGGTTTTTTCAAGCATCCGATTTATTTTGATTTCGTGTTATACTTCATTTTATTCTTGCTTTGTTTATTACATTGAGCTCTCATACCCGGATCTCCTCCTGGAATTATTTCATTATAACACAAATATATATATATATATATATATATATATAAGTATACATTGTGTTTATTTACAGTAGAATTTATTGAAATATGATTGGTCTGTATGGATCTCCATGAATTGGAGAATTGTCTGTAAACGTTTTCGTATTAGAAAATCTTAATGCAGCCGCCATCTTGGGTAGGAAAATTGTCTCAGGTGCAACCTTGTGCAGTTTCACTGTTTGGGAACCGCTGATCTGAATGGTGTCTCGTAAAAAAAACTAAACTTTTTTCTTCTTCTTTTGCCTGCAATTCTAGATCAACAAGAAAAAAAAGCTTGTTTTTTTTTTAAATTTATCAAGTCGGACCAAATGTATATTCAGCACTCCAGTTATGATAGCATCTGAAAGGAATGGGTTTAGTACAACGCCGTATCAGATGTCATTCAAATGCCATCCTTTTTTAAGCGTAAACGCAACACGTATGTTAAAATTGACTTGATACCTAAAGCAACAGTAAGGACAAAGATATTTCGGAAATTAAAATTTGCCGAATCATCTGTTGTTAATCCATTATTGTTTTGTGCTCTTCTTTCAGACTCGGTCTCCGCTTACTGAAAGCGACGCAATTCTACCGTGAAATAACTCGAGTGAAATTACTTTATTTGGAACATAAAAAACGAATCCTTAACTATTGTGTCAAATATATATAATTATTTTTAAATCTACAAATTTAAAAAATTAAAATTTTTTTTAAATTTTTTGTTTAATTTTTTTTCTTTTTTTTGGGGGGGGGGGGGGATGTGTAATCGCACCAAAAAGAAAAAAAAAGAATCTAATTTTTATTTTTCCGTCGACAGAATGGCGGGAAAGGGTAAAACTTTACCGAAACCAAAACAATTCTAATTCTGTGTGTGTAGAAACCGCAAGAAGGTCTTCAACGATCGTAGACACAATTGTCGACACCAAAAGCGGTGCATTCGAAACTCGAAAGCCGCGCTGTCATACAGCAAAAAGGGCAGTTTTCTTACGAGATACCGGGAACCGAAACCCCTAAAAATTGCTAAATTATTCCGCTTACCGTTTTACTTCCCCGATATTTAATTAAATTTTATTTACGGAAGCAACCGTTCATTACATAAGGAATTATTTGTATTATCACTTTGTCTCCATATAAATAAAGTTCTTAACTAACACATGAAAAGGAACGAATTCAGGGTGACCCCCCCCCCCCACCCAAAAAAAAGATGCCACCCTTAGAATCGCTTGTGGAGAGTAGAAAGTGACTAACTTAGGTTTACTTTCGGCAGCCTCGTAACTCTCACTCGCTTTTGTCATTTAGTCCTCACATTTCATGAGCGATGTTCCTGACAAAGGGGGAAAAATTGCTGTTTATTGGGTCAGAATCTATCCATCTAACTCTAATCATTGGCTAGTTTTTGCCCTTGAAATAGTATTTTTAAAAAAAAAATTTATTTTAGCTCCTTACATCAAGTGGCTTCATGCCTTGCCTGGAGCGATTTCCATTAAAAAAAAAAAAAGAAATAAATAAATAAAATTCACAATCCTTTCTGCAATCCAACCATATTTGGTAAAAATAAACTTCTGACTTGCCCACCAAGTTTCAGTCATGAATGTTCAACATTCTTTGTTTTAGCGCTGTTCAATTTGATACGGGGGACACTTTGGAGATCATCTCATCAGTATGATAAACACGCCTAAATATGACGTGCAAAAATGTCAATGACTTTTTCACACTCGTCTCTTGGCCTTGCCCTGATTTAGGTTGTGATGGCTGGGGATTATTTAGATAGACATTATCTTTGAGATAAACTCACAGATAAAACTTGGTGGGGGGGGGAGGTGAGGTTGAAGCCGATTCCGGATCACACCTTCTACTGATGAGATGATCTCCAAAGTGTCCCCCGTATCAAATTGAACAGCGCTAAAACTTAGGGGTGAGTGTGAAGCCGATTCAGGATCACACCTTCTACTGATGAGATGATCTCCAAAGTGTCCCCCGTATCAAATTGAACAGCGCTAAAACTTTGGGGTGAGTGTGAAGCCGATTCCGGATCACACCTTCTACTGATGAGATGATCTCCAAAGTGTCCCCCGTATCAAATTGAACAGCGCTAAAACTTTGGGGTGAGTGTGAAGCCGATTCCGGATCACACCTTCTACTGATGAGATGATCTCCAAAGTGTCCCCCGTATCAAATTGAACAGCGCTAAAACTTTGGGGTGAGTGTGAAGCCGATTCCGGATCACACCTTCTACTGATGAGATGATCTCCAAAGTGTCCCCCGTATCAAATTGAACAGCGCTAAAACTTTGGGGTGAGTGTGAAGCCGATTCTGGATCACACCTTCTACTGATGAGATGATCTCCAAAGTGTCCCCCGTATCAAATTGAACAGCGCTAAAACTTTGGGGTGAGTGTGAAGCCGATTCAGGATCACACCTTCTACTGATGAGATGATCTCCAAAGTGTCCCCCGTATCAAATTGAACAGCGCTAAAACTTTGGGGTGAGTGTGAAGCCGATTCCGGATCACACCTTCTACTGATGAGATGATCTCCAAAGTGTCCCCCGTATCAAATTGAACAGCGCTAAAACTTTGGGGTGAGTGTGAAGCCGATTCCGGATCACACCTTCTACTGATGAGATGATCTCCAAAGTGTCCCCCGTATCAAATTGAACAGCGCTAAAACTTTGGGGTGAGTGTGAAGCCGATTCTGGATCACACCTTCTACTGATGAGATGATCTCCAAAGTGTCCCCCGTATCAAATTGAACAGCGCTAAAACTTTGGGGTGAGTGTGAAGCCGATTCAGGATCACACCTTCTACTGATGAGATGATCTCCAAAGTGTCCCCCGTATCAAATTGAACAGCGCTAAAACTTTGGGGTGAGTGTGAAGCCGATTCCGGATCACACCTTCTACTGATGAGATGATCTCCAAAGTGTCCCCCGTATCAAATTGAACAGCGCTAAAACTTTGGGGTGAGTGTGAAGCCGATTCCGGATCACACCTTCTACTGATGAGATGATCTCCAAAGTGTCCCCCGTATCAAATTGAACAGCGCTAAAACTTTGGGGTGAGTGTGAAGCCGATTCAGGATCACACCTTCTACTGATGAGATGATCTCCAAAGTGTTCCCCGTATCAAATTGAACAGCGATAAAACAAAGACTGTTGGAGATTTATGACTGAAACTTGGTGGACAAGTCAGACATAAACTAAGGGTATGGGGGAGAGGTCACTCTGCATTATGAGAAAAAAGTCAATGGGTGCCACATTTAAAAATAGCTGTTCAAAAGAAAAGCAGATTCAGTGTAGTGAGCTTGCGTAGAGAATTTGAACATCTTCGGGTTTCGTTAAAATGAACATTCCCGGCTTTTATCGGCTATTATTATGAAAAATGTTATTTACTGTTATCTTGTGTGATTCCATACGAAAAAGCGACTGTGGACAACCATGTATACAGCAAACAAAGTCTGCTATTCATGGGGGAGGGTAGGGAAACTAGTCGGCAAGTTTAACTAATCGACAGTTACGATTTTAAAAAATTGAGCGGGCTTTAAGCCACGATCATAGTTTAAAAAAAAAAAATTAATGCCAAGATGGTGACTTAACGCAATTCACAGAAAGCTACGCTTGTGGCCGAACGCAATCCGATGGAAAGCTACGGTTGTGGCCGAACGCAATCCGATGGAAAGCTACGGTTGTGGCCTAACGCAATCCGATGGAAAGCTACGTTTGTGACCGAACGCAATCCGATGGAAAGCTACGGTTGTGGCCTAACGCAATCCGATGGAAAGCTACGGTTGTGGCCTAACGCAATCCGATGGAAAGCTACGGTTGTGGCCGAACGCAATCCGATGGAAAGCTACGGTTGTGACCGAACGCAATCCGATGGAAAGCTACGTTTGTGGCCGAACGCAATCCGATGGAAAGCTACGGTTGTGGCCGAACGCAATCCGATGGAAAGCTACGGTTGTGGCCGAACGCAATCCGATGGAAAGCTACGGTTGTGGCCGAACGCAATCCGATGGAAAGCTACGGTTGTGGCCGAACGCAATCCGATGGAAAGCAATAGTTGCAGCTTAACGTAATCCGACAGGAGACTGCGATTGTGTTTTTTTGTTTTTTTTCCGCAGGATATCAGTCCGATAACTTTTGATCTCAAATCCATTGACTTTATTAACCCTGTCAGCCCTAAAAAGATTTTGATCGTTAAGTCCGTGGAGTTATTATTGAAAGGTCTCTGTTCATTCGATAGACGGCGACATGTTGGTTATGTTGCGGGTGTTAACACTGCATATTAAAATATAGTTCTGCCTGATTGCGGACGCGTTATGACACTCTTTGACTTTCGGTGCGTGGAAAATCTGGCCTTTAAAGGGTTGAAAAAAAAAAAAAAATTCTTAATAATTATTAAAAAAAAAAGAAGTCATTTATTGTTATTTAAAAAAAAAATGGAATAATATAAATTGGTTAACATTAAATTTTCTCTGTTATTTAAAGCATTAAAAATTCATTTAACTGTTTTTTGTTTTGTTGTTTCTTTTTTTGTTTACACCATTTTTTTTTTTTTTTACAATCATCATATTCAGTTTAATGTTCGTTTTACATGTGGGCATGTGTTGGACGGCTTTTAGAAATTAACTTCTAACAGGTATTTATCTACCTCCCACAACGGTAAGATGTGACACAAGGTCGGAAAGTGGGATTTGATAAGTCACATGCTCAGGACAGGTGTCGGCCGTTTCGCTGCGACCATGAAAGGATGGGAACTCAGGGACTCGGCTGTCTGCAACTGTGGTCACTCTGAACAGACAGTAGACCACATCATCAAGTCATGCCTTAAATATTGACCACCCAACGGCGAAGCCAACATAGCTGTGCTAGACAACAAAACATTAGCATGGCTTTTCTCAAACGAGCTGGTGATCTAACGGTGAGATGCTGTGAAGCAAACGAAAGAAGAAGAAGAGGTAAGATGTGACACAAGGTCGGAAAGTGGGATTTGATAAGTCAGCACCCTAGAGGAAGAAGAGCACTCTGACCGTAAAATAATGCCTGGGCAGCCCTGTCGGCATTTCCCGGTAGGAGCGCCCCAGGCTATTAGCAATAAACTAACCCCTTCTCAAAGGGTGAGAAGGCAAAACCTGGGAAGGTGGACCTCCTAGAACTACACAGGACAAACCCACAGACCGTCGGAATCAAGGCCTGAAGGCCAAGACGGTACCGGTCTTTAGGGTGTAGCATCCATCGGAACAAATACTACACTACATGTGGAAAAAAAAAATATTTGTTGAACAAAAATAAGTGATGTTGTAAATCTGCAATTTTACATGTATAACAAAACACAACAATATATGCATCTAAATAATAATAATAATACACTAGAGAATCATAAAATCAATTTTTACTTACCATTATAATGACCAGATTTAAAGGTTTAGGCTCTTGAATTAGGCAGATGACACACCGATGACACTCACTCGTGATATCAAAGATACTGATTACCTATTTAGCAGGTGTGCTGATGCAACATCATACTAATACCTACTCACACTTGCCAACAGGCTCGTTGCAGACGTTAAACAACTTGCAGTTTGACACAATTTCGTTGAATATTATATTAAATCGGCATTTTTGTTGGAATGTGTCATATTTGAAACAAAAGACATTTAAGGGTTAAGACTCACGTTACACAGCCATCATATCATTCTCATAACATTTCTCTCCATGCAACGCATGTCCTCAACCCTCACTGGTGAGGTTTCACTTTCATACATTATCACATTGCGTACACATGCCTGGTCGACAGCAGTAATGCTCTGCTGGTTAGTAATGACAGAAGTTCCCTGAACTTACTGCGTCCACTCCTAATTCTTGCAATCACACTAGCATCTGCTCCACCCTGTGCTCCAATGGTATCATCAAAGTAACAAAACTTCTCAACAACTTCAATAGGCTCACCATCCAGATATACTTTCTCCACATCTGAGTTCTCATCCATCTCCATTGTCTTACACTTCTTGCACATAAACTGGTTATCCTCTCCCAACCTACCAGTAATTAAAAAAATTTTTTTCTTTTAATGAATATCGCTCCAGACAAGGCATGAAGCCACTTGATGTAAGGAGCTAACAAGAACGAAAGATGATTATCGCAGACAGAAGATGCCTATTGGTCTTAGTCTTGAAAAGACCAAGGCTATAAGTTGGAGGAAAACAGTCAGCAGGAAGAGAGTTCCACAGACCTGCAGTTTTGGGAAAGAAGCTACTGGAATAGGAAGTTCGATTGTACTTGTGTACCCAATGCGTACAAGTACCACAAAAAAATTGAATCTCACCTGACTCTCTTTCCACAAAAGGGGAACTTTCCAACACTGCAACAACTGATCATCACTTTGGTCTTGGTAACATTCACTCTCAGATTTTTACTTTCCATAGAATTCCTCCAAGTCTTTCACTTAACAAGTAGATCATCCATTGTTTCATCGGCAAGTACTTCATCATCAGCATACAGCATCTCTTACTGAAAACCCTAACCCCCTGGACAACACTTAAGACATATATGAAAAGCAACGGACTCACTACAAAACCCTGATGCACTCCTACTTTAACTTTAAAGCTGTAACTAATAGTGCTGTTAATTCTAACACGACTTTGAGCATTTCTGTACATTGCTTGAACAACCTTCACCAACTACTCGTTTGCCCCATAGTTATGCAGAGTCCACCTGACAAAATCTTTTGGAACTCTGTCAAATGCTTTCTCTAGATCAACAAAGACAAAATACAGGTTCTTCTTTTTACCAAGGTACTTTGTATTTATCTCAGGATAAATAAAGCACCAATGATACCTTGCACAAACTGCATTTCATCTATGCTTATTTGACTTCTCATTTGCCGCCTAATTGTTCTCAACTTTCAGGGCTTTGTCCATCAACTTTAAGCCTCCGTAATTACCATCATTTGACCTGTTAACAACTTATAGAAGTTATTTTGTGGCGGAAAGTGTTTTAAGAATAACTCCCTTCATTGATTCTGACGTTAGGCGAAAATGAGGGTAGTCTTCTAATATATAAGGTAGAGACGATTTTTCCCCTCTACCTTCTCGGAGTATAGGAAAATAACTATACTACACTTATTCACTCGAGCGTGCTTTAGTAAATTTGTTATTATTTTCTACCTAACACTAAATATTACATTTGGCCCACCATCAACGTCTCTCCGAAAAAAACAACTCCATATAGGTGGTAGCAAAAATTGTGTACTGTGACTACCCTCATCAACACCGGGAAGTAATAAACACAGTTTAATTTTCACAAACCACCGGTTGTCATTCATTGTTTGCCTGGTATTAATTTAACACGCATGCCAATAATGAAAGTTAGGTTAATTCGTCTATTTACACACGAATTTGTGATCCGAAACCTTAGCGCACTCGGTAAGAAGGTAGGTTTCATTATCGCGAGTTTTAGCGTTCGATCCCAGTCTACTCTGCCACTTTTTTTTCTTTTTTTTTAAATTTAAAACATTCGCAACATGGTAGACGGGGTAGAAAAAACAGTAGGCCGTTCCTTTTTTTTTATTCGACGTCATGCAATAGGTAGTACTTTCTCCCGTGCAACGCCGGGCGACGGGTTCCGCTAGTACTTTATATTTCTCATCCTGTTTTTCTTATTTGTTCTGGGGCCTGTGTTGACATATAGCAAATTTGTTTTCTTTGAGTACCCTTTCGCAGAGTTCTCTGTTGTCGACATATTGTAATTCTACGGCTAATTTTTGTTATAAAATCGTTTTGTTGGATGTAAAGCTTTTTTGTATAAATAAATGCAAGCTTTCCATTGCGTTTATGCTAAGGTATGGGCTTAGGGTATGGGCTTAGGGTATGGGCTTAGGGTATGGGCTTAGAGTATGGGCTTAGGGTATGGGCTTAGAGTATGGGCTTAGGGTATCGGCTTAGGGTATGGGCTTAGGGTATGGGCTTAGGGTATGGGCGTTAGGGTATGGGCTTAGGGTATGGGCGTTAGGGTATGGGCTTAGGGTATGGGCTTAGGGTATGGGCGTTAGGGTATGGGCTTAGGGTATGGACTTAGGGTATGGGCGTTAGGGTATGGGCTTAGGGTATGGGCGTTAGGGTATGGGCTTAGGGTATGGACTTAGGGTATGGGCTTAGGGTATGGGCGTTAGGGTATGGGCTTAGGGTATGGGCATAGGGTATGGGCTTAGGGTATGGGCTTAGGGTATGGGCTTAGGGTATGAGCGTGCCACTATTCAAATCTAACGTAACCATTAGTCTTTATCCATCGACCGTTATCTAAAGTTCCCTATTTACCCTTTGACAATCGTACAAAGATCCTAATCTTACGGGATAACCGCTTTTATGATTTGGTTTTTGAAGTTTGTGATCATCTTAATACTTGTTTCACCCGCAACCTCCAACATTTCTACAACAACGCCCGAGTCTCCTGCAGTTTTACCGTTCTTCCTTGAAAATGGGAATTCAGAAGTCTATGACTAGGCTGCAAACATTAAACAAAAAAAAAAAACTCAGTTTGGTTCAATTTCTGTAGAAGCACAAAAAAAACCTCTGTGTAACTTTTAGCTCCAATGAATGAAAAATAATTCGGCTCACCGCAGAATCTCACTCGACACTCACTTCACCTTCTGATTTTCTTCTCTTTTTATTAGCAGATTTTCCTTCAGTTAATTCCGCTTAACCAATCAGAAAAAAACATAATCCGCTGGCTCACTATTTGTCATCAAGGCGAATCCACGTATTATTGTGCAGCAACCAATAGATTTGTTACTTCGAGGTTGCGAGTTCAATCCTCACTAGAAAACTAGTAAGCCAAAACTTATTTCCCTTTCCATCTGCAAGCCAGGCAAAGGCGGACCCTCTTACTGCGGGGATGAAGTAAGTCCGGGCCATCTCCACCGCTCGATTCTGGCTCAAGATCATCAATTCCGCCACATTCCTTTAACCGTTTTTAATTTTACAGATACCTGTACCATTTCTTTCTCAATTCTTGTAACTAGAACTTCTGCAACTTTGAGATTTTACCAGTCTTTTGGGAGGCCTTTTCTTTTATGACCTGATTTCTTCTTCTTTGCAATCACATCTCCAGGTAAAAAAAAAAAGGGGTAGACTGTTTGTGTATCATAATTGTGATATTGGTTGCGACTTTATTTCTCGGATGGATATCCTTGCTAGTGGGTTTATTGTTGATAAAAATCGATAAAGACAGTTGTACAAAAATAGCTATTGTTTTAAAAATTATACTTAAGATGACCAGCTTTTACCACGGTAATGGAAATGCTAATTAGAGCTCCTGGGTGAGTTATGGTCGACTATATGATTAGCTTTTACCATGGTAATGTTAATTAGAGCTCTTGGGTGAGTTATGGTAGACTATATGATTAACTTTTACCACATCACACTGATAGACTCTTCCCTTGGTCGACAGTGATAACTTCCTCTTATGTTTTCTTGGACTTATCCTGTGAACAAGGCAGGCCGCCACTGTAGACGTAAGGGGTTACTGAGAATTAGTGTGAAAGTTTAGGGGGGGGGTCACCCTAAATTGGGAGCTGTGCAGCGAGATGTGTGTTTACATTAGTTTTAAATTTTTGCATGTCGGTACAGTCGGGGAAACAAGGAGCCGGAAAGGAGTTCCAAAGGTCGGCAGCACGAGGAAAGAAGCTATTGGAGTAGAAGGCTCTCCGGCATCGGGGGACCTCCACAGTGAATGGATGGGATCTAGCTGATTTTCAGGTTGGTCGAGTGTATTTACGTCGAAAGGGCACCAGAGCAGCAAGTTCATCGGAGCACATTCCATTGAAGTACTTGTAAAACAAGCACAAGGATGCAACATTGCGGCGATGGGACAGGGGGTGGAGCTTGGTGGATAGTGAGGGACATATTCGATTAGATACTTTTTTGAACTTTGTCAAAGACGGAGTGACTGGTGGATGATGCACCAGTCCAGATGTGATAACAATACTCCATGCATGGGCGGATGGTGGCTTTGTATAGATATAGGATACTGTAAGGTATGAGAAGTTTTCTAGCACGGTAGAGGGAGCCCACCTTTTTTTGCAACAGCCTTGGCAATGTCTTCTATGTATTTGTTCCAATTCATGTTACCTGTGAATGTTAGGCCGAGGGGTTTGAACGTTGGACTTTCAGGTAGGGTGTTATTTGCCATGATAATCGGTGGTTGAAGAGGTTTCTTGTAATTGTTGAAGGAAAGGAGCTTTGTGTTATTTTTCTCTCCGTACTCCACGCAGGTAACATGAGGTAAATAAAACTCGTTAAATATAATTAATTAATACCTACCCACTACCAGCTATAGCAACACCTGTAAGTATTCACTTTCTTCCTCATCTATATGCATTCCTATCGACATATAAACTAAGATTTTCCATAGGATGGGTAACTGCTGCAAATACTGGACATCGAGCAGCAGGACGCTTTCTTTTTTTTTGGGGGGGGGGAGGGGTTATCTTCCTACCACAGCGGTAAAATGTGACACAAGGTCGGGAAAGTGGGATTTAAAAAGCCAGCGCCCGAGAAGATGAGCACGCTTTCTTATTTACATCTAAGTTAATCAACGTTTGTTTCCCCACGGAAGATTTTTCCTATATACATTTTTCAATAACACAAAATACATGCTAAAATATTCCTCAGCATAGGGATCGAGTTATGTTTGAAAAAAAAAAAAAAAAATTAGCCACAATTTGAAATTAGTTTACTAAGTGACCCTTAAATTTCTATCTATCACTCTCACCCTCTCTTACCGTATGTTGTTTAACCGCCCCCCCTTTTTTTTTTGTTAATACGGTATCGATCACGATTACCTTTAAATAGTTAACAAACGAAAAAAAAAAAGAAAGAATAAAAAGAAAAAAGAAAGAATAAAAATAAAAAAAGAAAGAATAAAAAAGAAAGAAAAAAAAGAATAAAAAAAGAAAGAATAAAAATAAAAAAAGAAAGAATAAAAATAAAAAAGAAAGAATAAAAATAAAAAAGAAAGAATAAAAAAGAAAGAATAAAAAAAAAGAAAAAAAAAAAAAGAAAGAATAAAAAGAATAAAAGAAATAAAAAAAAAGAAAAAAAAAGTAAAAAAAAAGAAAGAATAAAAAGAAAAAAGAAAGAATAAAAATAAAAAAGAAAGAATAAAAAAGAAAGAAAAAAAAGAATAAAAAAAGAAAGAATAAAAATAAAAAAAGAAAGAATAAAAATAAAAAAGAAAGAATAAAAATAAAAAAAGAAAGAATAAAAAAGAAAGAATAAAAAAAAAGAAAAAAAAAAGAATAAAAAAAAAAGAAAGAATAAAAAGAATAAAAGAAATAAAAAAAAAGAAAAAAAAAGGAAAGAATAAAAACACTTGAATAGTCGATTATAAACAAAAGGAAATATTACCGGATGTAGTAAGATTATTGCACCCGTAGCTGTAGAAAAAGAGATGGGAAGATATAACGAGCAGAAAGAGACTAATTATGGATTTTGTCTTTGTTTTTGTTATATTTAACTGGTTTTTCAAATCCCCCCCCCTCACTCATTAAAACAATCTCACCAGACAACCAAACAGTTCAGATATTTTTCTAGTTAATATACAGATACATTTAATGGTCATACGTCAATTAGATTCTGGCGATACTACCGGTGGATTTCAGTTGAAGCAAGAGCTTCTCAAGAGACAATAATTTGCTTCTGTTAGTGTGACAAAGTGTCCGGGGCCCCATGGGGATCGGGTACTCTGGTGACGCGCTAGTATGCATCTTGGTGGTGATGCTATGCCAACTGAGGGCCCTGCGTCGAGACAATGTGGAGATATAAAACTAGTATATATTGACGTAGAAACGAACTGATTCAAACGACAGGAATGGGACGGCAGCTAGTCTCGGTGGGTCGTGTTTGATAGTCGGAATCCATTACCTCCCAAGGCAAGGAGACATTGCCAGATGGGAGGTACAGATTATGAAAGTCCATGATCTTAAATCTAATTCTGAAGTAATATTATTCTGGGAGGGCTGTTTTAACTTAGAAGAGAATTATTTGGGCCTGTCATCGTTAATTACAAACCGGGTTGGTAGAGCGCCTCCGGCTGTGTGACAGAATTAGAAAGTGTTTGTTTTGGCGATAACGCCAAGCTAAGAAGAAGATCCCATGTATATTAGGGAGGGGGGAGTGAGGCGCCAGTCCCCACCTTCCTTGAGAGAGGAAGACACGCAGGGAGTAAGATGGCAGAGAGGGGGGGGTGTACGACGATAGACATTTTCAATAAAAGAATGTGCGTTTTTCACGTACGACCAGAAGAGTAGAGTACAGAGGCAGTTAGAGTTAAATTGTCGGCAGACAGAGTTGGACGATCGCCCGGCGCGCGCCGAAGAAAACAAACCGGACGAAATTCTCGTCATCGCCTGCTGATTTGTGACTTAAACAACTACTTGTGTAAAGACTTCGCACACACACAAAGAACCAACTAAATAACTTAGAGAAAACACAACGTTTTACTAAAGACATTTACGAGTACGGTAGACATTAATCTAATGTAAAATCAATTCTTTTATTTTATTAATAACTAGCAAGCAAAATAGGATATGGAGCACTTTTCTCCCGGACAACGCCGAGTATTTAGAAAATCAAGATGGCCTCCAGAGCACTACTAAAATCACTCTTACCGATCCCCCTCCTTTTCATCTGCACAATAATCCGAAGAGAAACACTACAGTAGCTCTATCTAGAACATTTAGCACTTTTCTCCCGGACAATGTCCAAGCCTCTGGGTCCTAAATTGACGAAGCCCCCACCCCGGTGCTGGGTCCTATACTGTAGACGCACCCCTGGTCCCTATACTGCATAAGCACCCATGGTCCCTATTCTGCAGAAGCATCCGGGTCTTATATTGTAGAAGCACCCCTGGTTCCTATACTGCAGAAGCCCTTGGGTCCTATACTGTAGAAGCGCCCCCCCCCCCGGTGCCTATACTGCAGAAGCCCTTGGGTCCTATACTGTAGAAGCCCCCCCCCCCTGGTGCCTATACTGCAGTTGCTGCTCGCCCAGTGATCGCTCGCTGATATAAACAGTTTCAAGGTGGGAGTGTGTTTGTAGCTGGACGAGACGACAAGATCGGCGACGTCATCATCATCATCGTCACCATCCCGGCCTAGAGGAATTTGGATTTATATTTTTTTTGTTGCCACTACGACGATCGGTACAAGTGGGGGGGGGGGTCACAATCTGGCACCGCGACCAGGACATCACACCTAGGTGGTTGACGACGATCGGCACAGGGAGTGGGGTTTACATTAGTCTTCTTCAGAGTTTAGTACCTAGCAGTTATTCATTCAAATATCTGTAGATATCGGTATCAAAAAAATAAAGGAGATAAGTCATCTGAATAATAAAAGGCAAGAATATTAAATATCCAGGCCGGGTGTACTGAAAAGGTAATTTGACAGGAGTAGGCGCACTAGACACAGACATGTACCTGGTCGAAAAAAACCTAAACAACATAATGATTGTCTAAAATAAAATAATCGTTGGTTGAAGTAAAAAAAAAACAACAAACGAACATGGGGGATTGTTAGAAATAAAATAATTGTTGATTGAAACAAGCGGCAAAAGGAAATACCCCGTCGCTGAATGAATGTGTGCTCTGGGGCATTATTACATTGACAGCGAAGTTCCACAGTGGGCGTTTGCAGGTGAAGGTGTCACAAATTGTTATATCAGTGTGACGTCATCATTCTTTAAGCACAGCAGAAATACAAAAAGGCAAGATCAACCAGTCCCCATTTGTTTCTCTACAAGGACAGATTTAAATACAAGTCCGGCTTTTAATAGGGGGAAAATCCAGCTCCTTAAACTGGGCACTCTGGATTGGAACAAAAATAAAAATGGTCTCAGTGAAGGGAAATCCTTCTAGACTGAGCAAGGACAGAAAAGATAAAGTATAATATCAGAACAGATACTACACTTTGCTCTTCGTCAAAACACCATGGTCTGTCAGGCAATTCTTTCTTCAGCTTTGATATTCCTTTCGTGAATGTCAGTTAAACGTTGATCTTCAAGGGGGGAATCATTTTTATGAATTTTAATCACTCCCTTGTTGGCTTTTTTTGTTGTATGCCCATCATCAACGTTGCTGGACGAAGGAATGGCAGGCAGCAGATAAATCAAGGTTGCACAGATTTGTGGAGGACCCGGATAACCTACCAGGCATGGACCTCCCTCGTCGGCAGTGGACAATGCTCAACCGCCTCAGGACAGGTGTCAGGCGTTTCGCCGCGACCATGAAAGGATGGGGACTCAGGGACTCGGCTGTCTGCGACTGTGGTCACTCTGAACAGACAGTAGATCACATCATCGAGTCATGCCTTAAATATCGACCACCCAACGGCGAAGCCGGCATAGCTGCGCTAGACAACAAAACATTAGTATGGCTTTCCTCAACTGAGCTGGTGATCTAACAGTGAGATGCTGTGAAGCAAACGACAGAAAAAGATCAACACTGCTGTGGCCACCACCACCACATAAAACGCATTTTTCTTCCGTAAAATGCTCCGGCATCTTACAACATAGATTAGAGCAAGATGGAAGTTAGAGTTCGGCTAAACATCCCCTTTTCTTGATAAAACCGTCTGTGGAATACATTGCCATGGGACTGCTTCCCTGCAAATACTTGCCATAAACCGTCTTCATAAATAATCAAATTTTGTTCATTCCATTCATCATTTTCAATCCTTTCAGAATATTCTTCATCATTCAAATGATGATCCATCTATCTCATTAACTTTTATACTTGAGTGGCTTTTGGCCTTGATAAGTGGCGACTCATTAGTATAAAGAACAAAACAAACAACCCTAACCGTCGATTGTTGAGAATATAGTAATTTTTGTTTTTCTAAATAAAAAAAAAAAAAAATCAATTTGTTCCTAACAACAAATCTTTTTCTAGAAAACCGTTGAATTCTTAGAATAAAATAGAGGTGTAGAAAAACAAAAACAAAAAAAAACGGTAATTCTTTTTTTTTTCTTCCCTCCAATTTTGGAAACTGAAAATGTTACAAGGGAAGCAGGAGACCAAAAATGAATTAAAATGTCGGTTTTGATGGAGGCTTTAAAATTGGGTTTTATAATCTCCATTTTAAAAGCAAAAGGAAATATTTTAACTGAAATCTGACAATGATATAAGGAAAATGTATTCCAAATTTGAAGTGGACATTTAAAAAAAAAAAAAAAAAAAAAAGGGAAGGGGAATAATAAAAAAAAAAAAAAAAATAGAATTTTAATTTTTATTTTAATAGTTTCTCCATTGAAAATTTCCCGATTATTTGATGATCATCCACTTAGGGTTGTTGTCCGTCTAAGATTTGAAAAACAAAACAAAAAAAAAAAAAAAAATATTGGTGTTTCTTTACAAGCAGCATCACCACGAAAAAAAAAAAAAAAGCGTTTTATTACTATTTTTTTAAGGCCATTTTTAAAACTCTTAAAGTCTCTGCATTTTGATAACGAACAAGTTGTTTTTTTTTTTTAATTAAATTATTATTTTTTTTTTACTTCCTATGATAGAGTAGTTTACTCCAACTGCCAATGCATTCAGGCGGCAATTAAAGCATGCGGTGTGTTTTTCTTTTTTTCTACCGTTCTTTTGCCACTGACTATTTTTAGAGAAAGCATCCCCCCCCCCCCCATCTCATTTGGGATATCCAGCACCTGGAGCAGGTTCAGAGGCTGGCGACATGGATGATCCATGGGCTCCACACAAAGTCCTACGAACAAACAAGAGGCCCTCGACCTGTACTTGTTAGGGCATAGGCATCTGCACGGCGACCTCATCCTCGTTGTTTAACGTCACGTGCAGCATCAGAAGCATTAATATGCTGTGTTGCCTCTTCTATACACCGGCTCCGCCGAGAGGGCTTTCTGGAAACTTACAGGAGCTGTATCTGAGACTATTTCGGCTGATTGATGGAAGGCTTTTTTTTTTTTTCTTTTCTTTTGTGTCGTTACACCATGGAACCAGCTGCCGGAAGCCGTTAAGGTGGTACTGAACGCATTGTAGCCATCGATCTTTGGTTTATTACTTCCCTACATAAACCTCCTCCCCTCTTTCATAACTTTATTTCCGTCAGATGTCCTTCACGTTCACTGTCGTTTTAGACTCCCAGACAACTCGCTAATTCACATTGCCTTTCATTACTGATCGAAGCTCTGTCCTCCCAGATATATTCAACAAATAGAGTCGTATTGACTTCTACATTAACCACATACATATCTCTTTGTTTACTCTGGCAATACATCTCTCTCTCTCTCTGTTTACCCTGGCAATACATGTACATTAATGTAAAGTTATTTTTAGTAATTACGTCTGTAATTTTCACCCCTTTATGTTTGCCTTTAACAAACTGTTTCTGTGAGAATAAATATTCTGTCTGTCAATCCAACTGTTTCTTAACTATCACCATTTTTTCATCTTTATTCCAACTGTGCACTAAAGAAAAACACAATCTGCTAATCTTTTGCCAATTGAGATTGGTAAAAGGGGATTTAACATTTTTGTACACTATCAGATGCAATATTTAATACAGAATTTGATTTGTATACTAATATTGTATACCTTCCGCATAGCCTTTTTTTTTTTTTTCTTTTTAAACATTTAAGGGTTTTAATCAAGGATAGTTAAAATGAGAGACTCCCCAAAGAGGCATGACAAACAATGAATGACACGATTACAGAAGCACAAAACATTCACTATTTTGACGTTTTCGGTATTTCGGGAGTCTTATTTGTGATGCTTTGTGGACTTATAAACATCAAATACCGTGAGCGTTTTTTTTTTGCCACCGTGATTTGAAAATGGACATTCTTATCCTATCATTTAAGAAGTAAAATTTCTATATTAATAAAATTATGCAACCACCGGAAGTAGTAAAATTATTTCACTCGTAGCTGTACAAAGAGAGAGGAGGAGATATGAGCAGAAAGAGACTAATTTTCGATTTTGTCTTTATTTTTGTGTCTGTGTTTTTTACATCTTACACATCTTAGACAGACAAAATCTCTTTATATGTCAGTCAATTTTTTTTTTTTTTTTTAACGTAATAAATACATTACGGAATTTGTCTTATTTCGAAATATCAGAGATCATAACCACTTTTAGAAATGGAGAATATTGCATTAATAGTAAATAATAAATTCCCAACAAATAAAATGGATACCATGACTGAAAAATACAAAACCCTCTTAACCTAGCTACTTGCACTTTCTTATAAATAGAGCTTAAAACATTACCGTAACAAAATAATTATAGCTTTGGCGTGATGTCATAGATTTATGATTTACGTCATGTTTCAAAACATGAATTCAAACAAGCGATAATAATAAAAAAAAATAGCTGAATGGGTAAACATTATCAATAGCAGTGGAAATTATTTTAATACTACTAAAATATTATTTTAATACTATTATTAATATTATTTGAAAACAATTTATTTTGCTTTAGCTATGCATTGTATGCAGTTCTTTCACAATTATATAATCCTTAAAGCCTAGCAAAAATATCCAGGTGGAGGGAGCATTTTTTTGCTAGTAAAAAATTAAAAAATTTTATTTATTTAAAAAAAATTTTTTTATTTAGTATTAATTATTTACTAGAATGAAAAATATTGAATAAATCCTATTTAAAAAATAATTCAATTACAAAGTTGAATCCACCAAAATGCATTTCGGTTTCTTTATAAAAAAATTAGCAATTTTAATCTTTTATTAATTGATAAAAAAAATAAAAAATAAATAAATGAATAATAAAAAAAAATTATTTCGTGACCATTCGAAATTTTAAAGGAATTTGGAAGTCTTTAAACTGTGGAACAGAAAAGTATTTTAAAGCCAAAAATGACTAACAAAATCCTAGTGTATTGAAAAATTTAACATTTTGGAAGCTATTTGCCCCCCATAAATTTATAGAGCTTAAAACATTACCATAACAAAATTAGTTATAATTTTGTAACAATTTGGTTCAATTAATTTTTTATAAGTTAATGACCAAACCTGTAATAATTTAATTTAACTTTCAAAATCCTACTTTTTATTTTTTTAAAATAATTTGGTAAAAGAGAACAAAAAATAAATGGCATAGTTGTTAAAAAAAATAAAAAGCAGAAAAAAAAAGGGGGGGGGGGCATAAAAAGACTATCGCTAGGTTTTATTTAAAACAACCCGTTTTAAATAAATTTAAAAAAAAAAAAAAAAAGTTTCAGAATTTTTTAGATGAAGATTGATAATTTGGATTTTGATAATTTAGACTAATGTTCTCATCTTGTGTAATTCTCACAACGCTTCAACCTTCTTCAAGTGCGTCTAGTTGAACTCAGGAATCTTTATGTCAAACTTTTATCTTTGTCCTTGCAAGGACCCATGGCGCAACGGATAAAAGTGCTAAGTTATAATCAGTTCTAATTGACAATCCTCTGGAGGGTGAAGGTTCAATCCTCGGTGCGGGCGATACTAAGAATACAATTACGAATTACTTAAGACTTCTACCCGGTCATGGCTGACAATTCTGTCAGCCATGAACGGGTAGAAGAGCACGCTATCCCTATGGAATAAATAATGTTCAAAATTCTGTAGAAATTTCAGAGTTCAATAAGACACACCTGGAGAAGGTCGGAGGTTACATCCGACGAAACGTTGTGAGAATAACATCCAAGATGAGAACAGTGGTCCAAATAATCAAAAGCCAAATTTATGACTGTAACACAGTGGACGAATTTTCGCTACATACTCAAATACGTCATAATAAGATAAACTACGGGTTTGTCATCGAAATGCATGGAGATTCCAAGAATCTGTGACTCTTGGAGGATAATCGCTCGAAAAATTGGCCCATTAAAATAAAATAAATAAAAAATTTCACGCTTTTTTTTCATGGCCGTGCGATTGTGAAGAAACGTTAAAGTTTCTCACAGCCAAGTTAGAAGCCCTGAGGGAGACGAGAAGAGTGGACGAGGTAAACAAATACGCCCACAGAATTATATATTGGGAGATGTCATAATATTACAGGGAAGGAAGGAGGGGGAGAGAAAGAAAGAGAGAGGGAGGAAAAAAATAATTTATGTACAGAAGGAGTTTGGAAGGGGGTGGGCATGGAGACTGATAATTTATTAGATTTTTTTTTTTTTTTTTTTTCCTCAAAATAAAAAAAATAAAAATAAAATAAAAATAAAGAAAACCCCAAAATTCTTTTAATTATCTGTTAAAAGAAAAAGGGTGCTGCTGCTGCTGCGGACTTTGTTGATGAAGGGGTTTTGGCAACCGTTCAAGACGTGCGATGTGCGCCTTGTACAAGATCTCGTTTATGTGATAATAATAAGGGTTGGAAGACGCATCAAGTTCGGGGGAGTATTTTTTCAGTTCCGTCTGATGGTCTGTGGCGGTGTTGTGTTGTGGGTGGAGTAAGTGGTTGTGGGTCGAACTTTGCTGCGCCGGTTGGGAATGCAGGTCGGCGTGACAGTTGCCCAGGTTGGAAGGCAGCACCATTGAGGACGTAGATTGTTCTTGGTAGTGTTTGGACCCGGCCGCCGTGTGCGTGGTACCATACACGGACTGAAGGTGCTGCTGCCAAAGCTTATAAGACAGGTCGGAATGTCCATTATTCTCGGCAATTGGATCAGGGCTCGGAGCGGACTTGAAAAGACAAAGGGAAAATATAAGATGGATATGAATAAAAATAAATAAAATAAATTTAATTAAAAAAAACAAACATACAAAAAAAAAAAAAAAAAAAAAAACTGTACGAACTTCAGTTAGCAATTTCTCAGTCATTTTGATAATAAAAATTGCCAGGCGGTAAGCTCTTAACATTTTAAAATATTTATTCATCAGTAAGAATACTCCGCAAATAAAAGTTGAACATATTTTAGCAAAGTATATAACACACAATGAGACATTAATTCAAGTGCATGAGAAATAAATATCTAAGATATTTAATTATAACAGATTCTCACCAAAAGAAAAAGGGGGGGGGGGGGAAACAATCAAATATATTTTAAGTTAAAAAAAAAAAAAAAAAAAAAAAAAATCAAGCATGTTAAAAAACAAAAATTATATATCGGGGTTTGAACAGTTATTTCCACACTGAATATTCTGTTAGGATGAAACATACGTATGTAGATAATAATTAAATATTTATTATTAAATAAATAAATAAATAAATAAAAACAAAAAAAAAAAAAAACACAATTTATTTTATTTATTATTTTTTAGTCTGCCCATCTGGATGAAACCACGGTACGATTCTGAAATATGTAACGTATAGTTTTTAAAATAAATTATTTGTATTTAGCTCTCACTCTTCTGTGATCGAGCACTTTATCGATTTCTTTAAAAAAAAAAAAAAAAAAAAAAACACACACACACCCACACAATTTAAGTTAAGGTCCCCTGTTTTTGTTTCACTATTATATACTTGAATCCCCTTTTGTATTTGTAAATTTTCCAGAGCCGTAAATCGGCTTATACGAGTTCTAAGTCTGCGATATGTTGGATTTAGTTAGTTTCCCTGGGAATTTTAACTGCAGTTTCTTTCTTTGTTTAAAATGACTCAAAGCTTCTTTAGACTAATATAATTATGATTAATTTTTATAAATTAATTTAAAAAAATATACATGAAAAATAAAAATTGATGACACGTCCGATTAAGGGTGACTGAATGCAGGACTCCGCATATTCTTAACCGCTTAAAGAGCAGAGAAATGCTAAATAAACATACCGGTGTTCTATCGCCAGTAACAACAATAACAAAGCTGCATATATATATATATATAATTACTATTATTTTTTTAATTTATACAGACATGTACATAATCTGTGACATAACATCGACATGCCAGCTTCGCAGATTATGTACATGCCTGTATAAATAAAAAAATATATAAAAGCCCTATTTGATATTGAGCACTATTTATGAGCCCGATTGAAATTCTTTGGATTTTTATCCTGTAGATGTTTACTTTACCTGAATTACTAATATATATATATATATATGTATATAATTTTGATGATTCAAATCATTTTTCAAATCAAGTTCCAAATAAAGAGGATACACCAAGGTATTATGGCTGATTACAGCTGCTCCAAGAAAGCATCAATTTTGTGGCATACACTGAACCATAAAAGTTGTACATGCTGACTCATCAGAACAAAGTTTTAAAATCAAAATTTTCTTAAGTGCTTTACAAAATAAACACATTCAAGGTACACTGTTTACGTTTCGCTGTTATGCACTTGAATTGTTCAAAACACCAAAGACAGAACCAAATCACAAGAAAAGTCTCAAATACCTCGGTAACAATTATCAATTTCAATTCCACATCAAAATGAATATTAAAATCCAAAAAACGAAAAAAAACAACCCCAAAACATGTACATCAGCAATATGAGATGGTTAAAAATCAAGGGGAAGTAACTACAATAAAAGGGAAGAAACTCAAATCCTAAGAATTGAAATAACAGAAAAAAACGTTGTCTATATCAGAGATTTGAGTATTGATTTACTCCTCTCCAGGAGTTAGGCACAAGGCCACTTTTTATCTTACTCCCACAAGTAAGATGTGACCCAAGGTCGGGTCGGGAAAGTGGGGTTTAAAAATTGCCTGGGATTCCCCGGTAGGGGCGCCTCAGGCAGTAAGCAATAAACTTACTCCTCCCCAAAGAGGGAGGTGAAGCCTGGGAGGGTGGACCTCCTAGAACTGCACAGGACAAACCCATAGACCGGCGTAAATCAAGGCCCGAAGGCCAAGACAATACCAGTCTATGGGATGCAGTATCCATCGGAACAGATACTACACTTTGATCTTAGCCAAAAGGCCAAATGACGGAAAATCTGAAATATTTTCCAACCTGCCTCCCCCAAAAATATTTTCGGTTTTACGAGAATTGTCATAAGAGGGAAAAGGAAGTCAAGACAAGACGGAGAGAGGAAGAGAGTGCGGAAGAAAAAGAAATAAAATCCAGCCAAATAGCGATGAACAATTAAGACAAAGTTCATTTCTTCCAAACTCCTCGGCCGAACATTCACACGTAACATGAATTGGAACAAATACATAGAAGACATTGCCAAGGCTGCTGCAAAGAAAGTGGACTCCCTCTATTGTGCTAGAAAACTTCTCACACCTGACAGTATCCTATATGTCTACAAAGCCACCATCCGCCCATGCATGGAGTATTGTTGCCACATCTGGGCTGGTGCATCATCCACCATTCTCTCCCTCTTAGACAAGGTTAAAAAAAAAGAGTCGCTAATCTAATAGGCCTCTCAATATCCACCAAGCTCCAGACCCTGCCCCATCACCACAATGTTACATCCTAGTGCTTGTTTTACAAGTACTTCAATGGAATGTGCTTCGATCAACTTGCCGCTCTAGTGGCCCCTCGACATAAATACACTAGACCAACCCGTCAATCAGCTAAATCCCATCTATTCACTGTGGAGGTCCCCAGATGCCGGAGCCTTCTACTCCAATAGCTTCTATTCTCGAGCTGCCGGCCTTTGGAACTTTTTTCCAGCTCCTTGTTTCCCTCGACTGTAACGACATGCAGAAATTTAAAACTAATGTCATGTGAGCATACATCTCACGATTTAGGATGACATCCAAAACTTTGGTAACTTGCCTTGTTTGGAGTGAACTAAAAAAAAAAAAAAAAAAAAATAAAGCCTGGGAGGATTTAAGCAGAAATCTGCTTTTTTTAAAAAATTATTTTAAATAAAAGTAAAAAAAAAACTAAAAAAAAAAAAAAAAAAAAAAATAAAAATAAAGCCTGGGAGGATTTAAGCAGAAATCTGCTTTTTTAAAAAAATTATTTTAAATAAAAGTAAAAAAAAAACAAAAAAAAAAAAATAAAATAAAGCCTGGGAGGATTTAAGCAGAAATCTGCTTTTTTAAAAAAATTATTTTAAATAAAAGTAAAAAAAAAACTAAAAAAAAAAAAAATAAATAAAGCCTGGGAGGATTTAAGCAGAAATCTGCTTTTTTAAAAAATTATTTTAAATAAAAGTAAAAAAAAAACTAAAAAAAAAAAAAATAAATAAAGCCTCGGAGGATTTAAGCAGAAATCAGCTTTTTTTAAAAAGTTATTTTTAAAAAAAGTAAAAAAAAAAAAATAAAGCCTCGGAGGATTTAAGCAGAAATCTGCTTTTTTTAAAAAATTATTTTAAATAAAAGTAAAAAAAAAACTAAAAAAAAAATAAAATAAATAAAGCCTCAGAGGATTTAAGCAGAAATCTGCTTTTTTAAAAAAATTATTTTAAAAAAAAGTAAAAAAAAAAAATTAAAAAAAAAAAAATAAAGCCTGGGAGGATTTAAGCAGAAATCTGCTTTTTTAAAAAAATTATTTTAAATAAAAGTAAAAAAAAAAAAAAAATAAATTAAGCCTCGGAGGATTTAAGCAGAAATCTGCTTTTTTTAAAAAATTATTTTAAAAAAAAGTAAAAAAAAAAATAAAAAAAAAAAAAAAATAAAATAAAGCCTGGGAGGATTTAAGCAGAAATCTGCTTTTTTAAAAAAATTATTTTAAATAAAAGTAAAAAAAAAAAGCTCTAAGTCTGCAGTATGTACACTTAGTATCTCTAGGACTTCAAGCTTTTGGAGGCCGTAGTGTTGTCAATGGGAATATGGAAGAGGGAATGCTTCTGTATTGCTGGCAGTGAGGTCGGTTTCTTGTTGATGGCCTCCCCCACCACTAGGTTTCAAAATCGGTTTTGTACTTTGTCAAGACAGGAAAGGGGCTCCGAGTGACACGTCCTCAGATGTGACAACAGTACTCCATCGTAGGACGTATTTGATTCTTCTACAGGTCAAGGATTGCGTCAAGAGGTTTTTTTTGTCGTTTTTCTAAGCCTACCACGCAAGCTAGTTTATATTTATTTTAAATATACTTACTTCTGGGGAACAATCAGAACGGCCTCTGAAAAATAAAAAAAATTAAACAAATTAAAACTTCTAAAACACAAACGTAGGGCTTCACAACTATTTTTTTTTTATCTTTCCGGCATATTTCTATTGAACAATAGTTTGGTCAATAGAAGCATAGACTATTACTAACCCTAACCTCTTATATGTAGACATGACCTATTTACGTAGAAACAACTGGCTTGGTACATTATTTATAATTCATGGGATCCAGGTAAAAAACGAAGAAACATAAAAAAAAAAAAAAAAAATGAAAAAAAAATAAAAATGAAAAAAAAAAATGAAAAAAAAAAAAAAATGAAAAAAAAAAAAAAAAGAAAAAAAAAAAAATGAAAAAAAAAAAAATGAAAAAAAAAAAAAATGAAAAAAAAAAAAAAATGAAAAAAAAAAAAAAATGAAAAAAAAAAAAAATGAAAAAAAAAAAAAAAATGAAAAAAAAAAAATGAAAAAAAACAAAGGATCAACTGCAGTCGAGGGTGACCCGAAGGCTCTCTTTACATTGGCTACTACACAGAGATGTAAAGGAGAGCACCGCTTATCCTTGATCCTTGCCTCATGCAGACATGACCTATCTATTTACTTAGAAACAATTTGCTTGATAGATTATTTATAAATGGGACCCATGCATGAGCATTGCTTGAGAAAAATGAAGAACCCAAGAAATTCCTACTCCCACCCTTGAACCCTATAGAATTATTTCTACTTGACTTTTTAAACTATCTTTAAGCATTAATTATGATGAAAAACAAAAATAAATGGACCGACTGTAGTCAAGTGCGACTCTTGAGACGCTTCTCTTTCATTGACCACTACACCAAGATGTAGGGGAGGGCGCCACTCCTTTCCCTGGGTTGCTCCACTTACACTTGATTCTCAGCTCTATAATGTTGAGTGTTGAGCAAGGAGGCATCACGTACCAGTTTTTGAATCTTTGGTATGACTCGACAGAGAATTGAACCCCGGTCTTTCAGCCCATTAGTGAATGTCGTCGTCATCGTCATCATCGGTTTAACATCCGTTTTACATACTGGCATGTTTTGGAAGAATCTTACAAATTGACTTACAAACTAACCTATCTCTGACCAGGTCTATATTTATCCCTCTTTCTTTAAAGTCCATTCTTATCACTTCCTCCTAGGTTTTCCTTGGTCTTCCCTTGCCAACTGACCCTGCTACCTCAACTGTTCTACATATATTAACCCAATAACTTTGTGAACCGAACCCGTCACCTTTATTGATCTATACTTACTAACCCTAAACCAAGAACTCATCAATTCTTTTAACATGGCTGTTCTGTCTAGCGTAGAATAAATCCTTTAGCTCCCTTTGTCGGCCCCTTTTTCGTAAGAGATTCTTCTAGCCCTGATACCGGACGAGCAACTGCCGGTGGTGCTCCGTTCTTAATCTCTTAACTGCCTCAGTCACAAACCTACATGGAAAAATTTCTATTCCTTTAAATATTCCGATATTTTAGACATCTCCGGTAAAGAACATTGCCTGCCTTCTCTCTCAAAATAGAAATAAATAGTAATAGTATTATTTCCGTTGTATATTTCTTTTATCTAAGCGAACTTCATTAACCCTTTCTCACCACGTGTGAATCTCCAATTTAACTACTCGTAACGTGCGTATCTCTCCTTTCCTGTATTATCTTTTATGCTCTTAATATTTTCTATTCTGCAATTTATTAGCTTACAGCGTTTTTTTTAGATCTTGATAAACTCCTTGTTTCCTGCCTCGTATTCATCTTTGTATTGACATGTATCTGAAGCAATGTTTTTTGTTTCTTTTCAATAAAACCTGGGTTTAAAATACACTATGCCTCAGAGTCTTGTTTGTTGATAAGAGTTTATGCTAGCTGTCTGACTGTTGCACGTTTTCTACAAAATAAACGCATCAGTGTTGCTAATATACATCAGGCAGTACGAGTGCCTAGTTCTGTCAGTGTGAGGTATGGTACTGTGCAGTTCTAGTAGATAATTTTACCAGGCAATTAGGTGTAGTATTTGAAAGACACTCCAATCTTTATGACTAACTATTGATATCTCTGAAAAATACAGAGGTTGCTGAAATATGGTTAACTATCCTTCTGGTCTTAAAAAAAAAAACAAAAAACACCATGGGGGGAGCTAATGGGTTAAAACTTGAAATTGAAAGAAAAGTAAATAACCAACTGAAACACACAAAACTTACTCAATGTTAAGACTGTTGATCCGTTTGGATATTGGAATGGATTCATCTAATTCATCGTCTTGACTCCTCGGACGTTTTCGACAAATGCTGAAAAAAAAAAAAAAAAAGAAATCTATGAACGTCTATTCTGCATAAGCATCTTGTGAGGGTGGGGGTGAGGCCGGTACTCAACTGAGGGGGGGGGGAGGGCAGGGAATTGAACTTAAAAAAAAAAAAAGAAAAAAAAAAAAGAAAAAAAAAAGAAGAAAGTTATCTTTGGAAATTTTCTATTCAACTTTTTCTTTATTCACTTCCGCTTAAAGTTAATTGGTGGGTTCTGAATATAAATAATTAAAAATATTCAGTTAAATCCGAAAACAAAGACAAAGTTGTAAGATTACATGCTTCTTAGGAGGT
The DNA here is from genome assembly GCA_963556195.1 of Sepiola atlantica. Lineage (NCBI taxonomy): Eukaryota > Metazoa > Mollusca > Cephalopoda > Sepiida > Sepiolidae > Sepiola > Sepiola atlantica. Next base: position 65,741,120 of record OY744547.1, read on the forward strand.
TATGTAAGATGGCAGGAAGAAGAAAGAAAAGAGGAGTCTCTCTCTCTCTCTTTTTGGTTTAAGATACAGATTTTCTCCCCCACATTAAAAACCGACTGTGTCTAACTGCCCTCGTGGGGAGACAAGTAAATAGAAACAACCCGTGATAGAGATTTTTTTTCTTCATCCCGAGAGAAAATATATATATATATATATATATATATATAAAGACGAAATAAAATGGTTTATTGAATTATTTATGTTTTTGATATTATAAAGTAAAGTTAGTTGTTCCCCTGCACATTTAGACATTATAGGTTAATAACCAAAAACTTCCATATGCTAATCTGCCCCATATCCAATTAGCCTAGAATCTCTGCTTTCATTTTTTCATCTTCCAAAGCTGTTTATATTTTTCCCGGATTACCTGCTTCTCACAAATAAGCATCCCAAAAAGAAGGTGGCTGCCATTTTTACTCGCTACTAATTATCTACTCTTACCACCACCGGTAACACCCATGCTTGATCTTTCATGGAATAATAATGACAGGAACACCATTTGTGTTTCATTTTTCATGATACTGTTTTCCTGTTTTCTACTGTACATTTTTGATCAAAATAATGACTGCTCCCAGTTTTATTCATTCTTTCGCCTTTGCCTAACGGCTTTTTTTTTTAACTTTGTTTCTCGGTTCAGCATAAGAAACTTAACATGTTGAGTGTTTTTTCTTTTTTTTCATTATTTACGAAATATCCCATAAATATATTATTGTGCTTCGCTTTCTAAATCATTTCTTTTCTAGTGTCAATAACTCTCCCGCTACCGTATTTCAATGTTGGGGGCGGCATTTCTTGATGAAACCAAAACAAAAACAATCGGCAACTAAGTTTTGCCGTTTTTCTTTCTTTTTTTTGTACTTACGAAGCATTCACATTTTTGTTGTACTTGCAAAGCATTCACATTTTTTTTGTACTTGCAAAGCATTCACATTTTTTTTGTACTTGCAAAGCATTCACATTTTTTTTGTACTTGCAAAGCATTCACATTTTTTTTGTACTTGCAAAGCATTCACATTTTTTTTGTACTTGCAAAGCATTCACATTTTTTTTGTACTTGCAAAGCATTCACATTTTTTTTGTACTTGCAAAGCATTCACATTTTTTTTGTACTTGCAAAGCATTCACATTTTTTTTGTACTTGCAAAGCATTCACATTTTTTTTGTACTTGCAAAGCATTCACATTTTTTTTGTACTTGCAAAGCATTCACATTTTTTTTGTACTTGCAAAGCATTCACATTTTTTTTGTACTTGCAAAGCATTCACATTTTTTTTGTACTTGCAAAGCATTCACATTTTTTTTGTACTTGCAAAGCATTCACATTTTTTTTGTACTTGCAAAGCATTCACATTTTTTTTGTACTTGCAAAGCATTCACATTTTTTTTGTACTTGCAAAGCATTCACATTTTTTTTGTACTTGCAAAGCATTCACATTTTTTTTGTACTTGCAAAGCATTCACATTTTTTTTGTACTTGCAAAGCATTCACATTTTTTTTGTACTTGCAAAGCATTCACATTTTTTTTGTACTTGCAAAGCATTCACATTTTTTTTGTACTTGCAAAGCATTCACATTTTTTTTGTACTTGCAAAGCATTCACATTTTTTTTGTACTTGCAAAGCATTCACATTTTTTTTGTACTTGCAAAGCATTCACATTTTTTTTGTACTTGCAAAGCATTCACATTTTTTTTGTACTTGCAAAGCATTCACATTTTTTTTGTACTTGCAAAGCATTCACATTTTTTTTGTACTTGCAAAGCATTCACATTTTTTTTGTACTTGCAAAGCATTCACATTTTTTTTGTACTTGCAAAGCATTCACATTTTTTTTGTACTTGCAAAGCATTCACATTTTTTTTGTACTTGCAAAGCATTCACATTTTTTTTGTACTTGCAAAGCATTCACATTTTTTTTGTACTTGCAAAGCATTCACATTTTTTTTGTACTTGCAAAGCATTCACATTTTTTTTGTACTTGCAAAGCATTCACATTTTTTTTGTACTTGCAAAGCATTCACATTTTTTTTGTACTTGCAAAGCATTCACATTTTTTTTGTACTTGCAAAGCATTCACATTTTTTTTGTACTTGCAAAGCATTCACATTTTTTTTGTACTTGCAAAGCATTCACATTTTTTTTGTACTTGCAAAGCATTCACATTTTTTTTGTACTTGCAAAGCATTCACATTTTTTTTGTACTTGCAAAGCATTCACATTTTTTTTGTACTTGCAAAGCATTCACATTTTTTTTGTACTTGCAAAGCAT
>OY744547.1:65763427-65765927 GCA_963556195.1 Sepiola atlantica
CACATTTTGCCTACCACAGCATTTCATTTTCATGACTGATCGTGTACCTTACCCCATATATATATATATATATATATATATATATATATATATATATATATATATATATATATATATATAATGAAGAAGAATGGAAAGGAATTAGAGAAGCAAAAGCCAAATCATAATTCAATTCAATTGCTCAGAGCAAGGTATATTCCGCAAAAAAGGCAATTTATTCAAGTTAAATTTTCCTTAAGCCAGGCTTTTCAAAGATCAAAATCTTAAAATTTAACTTGAATAAATTGCCTTTTTTGCGGAATATACCTTGCTCTGAGCAATTGAATTGAATTATGATTTGGCTTTTGCTTCTCTAATTCCTTTCCATTCTTCTTCATTCTACCTGCTCTATCCTGGATATTGAGCTGTATACTCTTCACAATAGGTTTTACTTTTCCTAAAAGTTCGCTTTTAGTACACCACTTATATATATATATATATATATATATATATATATATATATATATATATATATATATACAAGTATCATTAAAAATAACGGACATCTTGTGTCTGGATATTTTTTCTATGATCCTTTCTGTTTTTCTGATTAGGTTCTTAGTTTCAGACGGAAACTGGCTGATAAAATTGCCAAAGCTTCCCAAAGCGCTTTCGGACCCTTCCAGGTCCATCGTCAGTGGAGTAATGTTAACCAGGCATAGACCTAGGAGTGAATATATATTCTATTTAGGCGGGAAAAATAAAGGACTGTGTTTAATTTAAATTTATATTTATAGGCATTTGAGTATATTAGTACTAATAGTATAATTAATCTTGTTAATAGCTGGTTTTTCTGTTTTAATGTATAGGGCTTCGAGTATGTGGAGTTTAAATGTATTAGTATTTTGTGCGATGATTTTTGTGTTATCTACTAGAAGTTTACGGATATGCGAACGGGGGAAGGAATGCTTTTTATAGAGGTGCTGGGTTATGGCGGGGTCGTTAGATAAATGCATTGTTAATCTTCTAGATAGCGTCGTAACAGTCGACCCAATGTATACATTTTCATGATTGTCGGAGACACATTCTCCCAAAGGGCATTTAAACTTGTATACGAGGCCGGTCCTATCAAGAACTCTAATCCGGGGTGAAGAATTATTATTAACAACCAGATTGGTAGTTTTAGTTTTATTATAATAGATAATTAGTTTTACTTTTTTGTTTGGGTCGGTGGGGAGTACGTTTTTATCTATAATGTTTTTGAGAACCTGTTCGTTTATTTCATAGAAAAAATATCCAGACACAAGATGTCCGTTATTTTTAATGATACTTGTATAAAAGAAAAGATGCTGCCAAGATACACACACCCACACACACACACACACATATATATATATATATATATATATATATATATATATATATATATACACAATAATATTTTTATAAATAAATATTAATTATTTAAATACCTACAGACATCGATGTTTCATGCTAACGCAATCTTCAGTGTAGGAACTAATTCTCAACGGTCGGTAGGCGCGAACCTCGATCACAAATCACCACTGATTCATAGTCGGGAGTCTTACCCATCGGCCATAGCCAATTAGTTAGTAAATATAGAGGAACTTTTAAAATGTAAATAGCGAAATCGGCGGCTATGTACCAGGCAGTATAGAGTGATCTACGAAACGGCGTTCGGATCGTGCATATAGCTATTTGTACTGCTTGTTATTATGGTCATTTGTTGAATTGTGCAGCAAAAGTACATTTATATCCATCACTCCGAATCAGCGTTTCAAACGAAATTCATTTCCAATTGTAGATTGCTGAAAGAAGATCAGAAAAGTCCATGTTTGACTATTTTCTACGTCGATCTAACGTAACTCTCTCTCTTTATTATATGTTAATTTGTGAAAACCGAAACCAATTTGATAAGCATGACTCTTCATCAGCGTTTTCACTGAAGTTTATTTTCGAATTTCGATAAGTGAAACAACACATTCTTAACGGTATTCCCATCATTTTATTTAACGTATGTTCTTGATCTTAATCATTCTTTCACTTGTGCAACACCGACAAGTTGTCTCATTCATCAATTCTTGTTGGGATTAAAATAATCCTGAAATAAAGTTCAATTCTCCCACGTGAGAATGGGGTAACCATGTGCAGATAAATTCATCAAAGATATGTATAGGACGGAAGTCTGAAGAAGGAACACAAAACACAAGGGTGTAATTTCATATCATTTTAGTAAGAAAGAGAAAGTTGGAGCGAGTATTTACAGTTTCAAACAGTTCATTAGGCATTGGTAAACTATAGAGAGGATGGAAAAGAGGATGGTTTGAGGTTTGAGGTTTGGGGTTTGGGGTTTTGTTGCGAAAATGTGGGCTGCTAGAACTTATCTGTTTTAGAGTTCTGGTAACGGCGGGAGATCATTCTCGGTGATGCCGTCATGGGCTGTATCACTAAGAAGACCGCCCGATGTGTTGTTGACTGGAGTGGAGTCGTTGAAAAGGAG
>OY744547.1:65778427-65788427 GCA_963556195.1 Sepiola atlantica
GTCGCGTCCAAAACTAAGGGACAAAATTTTTAAACCTAATATTTGTTAGAAATAATAACCGTAAAAAGCTGAAATTTTGACAACCGGTAGTTGTTGTCATCCATAATAACATACTAAAATGTGAACCCTTTGTATAGAATAGAAAAAGAATTATAACAATTATTCATTTATTTCCAAATTTGGAATGTCCAAAAGTAAGGGACATAATTGAGAAAAACGGTGTAAATAGCATGCTACATTCAACTTTTTTTATTTCCTCTACTGAAGAACTCTTATTTAGTCATTTGTAAACGTTGCATCAGTCAACACCATGGCGAAACGTCAAAAACTTGATTACTCTGTGAGACAAGCTATTGTGAAGCTACACAAGGAAAAGCACATCATTAGAGAGATTTCAGAGAAAGTGAAACTTTCCAAGAGTGTTGTAGGCAGGATTGTTAAATCCTACAATGATACTGGCAAAATAGCTAGTGCTTTTAAAACCGGCAGACCCCGCAAAACTTCAGCAAGAGAAGATCGAATAATGCAGCGTATGTCATTAAAGGACCGTTTTAAGTCTTGCACAGAAATTAAAAGGGTTATGAATAGTACCTCATGTGGTAATGTGTCAAGACAGACTGTTTCTAGACGACTGCAAGAAATAGGGCTGTTTAATAGAACGCCAAGGAAGAAACCACTTGTTAGTTCGAAGAATAAGAAGAAGAGATTAGAGTTTGCAAACAGGTATGTAATTTGGACATATGAAAATTGGGCAAAAGTATTTTTCAGTGATGAAAGCAAGTTTAATCTATTTGGAAATGACGGAAAAAACTTTGTAAAGAGACGTATTGGTGAAAAATTAAGTACAAAGTGTACTAAGAAAACTGTCAAATTTGGGGGCGGAAACGTCATGGTATTTGGAATGTTTTCTAGCCAAGGTACAACGCCTCTTGTCCGATTACAAACTCGTGTAAACGCGCAGATGTATAAAAACATTGTTCAAGATCATATTGTGCCAATCATACATAATTCAGGATTCGATAGGGCAATGTTTATGCAAGATAATGCTCCATGTCACAAGGCAAAAGTGGTAATGAGTTACCTTAGCGAGCAAGATTTCGAAATTATGGATTGGCCACCGCAAAGTCCTGACTTAAATCCAATAGAAAATCTTTGGAAGATCTTAGGAGTGAAAGTTAGGGAAAGAAATCCCACTAACACGGAGGATTTGTGGGTGAAGCTTCAAGAAGAATGGTCTAAAATTAGTATCAAGGATTGTCAAGAACTGATCCATTCTTGTAGTCGAAGATGTGCAGCTGTCATTGAGAGCAAGGGCTCATTTACTAAATATTGATTACACATGTACTTTTATCGTTTTTTTTTGGCTGTTTACATTGTTTTTCTCAATTTTGTCCCTTACTTTTGGACATTCCAAATTTGGAAATAAATGAATAATTGTTATAATTCTTTTTCTATTCTATACAAAGGGTTCAAATTTTAGTATGTTATTATGGATGACAACAACTACCGGTTGTCAAAATTTCAGCTTTTTACGGTTATTATTTCTAACAAATATTAAGTTTTAAAATGTTGTCCCTTAGTTTTGGACGCGACTGTATATATATATATATATATATATACTTTGAAAAGTCACACAATTTGAATCGCTGGCGGGGTGGCAATAATAACGAAGATATTTTTTTTATAAAATATTTAGAAAACCTTGCACAACGCAGATTATTTGTTTTTAAAAATAAATTATTTATTCATCTTAAAAACAATTTTTTTTTTATAAACTTGAGTACTTTCGGTAAATATACCATCTTCAGAAGAATAATTCTTCTTTTTCTTTTTTTCTTTTTTCCTCTTGGTTGAGACATTCTCGTGGCTAAGTTGAAAATCCGTCTAGGTGTTTTGACGAAGTGAAAAAAGTGTTGATATGGCTGTGTGTCACGTGGTCGGCGTGGAAGGATACTTTGAAAAGTCATACAATTTGAAGTGCTGGCGGGGTATCAAAGGCACTGATGGAGACGTTTTGGACCAACTTTATACAATTATTAAATAAAATAAAATATTTCCAAACTGTTTTGGAAACGATCGTACGCCATACTAGACTTGATGTTGTAATTCTTGGAACACTAAAAGTAATTCGTTGATTGATTAAATGTTTATATATATATATATATATATATATATATATATATATGGATGCATAGCTGGTTTTATGTGTAGTTGAGATTAAGAGCAGAAGATGTAACAATTTTAAGTTAAAGGCTGTGTGGGCGGGAGGCGGTCGAAGGCGTGCTAAGCTTTTGTTACGACTAAAAGAAGTTTATTTCTATTTTCAATGAACCAGTTCGTCGTACCGAGTTGACCTTCGAAAAGTCGATATCCGATACGTCGTTTACCCCTGTCATCTCCGTGAAAACAAAACAAAAATGACCGACAGTGTCCAACAGATTTTGTCAATGCTAAAAGCAAATTCTTCTCCTACCGATGAGTTTTGGCGAAGAGTTGGCGCACTGAATATCTATTAGATTATGTATCTGTTTGTCTGTCTGTCTGTCTGTCTGTCTGAAGCCCAAAACTATACTATTTAAGACTATTGTACTTATTATGAAATAGTATAGTACATACTATTTCATAATAAGTACTATCTTTAAATGCTCAATTCAGAGGCATAGTATAGTGTCGTATCTGTTCTGTTGTCATGATACCATATTCCCAGGCATTACGTCCTCCTTTTTTGAGAGGTGTGGAGGTAGTGTAGTATCAGTTCTGTTGTCATGATACCATATTCCCAGGCATTACGTCCTCCTTTTTTGAGAGGTGTGGAGGTAGTTTAGTATCTGTTCTGTTGTCATTATACCATCATCCCAGGCATTACCTCATCCTTTTTTGAGATGTGTGTAGGTAGTGTAGTATCTGTTCTGTTGTCATGATACCATATTCCCAGGCATTACCTCCTCCTTTTTTGAGAGGTGTGGAGGTAGTTTAGTATCTGTTCTGTTGTCATTATACCATCATCCCAGGCATTACCTCATCCTTTTTTGAGAGGTGTGGAAGTAGTGTAGTATCTGTTTTGTTGGCATTATACCATCCTCCTAGGCATTACCACCTCCTTTTTTGAGAGGTGTGGAGGTAGTTTATTATCGGTTCTGTTGTCATGATACTCTCCTCCCAGACATTCTCTCCTCCTTTTACCTATACTGTGATTCAATATCAATTTCGGAGCAAAGAAATCTTACAAATGTTTCTGGTGTTTAATTTGTGTCTCATGAATAATGATCAAATTTTATGCAAATATTTATTTTTTTCAAATGGAACGTTCTGTCATTAAACAGGATTTCCTGAATTTCAATTTCTTCTTAAGACCCCTTAAACTTAAGCCCCCTTAAACTTAAGACCCCTTAAACTTAAGCCCCCTTAAACTTAAGACCCCTTAAACTTAAGACCCCTTAAGCTTAAGCCCCCTTAAACTTAAGCCCCCTTAAACTTAAGACCCCTTAAACTTAAGCCCCTTAAACTTAAGACCCCTTAAACTTAAGCCCCCTTAAACTTAAGACCCCTTAAACTTAAGACCCCTTAAACTTAAGACCCCTTAAACTTAAGCCCCTTAAACTTAAGACCCCTTAAACTTAAGACCCCTTAAACTTAAGCCCCCTTAAACTTAAGACCCCTTAAACTTAAGACCCCTTAAACTTAAGCCCCTTAAACTTAAGCCCCCTTAAACTTAAGACCCCTTAAACTTAAGACCCCTCAAGCTTAAGACCCCTTAAACTTAAGCCCCCTTAAACTTAAGACCCCTTAAACTTAAGACCCCTTAAACTTAAGACCCCTTAAACTTAAGCCCCTTAAACTTAAGCCCCCTTAAACTTAAGACCCCTTAAACTTAAGACCCCTCAAGCTTAAGACCCCTTAAACTTAAGCCCCCTTAAACTTAAGACCCCTTAAACTTAAGACCCCTCAAGCTTAAGACCCCTTAAACTTAAGACCCCTTAAACTTAAGACCCCTTAAACTTAAGCCCCTTAAACTTAAGACCCCTTAAACTTAAGCCCCCTTAAACTTAAGACCCCTTAAACTTAAGACCCCTTAAACTTAAGACCCCTTAAGCTTAAGCCCCCTTAAACTTAAGCCCCCTTAAACTTAAGACCCCTTAAACTTAAGCCCCTTAAACTTAAGACCCCTTAAACTTAAGCCCCTTAAACTTAAGACCCCTTAAACTTAAGACCCCTTAAACTTAAGACCCCTTAAGCTTAAGCCCCCTTAAACTTAAGCCCCCTTAAACTTAAGACCCCTTAAACTTAAGCCCCTTAAACTTAAGACCCCTTAAACTTAAGCCCCTTAAACTTAAGACCCCTTAAACTTAAGCCCCTTAAACTTAAGCCTGAAATTTCAGACATTTTCTAGAATCAGAATCACGTAATAAATTTTGATCAAAATTGGAATACGAATTATAGACATAAGGTTTAGTATCATTATATCGTGATTTCAAACTTCGGAAGGGGGCATAAAAGTGGTGCAAAACTGTTCTGTTTGTGGGAATTAATTTTACTTGTCCTGGGACGGATATTCTTTTAGTATATATATATATATATATATATATATAGTCTCGGAAGTTTCTCAACCATTAAAACTATATATAAAAACTATATATATATATATATATATATATAAAATATATATATATATATATATATATATATATATATATATATATATATATATATATATATATCTGCTACGACGAAACAGCTGTCTGTGGATTATCATATTTTATATACATACTAGCTTTCCCTACCCGTCGTTGCCCGGGATGATTTGTACGTTACTGACTGAAATGTAAAAAAAAGATTCTGCGTCTTCTATAAAAAAGCGAAAAGTAAACAAAACAAAGGGAAATAACTCCCTATTCATCAAAACAGTTCCTTTGTTTTTATTAAGATGGCGCCATGTTAAACATTATTTCTTTCGGCTAAAATAATTTCTCAAGCTAATAAAATTGAATTACAATTTTCTTGCAATATATATCTGTCTATCATATATATATATATATATATATATATATATATATATATATATATATATATATATATATATATATATATATATATATATATAAAAAGTAATCCAACAAAAGATATAAGCGTCAACTAATATCTTATAATTAGTGAAAACATCCGGATAAAAACTGAAGCTCAATATACTGGATAGAGCTTTAATATTATAATATAAAATGAAATAATAAAATAAGGTGTCAATCAAATTTTATTAAAATTCAAAGTTCAAGCAAAGTATCTTAACGTCCTTAGCTCATGAGTTTTCAAAAATCTTCTCCTCATATATATATATATATATATATATATATATATATATATATATATATATATATATATATATATGGTACGTCAATGAAAATTAATAAGACCTGCAAATGGAAGCAAATCGATATCTTCAGTTGTTCAAAACAAGGAGCAGTTTAGTTAATAAAAACATTTATTTTTCTTCTCTTTCTTTCCTTAAACCAGGCTTTTCAAAGATTAACATCTTATCATCAGAGGAAAAATTATGATTGATAAGTTGGCAGGATAGGACTGTCAAAGTTCCAAATTTGAAAGAGTTTTTCTTAAAAATTAAAAAAATTTAAAAAAATTAAAAAATCAAAAAATCTTCAAAAGTTCAAACGGGCATGGGAATCACCAACAACGAAATCCAAGAAACCGTGGGGCTCAGAAATATTGGTAAATCCAGAGGAATCTGCACAAAAATCCAACGACGACGCTCTATCCAGTATATTGAGCTTTCCTTATTTCACAATAAGTCCAACTCTCTAAAAGTTTACTTTTTAGTTATAATTTACATATATATATATATATATATATATATATATATATATATATATATATATATATATATATATATATATATATATATATATATATATATATATATATTTATATATATATATATATATATATATATATATATATATATAGGGAATTATTCTGGTGAACAGTGCGGTAATGTATAACTTTTTAAATGAACGCATGAATGATGAGACGTCGTATGCGGGACGTTATTACGTGTGAAGTGCGTGAAAAAAAGAGAATAAATTGATCGAAAGTACTCGCGAAGAATGGAACATAATACCTACGGATCCTACGCACAACAATGACAAAAACATGGCAAAAAAAACAAGACAACTTTTTGACTGTGAAATGACACGTTTTCAGAATCACAGATCAATGGCGAGTCAGCAAAAGCACAACAACAAAAAAGTAATATTGTGTTATGAGTCGAACCAAAAAGTGTTTCTCATTTAATCCCGAGCAACTTCGGATCTTGCACTATTAATTCATTTGGAACTACGATTTTCACCTGCACACTTTTATGGACAAGCACCCAATTAGTAGTACTACTACTACTACTACTACTACTACTACTACTACTACTACTACTACTACTACAGTGACTGCTCTTGGCCTTTTGGCTAAGATCAAAGTGTAGTATCTGTTCCGATGGATACTGCACCCCATAGACTGGTATTGTCTTGGCCTTCGGGGCTTGATTTACGCCGGTCTATGGGTCTGTCCTGTGCAGTTGTAGGAGGTCCACCCTCCCAGGCTTCGCCTCCCCTTTTTGGGGAGGAGTAAGTTTATTGCTTACTGCCTGAGGCGCCCCTACCGGGGAATGCCGACGGGGGCTGCCCAGGCAATTTTTAAATGGTCAGAGTGCTCACCTTCTCATATACAACTCTTGTTTTTGTTGCTTATTTCGTTTACTTTTTGCCAAGTGTCGGAGTTTGCTTCAACACTCTGTATATGCTATCTATCTTGACACAACACAAACTTAGTGTACATTGTTTTGTTTTTTTTAAAGTTATGCTTGTTTAACATAACAAAAATATAACATTATCCATCCAATCAGAGACACGCGAAGAAAGAGGCCCTGTAACCAGACAAACTGTGCCACTTCGGGTCACGGATCGTCTATTATCAGAACAGTCTATACTCCTGGAAGTCGAGCATACTACTAAAACTTAGTGTATCGTTTTACGTATTTGCTTGCTTGTCTACTCGTTTTTTTGTTGTTTTTTTTTGTTCTTGGCCTTTTGGCTAAGATCTAAGTGTAGTATCTGTTCCAATGGATACTGCACCCCATAGACTGGTATTGTCTTGGCCTTCGGGGCTTGATTTACGCCGGTCTATGGGTCTGTCCTGTGCAGTTCTAGGAGATCCACCCTCCCAGGATTCGCCTTCCCTCTTTGGGGAGGAGTAAGTTTATTTCTTACTGCCTGAGGCGCCCCTACCGGGGAATGCCGACGGGCCTACACAGGCAATTTTTAAACCCCACTTTCCCGACCCGACCTTGGGTCACATCTTACTTGTGGGAGTAAGATAAAAACTGGCCTTGTGCCTAACTCCTGGAGAGGAGTAAATCAATACTAGTTATTCAAATAAAATCAAACACAAGTTAAAAATGATTGCGGTTTCACTAACCAGATTAACAGGTTTTCTATTCCTTTTGTACGGACATGTATATATCGTCCGCGTTTTTTGTATTTTTAAAAATAGCCTGTGTTAATCGGAACGTGTGCGCATGTTAGTAAATAGTCCGAAGGTGTTGTTCGGCTCGCGTAATCTAATTTTTCATATATGAATTATTATTATCATTTCTGATGACCTAAAGAAAAAGAAAATCACATACCGTTGACTTTTTATGTAGAGTGGAGGATTTTAAATTTTAAATTATAGTGTGCATACGCGTGCAAAGGGTCCGTGGGTGTTAGTCGGTTCATGTATTTATAGTGTGCATGCGCGTGCAAATAGTCCGGTTGTCTTAATCAGAACACATTTACTTTATAGGTGGTGAAGTGGGTATTTTCTAGTGTGACAGCACCTATTCAAGATTTCAGATCTACAATTCAATAATCTATATGCGTTGGATAATGGCCCTATGGGAATGGACGTATCTGTTGGGAATCGTTGATTTGACTTGCGCGAATTAATGCGGGGCAGTCGAGTGCAGAGCAGGGCCTGATCTCACAGTCGGAGCTGGCAGACGTGACAAGGTTACCGTGTGACGAGACCCCAGATCAAGGGTCAGTCTGCACCTGGCGAGGCTGTGACGTCACAGGCCCTTGCGTGGGGAACAGAGGCTCTGTGACGTCACTCGTTCTCGTGAGAAGCGAGTTTTAGTCAGTCTGATTCGGAAAGCGAACTGAGAGGACGTGCGATTCACAATGTAAAGATAAGGAATATTTCTCTTCAGGGAAGACAAGCGCGAGAATCCTTTCCCTCTCTATGAATAGTTAAGAAAACATTAATAACTAACTACGATAAAGTAGTGATTGTTCTCTCTCTCGACGTAGTGAATGACTCCCAGTTGAAATAACAACGCTTGTAATAAAATGAATTGAATTCAAAAGAAGAGTTTGTCTTCGGAGTGCATCATGCCTTTTATTGCAGACAACAGACGGCGTGGTTCACGGCAGAGAAGAAAGAATTCATCCACTGGACGACACGACCAACCCTCTAGACGACGAGTATACGAAACGCGTACTGCCGCGGTCCAAGCACGAGAGGAGCTATGCAACATATGTTCGGTGTATATAGTTATAGCCAGCCATTCCTCTATAGAAAAAATGACACATTTTTGAGCCGGGTTTATAATTGGGGGCTCGTTTAATAATTTCCCAGTTTATCACAGTATCAACCACAGAGTTGTCTTTCATTTCCGAAATGTACGTTGACACGTTGTAAGTTTCTGTATTTATGCAGAGGGAACGATGTCTTATTGTTTCCGTAACGTTATTTGAAAGAACAGCCAGTAGAACCAATGTAGATTTTATTTGTGACCCTAAAGTTTAATGTATACTAAAAAAATCGTGACCTGTCAGGCCACCCATTGAGCTCGAGTTAGATTGTTTTAATCAGTGAAGAGTGAGTTTGCAAAGCCAGTTAAATATAACAACATAAAAAGATAAAATCACAAATTAGTCGCATTCTGTTCGGTATATCTTCTCCTTCCTATCTCTTTTTCTTTCTCTCTTTCTTTCTCTATTTCTCTTTTTTCTTTCTTTCTTTCTTTCTTTCTTTCTTCCTTTCTTTCTCTATTTCTCTTTTTTCTTTCTCTCTTTCTTTCTTTCTTTCTCTTTTTTCTTTCTTTCTTTCTTTCTTTCTTTCTTTCTTTCTTCCTTTCTTTCTCTATATCTCTTTTTTCTTTCTCTCTTTCTGTCTCTATTTCTCTTTTTTCTTTCTTTCTTTCTTTCTTTCTTTCTTTCTCTCTCTTTTTCTTTCTTTCTTTCTTTCTCTATCTCTCTTTTTTCTTTCTTTCTTTCTTTATTTCTCTTTTTTCTTTCTTTCTTTCTTTCTTTCTCTTTTTTCTTGCTTTCTTTCTTTCTTTCTTTCTTTCTTTCTTTCTCTATCTCTCTTTTTTCTTTCTCTCTTTCTGTCTCTATTTCTCTTTTTTCTTTCTTTCTTTCTTTCTGTCGTTCTTTCTCTATTTCTTTTTTCTTTCTTTCTTTCTCTATCTCTCTTTTTTCTTTCTTTCTCTACCTTTCTTTTTCTTTCTTTCTTTTCTCTCTCTTTCTTTCCTTATCTCTCTTTTTCTCTCTTTTTCTTTCTCTATCTCTCCTTTTTCTTTCTTTCTTTCTCTCTTTCTTTCCCTATCGCTCTTTTCTCTTTCTTTCCCTATCTTTCCTTTTTCTCTCTTTCCCTCTTTTGACTTGAGTTACTTGAGTTATTTGCATACCCCAGAGAGCTTCGCCACATGCTTGAAAACAAAATTTCACCACTTATTACGGTCTTGAGCCAGTCTTTCAACTGTCAGGAGCAGCATGCCAGTCTCCCCCCTTATCTCTTTGATGGTCGTCCTCTTGATCTTTTTTGACTGAAATATTCTTGATATGATTTCTTTACATAGCTGGAGACTGGTAGCTAGGAAACATGTCAAAACCAAATTAATCTCTTTCTTTTCGAATGACCCCATTAATGGATCTGTTAATATTAAGCCTCTTTC
>OY744547.1:65790927-65805927 GCA_963556195.1 Sepiola atlantica
TATTATTATTATTATTATTATTATTATTATTATTATTATCATTATTATTATCATTATTATTATTATTATTATTATTATTATTATTATTATTGTTGTTGTTGTTGTTGTTGTTGTTGTTGTTGTTGTTGTTGTTGTTGTTGTTGTTCTTCTTCTTCTTCTTCTTCTTCTTCTTCTTCACTAGGAGTTGTAACACAGGTCATCGTCAGTAATTGCTCATCGACAACAACCGGTGGTGTTCCCTGAAGTCTGAGTGACAACAAGCCTCCCCAGATTTCCAGTACTCTGTACCTCTTTTCGATAACCACCGCAAATAACCTTGCGGTATCGCAACAGCCGTTTACTATTGATTTCTCGCTAGTAAAGACCATTGGTCTTCTCTGGGATTTGGATGGCAATAAGCCTCCGCAAGGTCCCAGTACTATCCGCACTCTTCCAGTTGAGGTCTGGTATATGCTGTCCCTCTTTGACCCGTTACAAATATTTTGTGTAGTGTCAGCCTAGGCCGGCGCCATATTTTTTTGTGGGGGGGGGGGAAATCTTACGTTATTATTATTATTATTATTATTATTATTATTATTATTATTATTATTATTATTATTATTATTATTATTATTATTTATAATAATAGCAATAATAATATTTCTTGGTCTTTCTCTCTCATCAAATCTTTCTTGGAGTTCATACATTAGATCCATTGCTTTTTCTTCTTCTCGTAAAGTCGGTTCTCTCGATCGCTCCAAACACTTTCTCACACCTGAGGCTATTCTCGTTCTCTGCAAATCTAAAATCAGATCATGTATGGAGCACTGTTGTCATATTTGGGCTGAAATGTCTGCCCCATTTGAGGGTTCTTGATAAGGTGCAGAAACGTATCTGTAATTTGATTGGCCCTACCCTTTCTTCTTCTCTTATTTATATGTTTTATAAATGTCCACACAACTTTTCATTGTAAGGGACAACCCCCCCCCCTTAGTTTCGCATTAAATAGAAACTTACTACTTGAGTGAAGAAATCTGGCTAATTAATCTTATCTTAGTGTTAATTTAAACGGTTTATAAATAAATACTAAACATCTTCCACCAACACACCGAAGTATAACAATCTTAATAATTGCTTGAATGGGTGGCTGAATATATATAGCTAGCTCCCAACTGAAGAAGTTAAAAGAGATCAGTTGTGCACTTAGTTTCGTACCCAAATGACCTAAATAGGCATTTGCAGGCTAATTGATGTAACTTTAGGAAAGTAAAAAATTACCTTTTCTAAATAAATTATAGAACTAATTAACTATTTTATGGAATATTACTGAATTAACATTTATAAATGTCCACAACTTTTAGGATGTACTAGCTCTGAACTGAAAAATTAGAAATGGCGTATTAGTGGGTTTCCCCACATGTGAGTTTGCTCTTTTCTTTGTTTTTTTATTTGTTTTCGCCCCAAAATGAACCACTGTATAGTGTAGGTTTTTTTCAAGGCATTTCGATCCAAGAATTTTTATTCTTTTATGGATTTTTCTGATGATTTTGTAGTGTTGCAGAGGCGATATAAACATAAACATGTTGTTTGGCTCATGACAAATGAAACGGACCGTAAAAAATACATCTTACAGAAATGTATTTTGGAAATGTGAAATAAAACAAAAAAAAAACAAAACATGGTCATGGTTATTCAATTTTTCTAATGATTTTCTTTTTGTTAAAATAAAAAAAATGATAAAAGTTCTACATGTGTCACTAACGTTTTCGATTCCTCTTCGAATCATCTTCAGGTGTTTATGGCAAAATGGGCTAAAAAGCCGGTGAAAGGAGAGAATTTTAAAAATACATCGGAGAGACACGCACGTAAAAAAAGACCTTACATTGTTCTAAGAAAGACGTTGACGGATTAAATCTTTTAAAAAATTTATTTATTTATGTATTTATTAATTTATTATTAAAAAGTAATGGCTGAATTTATATGGCGCAGTCGAATAATTATGAAGAGGGCAAATAGGGAGGTAAGCAATATTTTATTTAATAAAAATGTCCCCTTTTTAAAATTTGAATTCAGCGACGCTGGAGTGACGTCACTAAATCAACTGAACTACATTACACATTACTGCTTACTTTTGGCATTCCATGCCCCCCTTTCCTCAACATGCTGACGTGTAAATGTAATGTGAACAAACATCTTGCCACAGAAGCCCCTATAAATCTGGCCCTAATCACAGTAGCCCTTACGTCTCAGTGACAATATTACGCCTTGTTTGGAGTGAATAAAAGTTTTAAAGAAAAAGATATTTTGAAAATTTTTTTCCACATTTTATTTTAATATCCTGAACTTTTGTATTTCCTTACGGTTATGTGTAAGTTGTTAAAGCTTGACCTGAAGTGTTGCCTGATAAGCTTTTGTTCATGATAGAATAAGTTTATTTGTTTTTGAATAAAGCGATTCGTCGCACTGAGCTGACCCCTGAAAAGCTGCTATCTTATATGTTGTAGCCTGTTCACACCCCGATAGCAACGGGCAGCACATTTTGAGTGTTTTAAAAGCCACAGATTTATTGCTAAGCATTGATGAAGAATGGACGAAACGTGGTGGAATACACCCCCACACCCCCCACACACACATACATACACTTTAATCCAATAACTTTTTACTCTTTGTGAATTTCCTGATGATTTTGTAATGTTGCAGAGACGATATTGTTTGGCACAAGACAAATAAAACGGACCGTAAAAAATGTATCTCACAGAAATGTTATGTTTTTTGGAAATGTGAAAAAATAAAAATAAAAATAATAAAATAAAAACATGGTTATTGGAATATAATATGAACCTGACTTAAGCCAGAAAATATTTTAATTACGTGACATGGTTGGTAACCTACTCCCCTTCAAAGTAGACCCCTTGTGCTTGCACACACTTAGCCCACCGATCCATCTACTACCGGAAACACCTCTGGAAGTCTTCTTTTGGAATTGTGTCAATCTCCGCCGTCGCGTTAGATTCAGCAGGTGTTTGGAGAAGATGTGATCGTGTATCACAAATTAAGGAGTGATTCAACCGATTCAAAAATGGCCGCATATCAGCGGAGAGTCACCAGCGTTCTGGCGGGCCCCAAACTACTCGGAGTGCAGCTGTTGTTGAGAGGGTGCGAAAAAAGAGATGATGCGACACAGGTGCACACATGTGATAACTAATGAATGACAGCCAGTACCAAACAATATATTAGTGTGTGCATGTGTGCCTGAATGAGGATAGGTGTATGCTCTCACTTGCATCTAACACCCGTGCAGTGCGCCAGAACGCAATACTGGAACTCACCTATGTAAGATAACAAAAAGTACATATATGTATAGATATGTATGTGTGTGTATAAAACACAATAAGTAAACAAATAAATAAAATAAATAAACAATGTATAAACAAATATAAATGGAAAGAAGTAGGAAGAAAAGAGAGAACAAAAATATTATTAAATATTTAACATCATTGTTTTCAGGGGAGGCTACTCTACATGACCCGGAGATCCTTAGATATGAGTTGCGTCCCCTGCATCTGACTTACATATTATATATACGCCCAGGTTCTGACAACAATTAAATAAGTAAATTGGAAACAAAATAATAATAGAACCATTACTGATAAACTATTACAACATATATATATATATATATATATATATATATATATATATATATATATATATATATATATATATATATATATATATATAATCTATTTTCTGCGAGAATAATTAGCTATTTCTGCGGATCTAATTCAACAATACACCATTAACTTCCGACTTCCAGTCAAAATACATCTCATCCGAGATTGCACATTTTTTTCTTCTCTTTCTGAAGATCAGGTATACCTAAAAAAACAAAAATAAAAACTCAACAACACGGATAGCATCCTAATTCGACACACGACGGTGGTAAATAAAATTAATTATCGAAAATTATTGCAACCTTTCAATATTGTCGTTTGTTCTATTCACCCTGACTCGTATCCACAGGTTTTCTACCCAACTGCATTGCCATAGCTTTCAAACACAACTTAATACATATATATATATTCTTGTCAATTGTGTATATGTATCTATGTACAATATTTTTTATGACTTTTTCTTCTAATTTATATTAACATATACTGCTGTAATAAAATGCAACCGAACTTCAGATGTGAAAAAAAGCCATAAAAATATTGTACACATACACATATCCCCAATTGACAATAATGATAAAATATTGTACACATACACATATTCCCAATTGACAATAATTATAAAATATTGTACACATACACATATCCCCAATTGACAATAATAATAAAATATTGTACACATACACATATCCCCAATTGACAATAATAATAAAATATTGTATACATCCACATATCCCCAATTGACAATGATAATAAAATATTGTACACATACACATATCCCCAATTGACAATAATAATAAAATATTGTACACATAAACATATCCCCAATTGACAATAATAATAAAATATTGTACACATAAACATATCCCCAATTGACAATAATAATAAAAGTTTGTACACATACACATATCCCCAATTGACAATAATGATAAAATATTGTACCCATACACATATCCCCTATTGACAATAATGATAAAATATTGTACACATACACATATCCCCGATTGACAGTAATAATAAAGTATTGTACACATACACATATCCCCAATTGACAATAATGATAAAGTATTGTACACATACACATATCCCCAATTGCGAATAATGATAAAATATTGTACACATACACATATCCCCAATTGACAATAATAATAAAGTATTGTACACATACACATATCCCCAATTGCGAATAATGATAAAATATTGTACACATACACATATCCCTAATTGACAATAATGATAAAATATTGTACACATACACATATCATCAATTGACAATAATGATAAAATATTGTACACATACACATATACCCAATTGACAATAATAATAAAATATTGTACACATACACATATCCCCGATTGACAATAATAATAAAATATTGTACACATACACATATCCCCGATTGACAATAATGATAAAATTAAACACATTATTTACTATAAGAAATTTAAGATACAAAATCTTATAGTATAACATAACTCCTCTCCAACCCTTAAAACATTAGAAAGAATCAATGTTATTTATAAATTTAAAAGCCCTTTGGGAGAATGTAACTCCCATAATAATAATAAAGCTAATAGCTACATTGGTTTTACAAGCACTACCCTATCCCGCCGTCTCACCATGCATCTTGTAAATTCTAGCACAATTTACCAACATTTACAAAAAACATAACTGCCCTCCCTCTGATAACACTAAGATAATACATTCGGAAACTAATTAAAAGAATTAAAAATACCCGAAGCCATATTTATTAAAACCCCAAAACTTACAATTAATAACATTACCCATGAAACCAGTAAGCACATTTTAAAATGCTTAACGTAATACAATTTTATCCTGTGATGCTAACTCTGGCGTCGCGGAATTTAAATTGTTAATGTCTTTCTTGCTGCCTTTTGAAATTCTCTTCTTTTCTAATTCTGGCGTCGCGGGATTTACATTGTTTCTTTTTTTAAAAAGCTATTATTTTTTAAATTTTTTTTTTGGATTAAATTTTTTGGATTAATTTTTTGGGATTAATTTAAAATTTATTTTTTTGGATTAAATAATTCTTTTATAGTGTCATTTATTATAATAAATAAATAAATTGGCGTACCAAAAAATGAACAAACTTATTTCGTTTTTCAAATTTCAGGGACATTTTTTTTTTTTTTTACAGTTTGACTGATATTTAAAAAAAAAAAATAAATTTTATTTGTTTGCATTTAATAAATATTTTCTCATTACTAGTAGTAGCAATACATTTTTTTAATTACGATTTTATGGTCTTATTTAACTATTTTTATTTAAAAAAAAGACTTTTAAGCTAATTTTGTAAAAGAAAATATGTGAGCATTACTGTTTCGTATTATTATTAGTAGTAGTCAAAATATATATATATTTTTAAAGTTAGCTAGGTTATTATGTCGTTTTCGGCCATCCGTAGCGTGAAGAAACCCATCAATTTTATGTCATGCAAATATGTTATTGTGCTAAAAAGACTATTCTAAAACCGTGTCTTATACGTATGAGTAAAATGGCACAAAAGTCGGAGGGGTAAGGGTACAAGATGGCGCCCCCCAACATAATTCCCAAAATATGTGTATCGGCGATGACAATGGTTTTATGTTTAAAAACGTTTCTTAAAAAAAAAAAATTAAACGAGGAAGGTTTTGGAGTTAAAATCAATGTATTAATACGTAGTAATAAGGGAAAAGAAGACGTTTTAATAAATGTTTTCTCAAAAACAGATAATGGACGCCATTTTTAAACTGTTCAGACTCGGTTCTTGTAGCATATTTACACATTTCAAACGTGTTTTTCTTCCGATTACATGGGTAATAATAATCAGAATTTTACTCGAAATGGTTCCTCATTTAATATTATTTAAAAGAACATAAAAAACCATTTTCATCGTCTATACACCATTTTAAAAAAAATCTCAGGTGCTTCTGTAATAAAAAGCCGAAAAAAGGTTTTTATTGTCTTATAGTGTTGGAGAGGTAAGTAAGGGGCAGGTGACTCTAACTACGATTTTTAATCAAGATTTTCTCTGAAATTAGGAACATGGATGTTAACACTTTCAAGTTCGAAGATATACTGTATTTTACCGCAGACAGTTATGGTTAGGGTTAGGGTTTAGGGTTAGGGTTTAGGGTTATTATTAATTAAATTTATTTAAATTACATTTCATGAAAATATATTGTTTGAAAGCTACAGCTGTTGTGAAGGGTTACCTGCCCCTTATTTACCTCTCCTACACTAAAAGACAAAAAAAACTTTTTTTCGGCTTTTTAATACAGAAGCACCAAATCTCATTATGTTAGAGGACGCCATCCTGTACTTAAATTTTCTACAAATGTCTTTCACCGATTTACCATTTTGCATGGAGCCAAATTAAACTAAATATAGCCTACATTCGGCCCCCTTACGCCTAACAGCTGTGTTCCAAAATTCATAATGATCGGTACATAAGTTTAGGAATGAATCATGCACACACAAATATATAAACATATAAACATACATAACTTTATAACGATTTCAAAAAGAGACAGAGAGATAGCGATGAAAAAATCCCCCCCCCCCTCACCATCATCGGTGCTGGCAATAAATCATGTCTCGCAACAAACGAGTTCATTTAATTGTTTTTTAAAAAGTTCAAACCGGTAATTAAGAAGTGAAATGGCGCCCGACAGGTAAACATGGCGGCGGTTTCATTCGCGATGGCCGACTTCAACCAATCAAATCAAACCTGCACGGCGGTTTTACTGGAATAATAAAAAGAAAATTAAAAGAAGAAAAACTAGTAATTAGTTTAGGTTGATTTTGTAAAATCATTGTTGTATGTCTACGTCTGTCTGTCTGTGAATCTATCTATCTATCTATTTATTTATCTATCTCACCTTTCTCTATCTATCTATCTACCTATTTCTTTCTAAATATCTCAGTTCGTATCTATCTATCTATCTCAGTTCGTATCTATCTATCTATCTATCTATCTATCTATCTATCTATCTATCTATCTATCTATCTATCTCACCCTTCTCTATCTATCTATCTATCTATCTATCTATCTATCTATCTATCTATCTATCTATCTATCTATCTATCTATCTATCTCACCTTTCTCTGTCTGTCTATCTATCTATCTATCTCACCTTTCTCTGTCTGTCTATCTATCTATCTATCTATCTATCTATCTATCTATCTATCTATCTATCTATCTATCTATCTCACCCTTCTCTATCTATCTATCTATCTATCTATCTATCTATCTATCTATCTATCTATCTATCTATCTATCTATCTATCTATCTATCTATCTATCTATCTATCTATCTCATCCTTATCTATCTATCTATCTCTCTATCTATCTATCTATCTATCTATCTATCTATCTATCTATCTATCTCATCCTTATCTATCTCTCTCTATCTATCTATCTATCTATCTATCTATCTATCTCATCCTTATCTATCTATCTATCTATCTATCTATCTATCTATCTATCTATCTATCTATCTATCTATCTATCTCATCCTTATCTATCTATCTATCTATCTATCTATCTATCTATCTATCTATCTCATCCTTATCTATCTATCTATCTATCTATCTATCTATCTATCTATCTATCTATCTATCTATCTATCTATCTATCTATCTATCTATCTATCAATGTTTTATGAACAGCGCAATGAAAGCGATTGGTTGTGTCGCTTTTTATTTGCGTCAGAAATTGGACGACTCCACATAAGTGTGGTTATATTCGGGTGCACAGCTAGGGTAGATCGGGTGGAGTGAATGGAGCGACAACTTTTCATGGATTGCGTGGGAAACGGTGTCTTGTCTGGACAGGTTACATGCGCTTCTCTCTCTTTCTCCTTCTATCTCTTTCTCTCTCTCTTTCTCCTTCTCTCCCTTTCTCTCTCTCTTTCTCTCTCTCTCACGTTCTCTCTCTCTTTCTATCTCTCTCTCTTTATCACCTCCTTTTTCGTGAAAAAGGATAAGTCATCGCATGGTGTTTTTTCCATTCTTGGAAGGTAGTGTAGTACATTTTCATTCTTCATGATACATTCCTTCCAGGCATTACTTCCTCGTTTGGGGGAGAGCAGTATAGTATATGTTCGTTCCTCACGATACAATTCTCTCAGGATTACCTCCTTCTTTTGAAGGAGAAGACGGAAGTGTACTACTATTCTGTTGGTATAATACACTCCTCCAAGGCACTAACTCCTCTTTTGGGGGAGGGTCAGGGGCTAGTATTGGTTCGTTATGATATCATCCTCTTAGGCATTACCTCCTTCTAAACATGATGTCATTCAACTAGTCGCATATTTTTTTTGCTGCTAATAATAATCTAATTATAATGAAAACTATGAATCTGTATGTCTGTCTGTTTGTCTAAAGCTGAAACAATATTATTAGTATTGATCGCTCTCTTTTTATATCTATTTGAAGTCGAAACAATATTATTAGTTTTGATCGTTCACTTTTTATATCTATTTGAAGTCGAAACTATATTATTAGTTTTGATCGCTCTCTTTTTATATCTATTTGAAGTCGAAACTATATAATTAGTTTTGATCGCTCACTTTTTATATCTAATTGAAGTCGAAACTATATTATTAGTTTTGATCGCTCACTTTTTATATCTATTTGAAGTCGAAACTATATTATTGGTTTTGATCGTTCTCTTTTTATATCTATTTGAAGTCGAAACAATATTATTAGTTTTGATCGCTCTCTTTTTATATCTATTTGAAGTCGAAACTATATTATTAGTTTTGATCGCTCTCTTTTTATATCTATTTGAAGTCGAAACTATATTATTAGTTTTGATCGCTCTCTTTTTATATCTATTTGAAGTCGAAACTATATTATTAGTTTTGATCGCTCTCTTTTTATATCTATTTGAAGTCGAAACTATATTATTAGTTTTGATCGCTCTCTTTTTATATCTATTTGAAGTCGAAACTATATTATTAGTTTTGATCGCTCTCTTTTTATATCTATTTGAAGTCGAAACTATATTATTAGTTTTGATCGCTCTCTTTTTATATCTATTTGAAGTCGAAACTATATTATTAGTTTTGATCGCTCACTTTTTATATCTATTTGAAGTCGAAACTATATTATTGGTTTTGATCGTTCTCTTTTTATATCTATTTGAAGTCGAAACAATATTATTAGTTTTGATCGCTCTCTTTTTATATCTATTTGAAGTCGAAACTATATTATTAGTTTTGATCGCTCTCTTTTTATATCTATTTGAAGTCGAAACTATATTATTAGTTTTGATCGCTCTCTTTTTATATCTATTTGAAGTCGAAACTATATTATTAGTTTTGATCGCTCTCTTTTTATATCTATTTGAAGCCGAAAATATATTATTAGTTTTGATCGCTCTCTTTTTATATCTATTTGAAGCCGAAAATATATTATTAGTTTTGATCGCTCTCTTTTTATATCTATTTGAAGTCGAAACAATATTATTAGTTTTGATCGCTCTCTTTTTATATCTATTTGAAGTCGAAACTATATTATTAGTTTTGATCGCTCTCTTTTTATATCTATTTGAAGTCGAAACTATATTATTAGTTTTAATCGCTCTCTTTTTATATCAACTTGAAGCCGAAACTATATTATTAGTTTTGATCGCTCTCTTTTTATATCTATTTGAAGTCGAAACTATATTATTAGTTTTGATCGCTCTCTTTTTATATCTATTTGAAGTCGAAACTATATTATTAGTTTTGATCGCTCTCTTTTTATATCTACTTGAAGCCGAAACTATATTATTAGTTTTGATCGCTCTCTTTTTATATCTACTTGAAGCCGAAACTATATTATTAGTTTTAATCGCTCTCTTTTTATATCAACTTGAAGCCGAAACTATATTATTAGTTTTGATCGCTCTCTTTTTATATCTATTTGAAGTCGAAACTATATTATTAGTTTTGATCGCTCTCTTTTTATATCTATTTGAAGTCGAAACTATATTATTAGTTTTGATCGCTCTCTTTTTATATCTATTTGAAGTCGAAACTATATTATTAGTTTTGATCGCTCTCTTTTTATATCTATTTGAAGTCGAAACTATATTATTGGTTTTAATCGTTCTCTTTTTATATCTATTTGAAGTCGAAACTATATTATTGGTTTTGATCGTTCTCTTTTTATATCTATTTGAAGTCGAAACAATATTATTAGTTTTGATCGTTCACTTTTTATATCTATTTGAAGTCGAAACTATATTATTAGTTTTGATCGTTCACTTTTTATATCTATTTGAAGTCGAAACTATATTATTAGTTTTGATCGCT
Source organism: Sepiola atlantica (assembly GCA_963556195.1). Lineage (NCBI taxonomy): Eukaryota > Metazoa > Mollusca > Cephalopoda > Sepiida > Sepiolidae > Sepiola > Sepiola atlantica. The sequence goes on from OY744547.1 coordinate 65,801,883, forward strand.
CTCTTTTTATATCTATTTTAAGTCGAAACTATATTATTAGTTTTGATCGCTCACTTTTTATATCTATTTGAAGTCGAAACTATATTATTAGTTTTGATCGCTCACTTTTTATATCTATTTGAAGTCGAAACTATATTATTAGTTTTGATCGCTCTCTTTTTATATCTATTTGAAGTCGAAACAATATTATTAGTTTTGATCGCTCTCTTTTTATATCTATTTGAAGTCGAAACTATATTATTAGTTTTGATCGCTCTCTTTTTATATCTATTTGAAGTCGAAACTATATTATTAGTTTTGATCGCTCTCTTTTTATATCTATTTGAAGTCGAAACTATATTATTAGTTTTGATCGCTCTCTTTTTATATCTATTTGAAGTCGAAACTATATTATTAGTTTTGATCGCTCTCTTTTTATATCTATTTGAAGTCGAAACTATATTATTGGTTTTAATCGTTCTCTTTTTATATCTATTTGAAGTCGAAACTATATTATTAGTTTTGATCGCTCACTTTTTATATCTATTTGAAGTCGAAACAATATTATTAGTTTTGATCGCTCACTTTTTATATCTATTTGAAGTCGAAACTATATTATTAGTTTTGATCGCTCTCTTTTTATATCTATTTTAAGTCGAAACTATATTATTAGTTTTGATCGCTCACTTTTTATATCTATTTGAAGTCGAAACTATATTATTAGTTTTGATCGCTCACTTTTTATATCTATTTGAAGTCGAAACTATATTATTAGTTTTGATCGCTCTCTTTTTATATCTATTTGAAGTCGAAACAATATTATTAGTTTTGATCGCTCTCTTTTTATATCTATTTGAAGTCGAAACAATATTATTAGTTTTGATCGCTCTCTTTTTATATCTATTTGAAGTCGAAACAATATTATTAGTTTTGATCGTTCACTTTTTATATCTATTTGAAGTCGAAACAATATTATTAGTTTTGATCGCTCTCTTTTTATATCTATTTGAAGTCGAAACAATATTATTAGTTTTGATCGCTCTCTTTTTATATCTATTTGAAGTCGAAACAATATTATTAGTTTTGATCGCTCTCTTTTTATATCTATTTGAAGTCGAAACTATATTATTAGTTTTGATCGCTCTCTTTTTATATCTATTTGAAGTCGAAACTATATTATTAGTTTTGATCGCTCTCTTTTTATATCTATTTGAAGTCGAAACAATATTATTAGTTTTGATCGCTCTCTTTTTATATCTATTTGAAGTCGAAACTATATTATTAGTTTTGATCGCTCTCTTTTTATATCTATTTGAAGTCGAAACTATATTATTAGTTTTGATCGCTCTCTTTTTATATCTATTTGAAGTCGAAACAATATTATTAGTTTTGATCGCTCTCTTTTTATATCTATTTGAAGTCGAAACTATATTATTAGTTTTGATCGCTCTCTTTTTATATCTATTTGAAGCCGAAACTATATTATAAGTTTTGATCGCTCTCTTTTTATATCTATTTGAAGTCGAAACAATATTATTAGTTTTGATCGCTCACTTTTTATATCTATTTGAAGTCGAAACTATATTATTAGTTTTGATCGCTCTCTTTTTATATCTATTTGAAGTCGAAACAATATTATTAGTTTTATCGCTCTCTTTTTATATCTATTTGAAGTCGAAACTATATTATAAGTTTTGATCGCTCTCTTTTTATATCTATTTGAAGTCGAAACTATATTATTAGTTTTGATCGCTCTCTTCTTATATCTATTTGAAGTCGAAACAATATTATTAGTTTTGATCGTTCACTTTTTATATCTATTTGAAGTCGAAACTATATTATTAGTTTTGATCGCTCTCTTTTTATATCTATTTGAAGTCGAAACTATATTATTAGTTTTGATCGCTCTCTTTTTATATCTATTTGAAGTCGAAACTATATTATAAGTTTTGATCGCTTACTTTTTTTATCTATTTGAAGTCGAAACAATATTATTAGTTTTGATCGCTCTCTTTTTATATCTATTTGAAGCTGAAACAATATTATTAGTTTTGATCGCTCTCTTTTTATATCTATTTGAAGTCGAAACTATATTATTAGTTTTGATCGCTCTCTTTTTATATCTATTTGAAGTGGAAACAATATTATTAGTTTTGATCGCTCTCTTTTTATATCTATTTGAAGTCGAAACAATATTATTAGTTTTGATCGCTCTCTTTTTATATCTATTTGAAGTCGAAACAATATTATTAGTTTTGATCGCTCTCTTTTTATATCTATTTGAAGTCGAAACAATATTATTAGTTTTGATCGCTCTCTTTTTATATCTATTTGAAGTCGAAACTATATTATTAGTTTTGATCGCTCTCTTTTTATATCTATTTGAAGTCGAAACAATATTATTAGTTTTGATCGCTCTCTTTTTATATCTATTTGAAGTCGAAACTATATTATTAGTTTTGATCGCTTTCTTTTTATATCGATTTGAAGTCGAAACAATATTATTAGTTTTGATCGCTTTCTTTTTATATCGATTTGAAGTCGAAACAATATTATTAGTTTTGATCGCTCTCTTTTTATATCTATTTGAAGTCGAAACAATATTATTAGTTTTGATCGCTCTCTTTTTATATCTATTTGAAGTCGAAACTATATTATTAGTTTTGATCGCTCTCTTTTTATATCTATTTTAAGTCGAAACTATATTATTAGTTTTGATTGCTCTCCTTTTATATCTATTTGAAGTCGAAACTATATTATTAGTTTTGATCGCTCTCTTTTTATATCTATTTGAAGTCGAAACTATATTATTAGTTTTGATCGCTCTCTTTTTATATCTATTTAACGTCGAAACAATATTATTAGTTTTGATCGCTCTCTTTTTATATCAACTTGAAGCCGAAACTATATCATTAGTTTTGATCGCTGTCTTGTTATATCTATTTGAAGTCGAAACAATATTATTAGTTTTGATCGGTCTCTTTTTATATCTATTTGAAGTTGAAACAATATTATTAGTTTTGATCGCTCTCTTTTTATATCAACTTGAAGCCGAAACTATATCATTAGTTTTGATCGCTGTCTTGTTATATCTATTTGAAGTCGAAACAATATTATTAGTTTTGATCGCTCTCTTTTTATATCTATTTGAAGTCGAAACTATATTATTAGTTTTGATCGCTCTCTTTTTATATCTATTTGAAGTCGAAACTATATTATTAGTTTTGATCGCTCCTTTTTTATATCTATTTGAAGTCGAAACAATATTATTAGTTTTGATCGCTCTTTTTTATATCTATTTGCAGTCGAAACTATATTATTAGTTTTGATCGCTCTCTTTTTATATCTATTTGAAGTCGAAACAATATTATTAGTTTTGATCGCTCTCTTTTTATATCTATTTGAAGTCGAAACTATATTATTAGTTTTGATCGCTGTCTTTTTATATCTATTTGAAGTCGAAACAATATTATTAGTTTTGATCGCTCTCTTTTTATATCTATTTGAAGTCGAAACAATATTATTAGTTTTGATCGCTCTCTTTTTATATCTATTTGAAGTCGAAACTATATTATTAGTTTTGATCGCTCTCTTTTTATATCTATTTGAAGTCGAAACAATATTATTAGTTTTGATCGCTCTCTTTTTATATCTATTTGAAGTCGAAACTATATTATTAGTTTTGATCGCTCTCTTTTTATATCTATTTGAAGTCGAAACTATATTATTAGTTTTGATCGCTCTCTTTTTATATCTATTTGAAGTCGAAACAATATTATTAGTTTTGATCGCTCTCTTTTTATATCTATTTGAAGTCGAAACAATATTATTAGTTTTGATCGCTTTCTTTTTATATCTATTTGAAGTCGAAACTATATTATTAGTTTTGATCGCTCTCTTTTTATATCTATTTGAAGTCGAAACTATATTATTAGTTTTGATCGCTCTCGTTCTATATCTATTTGAAGTCGAAACTATATTATTAGTTTTGATCGCTCTCTTTTTATATCTATTTGAAGTCGAAACAATATTATTAGTTTTGATCGCTCTCTTTTTATATCTACTT
>OY744547.1:65810927-65825927 GCA_963556195.1 Sepiola atlantica
GTTGAAGTGGTATTGAAATGTTTTTAAACGCGTCTTAATAAATTCACCAATTTTTATTTTGCATACTCATTCATCCGCCCGAAGATGACCGACGTCGGTCGAAAACGTTCGCGAAAATATGGCGATTTTTTATACAACATGGACGACAATACCAAATCGATCGTGCGACGAATCGAAAAAACGAATCAAAAAATAAATAAACATAAGCTGGCGCTCCTGTTTCACCAAATATGTATGAGAGAAGGAATACTGTATAATCATACAAATTTCAATATATATATATATATATATATATATATATATATATATATATATATATATATATATATATATATATATATATATATAGGTCGAAATATAGGTCAAAATAAGTTATAATATGTTCAATCCGAATGTATAACTATTTATTTCAACCTCAAAACTTATTCACGCTCTGTTTGAACGAACATAGAGCTCTCTGATTCGAATTCCTATCGAAACTATTCGAACCTGCAAACTATATATATATATATATATATATATATATATATATATATATATATATATATATACAGGGTGGGCAAAAATAAGGGTCCTATTTTTAAAAATTCATAACTTTTTTATTTATTGATTAAAAAAATTTTTTTTTTTAGAATAAGTAAAGGACCCCTTCCGAAGCAAGCATGAGCCGTATTAGCCCTAAGGAACGTACCCTCATTTAGAAAACATTATTTTTGCTTAAAAAACTCAAAACAGAGTAAAAAACAATACTTTAGTTTTTTTAAGTTTTAAGAAGTGTTTTTCGGCTAAAATTTGTTTTGTTTATTTCAAAAAATCTCGGAAGGGTCAGTCTACACACACATAAAGTTTAGTGAGTTTAACTTTTATTTTGTGGAAGTTATTCAAATTCAAGTTATTCAAATTTAAAGATAGGACCCTTATTTTGGCCCACCCTATATATATATGAAGCAATCCAACAAAAGATATAAGCGTCAACTAATATCTTATAATTAGTGAAACATCCGGATAAAAACTGAAGCTCAATATACTGGATAGAGCATTAATATTATAATATAAAATGAAGTAATAAAATAAGGTGTCAATCAAATTTTATTAGAATTCAAAATTCAAGCAAAGTATCCTTAAGTCCTTAGCTCATGAGTTTTCAAAGATAATTCTTCTTTGAAAATATATAAAATTATATACACAAATACATAAAAATACATAACATCAAACATATCAACCCAAAAACATACTTTTTGTTGAATCCATACAGTCCATCCAGGTCATACAAATTGAGAAGCATAATCAGGAAAGACATTACTCCAAGTTATAAACAGCAGTCCATATACGTGAAATTGAAGGGGCCGGCAAAGTTATCCAGTCGCGAAATGTGTCCATATTCAATGTTAATGATAAATAAATCAATCAAATAATACAAAAAGTCCAATCAAAGTTCCGAAATTCCGAAAATCTTATTTTATTACTTCATTTTATATTATAATTATTATATATATATATACATATATATATATATATATATATATATATATATATATATATATATATATATATATATATATATATATATATATATATATATATATATATATATATATATTCGCTACCCCAATCCAAGGAAATAATAAAGAACAAGAACTTTGCTACTTTTATATGTGTATTGATATTATTTGAACATTATTTTAGGCTAGCAGGGCTATCCGACGTTGCCCGGGGCCATTAAAAATAAAATACAAGAGGTTAAAAAGTGTGTGTAACATCTTCATATCAAAACTTCTATCTCTCTACCTCTCACAATCCGTCTCTCTATCTTTCTCTCTTTCTCCCTTTCCCCGTTTTTCAATATCACTCTTCACCCCCCCCCCTCTTTCACCTCAGCTGATTTCTCTCTATTGAAAATAATAATAATAATGTAAGTCCTACACCTCTCCTTTATATAATAGATAACATTGGAAATGGCTGAAAAACCGAACCCCCCCGCCGATGAAATCTGGCCCAGTTGACTCCTAAAGAATGAATAACACCGATCAAGAATATACAAACTTTGTGGGTGCTTATTTTGTAGTTTTTGTATTATTAGCTGGACGACCCCCCCCCCCACACACACACACTGAGCCAACTTCCCTTTATATAATAGAATACACAAAGGTTCGTAGAAAGCGTTAAAATGAAGAATGTCGCGCGACCGTGTTGCAAACGAGCGATAGCAGTCCCCACTTCACGTGCGGAGGAAAAAAAAGGATCTTCTCTCATCGGCCTCCAGTTCGAAAAATGGAGCTTCTCTTTCAACAGCGACATGTTGGTAAGAAAAAAGTCCGGATATGAGGAGTTGGTAAGAAAAAAATCCGGATATGAGGAGTTGGTAAGAAAAAAATCCGGATATGAGAAGTTGGTAAGAAAAAAATCCGGATATGAGGAGTTGGTAAGAAAAAAATCCGGATATGAGGAGTTGGTAAGAAAAAAATCCGGATATGAGGAGTTGGTAAGAAAAAAGTCCGGATATGAGGAGTTGGTAAGAAAAAAATCCGGATATGAGGAGTTGGTAAGAAAAAAATCCGGATATGAGGAGTTGGTAAGAAAAAAATCCGGATATGAGGAGTTGGTAAGAAAAAAATCCGGATATGAGGAGTTGGTAAGAAAATTATGAAAGTTATAGTTCTTCCTTAGACAGCATATTAATCTTTGTTTATAAAGATAACGACTATATATTTTCCAGCCAATTTTCATGTAGGCGTTTCACGAGGCTAATGAAACTTGAAATGGTTTTTCATGTTGTCTAAATAAATAAATGCAAAAGATGTTAGAAGTCCACCAACGGATCACTATGCCCAGCAATCATATTGATCCACACTTGATTAATTTCATCTCAGCATCGAATCCTCCGCACACAAAAAATAGTCCGCGATTGCTACAGTTTAACTCTCTATGTTCTTTTAGCGGTCCATTCGGCGCATTGTTTAGAGTGTTCGCTAATAGGCCGTGAGACAGAGTTCAATCCTCGTTCGAATCCCAAGCCTAAAAAAAAAAAATATTTAGCAACACGTGGTCGTGTAACGGCGTGTTTTGAACCCGGATCGCCCGCAGACGAGTTTAGTGACAAAATAAAAATAAAACAAAACAACAAAGAATTATTTTGAAAAGCGAAAATCATTCCTGGTCTATGATGTAAGTAGGTGAAAAGAATACGGCCAGCAAAGAATAGTATTTTCGAAAAAGCGGATCGGGGAGGCTCGCAGTAGGTCAGCTATTGACTCCAGAGATTAGATCGAATGACGTAAGAAAAAGTTATTTAACTTTTGTGCGATGGACGCCAAGGACAGAAAAAAGGCATGAAATGTAGAGTAGTGGAGTGTTCGGTGTGCCAACCACTCAAGTCCGAGACTTGTTGGACTGTTTGTAAATACATTTGACTGTGGAATAATAAAAAACTTTTACCCCCCCCCCCCCAAAAAAAATCTGTCTCGCTTATTTTTTTTCTGTCATATCAAGGGGAACAACTTTGACACAAAAAAACGTGAGAAAATAAATAGATTTAATTTCCTTACATTTGATGTTTAGGATTACCCAGGCAATCAGTCAAGACTGGGCCAATCCTGTAACAGTCGTTTGGTGTATAGGTTAACTAAACACCCAGCTAGATAACATAAAAGGGTGCATGGATTTTCCTGTAGGGTAAGGACTATGACTCCATGGTTAGCGCCAAACGTCGACTAGCAATATTAACAGAGTTTCTTTCCAATAAATGCCCGTCTGTAGAACACAGCACCTCGGGGCTGCTTCTCAGCTGACTACAACATTATCGTTTTAAAGTCCAATGTAAACGAATTCTTGTTTAGCCGTCCTCTTAAATAACCAAATTCTGACACATTGCAAACATCTCCAATCCTCAAGGCGTTTGTCTCACCGTGTTGCATTACCCGTTCTTTCGGAGTACCCGGTAAGATCCAACAAGAATGAGAAAGAACAGAACGCATATGAAAAAACTTTGGTTTTCTTTATTTTCCATTACCAGATGGTTTACACCGGCTACGCACACACATATAAAAAAATCTTTTGACATACTTTCGTCTCATGAAAGTTTATTTATTGTGGAGGTCACAGACTTGGTTTCCGCTAGAAACTCGTTCATATATACATCCGATTGAAAAGCAATTTGCTCTGCATTGTCTATCCGAGCGTGAACTAAAGCAATTGTTCCACAAGCACTTCCAATTGTCTGTTTGATGAAATACAAGTCAGGGGATTCCTTCACGGTACCAACTTGCTTATCAGTCGCATTTTTAGTCAGCGGACACGAAAGCCTAACAGCAAGACGAGATTGTGTACCATCACCAATAAAGCTTCAACGGTGCTATAAACATCGGTAAACTCTCATTCTTCCGGTACTTCGATACTCCGATCACCAAGCGCTCCGGCTCTTCGCGTTTCTGAAACCGCCGCCTTTCAAGTTTCGCTTGCACTGTGGAACCTTCTTCATTTTAACAGTTATCAAGTCGCTTTCTTTCTTTTCTCGACGTCCCACCACAATGGACTCGTCCACGCTTCATTTTTGCCACTCTTCATTATCTCACAACCGTCCACCTTACACAAACCCATCACTATTATCTTTGAGTGGCCCTTGGGCCTTGATAAGCAATAACTCATCAGTACAAAAAATGTCTATGCGATCGACGTCCGCAGATTAACTGATTTACACATTGCGTATTATTTAACTATTCAGTAAAAATATTATTTAACTATTCATTAAAAAATATTATTTAACTATTCATTAAAAATATTATTTAACTATTCATTAAAAAATATTATTTAACTATTCATTAAAAAATATTATTTAACTATTCATTAAAAATATTATTTAACTATTCATTAAAAAATATTATTTAACTATTCATTAAAAAATATTATTTAACTATTCATTAAAAAATATTATTTAACTATTCATTAAAAATATTATTTAACTATTCATTAAAAAATATTATTTAACTATTCATTAAAAATATTATTTAACTATTCATTAAAAATATTATTTAACTATTCATTAAAAAATATTATTTAACTATTCATTAAAAAATATTATTTAACTATTCATTAAAAATATTATTTAACTATTCATTAAAAAATATTATTTAACTATTCATTAAAAATATTATTTAACTATTCATTAAAAAATATTATTTAACTATTCATTAAAAATATTATTTAACTATTCATTAAAAATATTATTTAACTATTCATTAAAAAATATTATTTAACTATTCATTAAAAAATATTATTTAACTATTCATTAAAAATATTATTTAACTATTCATTAAAAAATATTATTTAACTATTCATTAAAAAATATTATTTAACTATTCATTAAAAAAATATTATTGGATGATTGTTTTACTATTAGCCACAATTCTTTTTAAGACTATTTTCTATAGATGCTCAGCATTTTGGGTGAAAATAGTATTTCCATACCGTTCCGGTCAATTTACTTCTGGAAGATTGCAATTCTTGGTTTCACTAATTTCCCCGGGAAACGTCGGGACACAGGTCCTGCTGGTAATGTATAAAAATGATACTCATCGTGCGTTTATTTACAAACATTGTGTTTTTTGTATGTCACATTGAAAATATCCCATTATGCCGTATGTTATAGAAAGAGCGAAACAGTGCATGTCACACCTTCTTAAACGCTAAAAATAACCATTTTTCACGCTTCAGAGAATGAGAAACGTTCCATTTATTTTTTTTCTTTTCTCTTTTTGAATTTTAAATCATTTTCTTAAAATTGCATTGGAGACATAGCCCCGGACTTATTTTAAAAAGTAATTCCTCAAATCAGAACATTTCTTTTTACCAAGTCCTCATATCCGGACTTTTTTTATACGAACTCCTCATATCCGGACTTTTTTTTTATACGAACTCCTCATATCTGGACTTAAAAAACAAAAAACAACTCTTTATACCCGGACTTTAAAAAAAAAAATTCCTTATGTCCAGACATTTTTTTTTTATCAACTCTTAAAATCAGGACCTTTTTTAAAAAAATCATATTTCACCCCAAACAAGGCAGGCCACCACTAAAGACGTAAGGGTCTACTGAGAATTAGGATGAAAGTTTAGGGGGTGTGCAACGAGATGTCTGTTTACATTAGTTTTAAATTTCTGCATGTCGGTACAGTCGGGGAAACAAGGAGCAGGGAGAGAGTTCCAGAGGCTGGCAACACGAGAAAAGAAGCTATTGGAGTAGAAGGCTCTCCGGCATTGGGGACCTCCACAGTGAATGAATGGGGCTTAGCTGATTGTCGGGTTGGTCTAGTGTATTTAGAAAAAAACCATAACAATGGTGGTGTAAAATAAATAAAATTTATTTTAATCTTATCTTTCGAGAAAATACTTCTCATTTTCAAAGATTGTTTTTCTTTTCTTCTTTTTTTTCATCGTCCGATGGAAATGGACTTTTTGGTCAGAAAATCTCGTTATTTCTGTAGGCGAGGTGACGCCGGTTTGAATAAGAAAGACTATTTAGACATATTTTTTAAACCATTGTTTAGGAATAGAGCAGCAAGTCCATCGGAGCACAATCTATTGAAGTACTTGTAAAACAGGCGCAAGGATGCAACATTGCGGCGATGGGACAGGGGCTGGATCTTGGTGGATAGTGAAGGACCTATAAAGTTAGCGACTCTTTTTTTGACCTTGTCTAAGAGGGAGAGACTAGTGGATGATGCACAATTCCAAATGTAAGCAATTCCTCATATCCGGACTTTTTTTCTTACTAACTCCTCATATCCGGACTTTTTTCTTACCAACTCCTCATATCCGAATTTTTTTCTTACCAACTCCTCATATCCGGACTTTTTTCTTACCAACTCCTCATATCCGGACTTTTTTCTTACCAACTCCTCATATCCGGACTTTTTTCTTACCAACTCCTCATATCCGGATTCCTATCTTTTAAAAAGTAATTAACTCTGCTCAGTTTTATGATTACAAAATCTCTTATTATGCTAAAGCTGATTTAATCAACGTTTGTTTCCCCCAATACTTTTTTCTTTAGATACTTTAATGACACAAAATACATGCTAAAATATAACTTAGTTCTGGGATTGAGTTATTTTTTAAATACAATTCCCTTTTAATCCTTCTAATTAGCCGTAATTTGTAATTAATTGAACAAGTCAACCATCGCTCACTTAGCTATCTATGTATTTCTATCTCCCCCCTCTGCAACTGCATTTATACGAACTCCTCATATCTGGACTTAAACAAAACCAAACTCTTCATACCACTCTAATAGTTTTTTAATGTCTCTGTGGACATTTATAGAAAGAGTGACTCTCTCTTTTCAGTTAATTTACACGTTGCGTTTGTAAACACCGTAAACACGTATGTAAGTTAGACGGCAAAATAATAGGTCGCTTTATTTCTAGAGTTCCCATATGGATAGTATAGAAGTAAAGAGACTTATTATTTTAGCTGTGCAAGAAGAATTTCTAAACAGATATGACGTCACAGTTTATGGGGTTCCGAATGGAATTAAAGTTAAACAAATAGTGGTGATGATTGTGACCCAACGGGTCACGCGTATGTCTAGTCTATCTCTAAATATATACTAGCTAAAAAAAAAATCAAATATTTTTGTGATTAACACGTAATCGTTTTGGGCGTAGTAAACAAATGATGATGATGATGATGACGACGACGATGATGATGATGATGATGATGATGATGATGATGATGATGACGACGACGATGATAATGATTATGATTATGATGATGATGACGACGACGATGATAATAATGATGATGATGATGATGATGACGACGATGATAATGATTATGATGATGATGATGATGATGACGACGATGATGATTATGATGATGATGACGACGACGACGACGATGATGATGATGATGATGATGACGACGATGACGACGATGATGATGATGATGATGACGACGACGACGATGATGATGATGATGATGATGATGATGACGACGACGATGATAATGATGATGACGATGACGACAACGATGATGATGATGATGATGATGATAATGCCGACGACAATGATGATGATGATGATGATGATGATGCCGACGACGACGATGATGATGATGATGATGATGACGACGACGACGATGATGATGATTTCTGTCCTTCGTCGGTAAGGGTGGCGGATATGTTCTGGTTAAAAACCCGAACCCCCCCCCCCACCTGTACGTGTTCTTTTTGTTTGTTCAAGTGTACACTATGTCACACTCCAGAGCGCACACCTTCGTTCACAAATCCAATGACAATGGGACTCGAGCAGATCACGACCTTCGTTAAAAAGGCCTGTTCGATCGAAAATGACGTCATCAAATTTAGGGCAAGCGAGACATGCCGAAAAATTCTCTTCCGCCCTTGAGGCTAGCATTCGCAAATATCCGGTTGCTTAGAACCAACATCAATGGCGTGGAAACCCTTTTCTTAGTAAACTCCTCGGCTATCCTAGCACTAAGTGAACCAGACACCCACCCAAAAATATTGTGTGTAACTGTACAAACAATTACATTAAAAAAAGGAAAGGAACGCCATCCGATTTATACTGAAACTGAACTTTATTCAATATTAATTTAAAAACAAAACAAAACAAAAAAATAATTAATTAAAAGAGTTAACTTAGGCCTTGTTTCTGCATTAAAATAAATAAACCTCACGTTGTTTCATGGATTTTTTTTACATTAAAGGTCACCGCTCATCAAGGCCCAAAGGCCACTCGAGGATAAAGGTTAAAGAGTTTGACTGGTGGATGATGAGATAACATCGCGTTCACCATCACGATGATTGTAGCAGGGCAGACATTGATTATTTACGGGGAAGGTTCAACAGGAACTTGTTTACATTAGACTTTAAGACGACCATATTAGTCGGTGGGGAAACAGACTCACGGAACTGTGTTCCACAGACGGGCAGTTCTATGAAAGAAACTCTGTTCATGGAAGTTTCGTTTCGTCTTGGGCATGCAGAGGGAGAAAGGGAAATCATTGACAGTGGTAGTAGCTAGGCGGGTTCTAGTTGTAAATGTTTTACAAGGGGGGGGGGACCATAGATTTGAGCTCAGTCGAGCACCTACCATAAAAATAACGGTAGAGCAAAGAAAGACTAGCAATATCTCTTCTGTGAATGAGTGACTGTAGGGAAGAGAAGAGGACATCCCCCACTAGATTTCGAAGTCGGTTTTGGACTCTGTCAAGACAGGAAAGGGGAGCTCTGAGCTGCTCCTCCCCATATGTGGCAGCAGTACTTCCCCATCTTATGACGTATTTGATTCTTGCACCGATAGAGGATGGCGTCGGGCGCGAGATACCTTCTGGAGCGGTAGAATGATGCAACCATTTTTCCAGCGGTTTTAGCAACAGATTTGATGTAAGTCTTCCATTTCAAGTCTGTAGAGAAGGTCAGTCTTAGGAGCTTATCAAATCAGTGGGCTTCCTCAAGGGGGAGAGCTGTTCATTTCAACTGGGACAAAGTGGGGATCAGAGCGTTGGTGGTGAAAGGAGGGGAGTTTAGTCTTTGACGCGTTAAAAGTAACCAGCCACTTTTTCTGTCATTGCACCACTTGCTCCAGGTCAGAACATACACACACACACACACACACACACACACAGAGAGAGAGAGAGAGAGAGAGAGAAAGAGAGAGAATGAGCGAGAGAGAGATAGATAGCGAGAGAGCGAGAGAGAGAGAAAGAGAGAGAGAGAGAGACAGACAGACAGAAAGAGACAGAGACAGAAAGAACCTGATTATTAATCGGTATATTAATATTATTAGAAAGAAAGAAAGAAAGGAAAGAAAAAAAAAGAAAGGAAAAAAAAAAAGAAAAAACGTATCAATCGGTTTATAAAGAAGAAAGGAAAAAAAGAAAAGAAAAAAAAGAAAGGAAAAAAAAGAAAAAACGTATCAATCGGTTTATAAAGAAGAAAGGAAAAAAAGAAAAGAAAAAAAAGAAAGGAAAAAAAAAGAAAAAACGTATCAATCGGTTTATAAAGAAGAAAGGAAAAAAAGATAGAAAACGTCTTATTATGGAAATAGATTGAAGGATTTTTTTCCGAGGTGGGGGGTTGTCGTACTTGCTATATGCTTTCTTCCTTACCCCAAACAATTAGAATGGTTTTATTTAGCAGATTTTAACTCATTACGTTTTGTGTGACGGGACGAATTTATATTTATTTATATACAAAAAATATACACGTTGTTTTTTTTATAAAGTGGACTGTAAACTGTTAGCATCTAATTTAATATTAGTGCGAATATTGGCGAAGCATAATATTGTTCCTGTCACTTTTGACGGAGGTGTACACTCGTGTGTATCTTTTGGAGATGAGGCCACAGAAGGTGAGTCATGTTAGCCTTGGGGATGGAGTTGGGGTTAGGGTTAGGGTTGGGCAATACAAAGGCTGAATAGACGAAAGATTTTTGTCTTTTTATCGATCTTAATCGAATGACTAAGTTCTTTGTTGGTATAATTCGTCGTTCTATGATTCATTCACACTTCATTATTTGCTGACTGAATCAGCCACCCACGCAGGCCGAGAACTTATATCGATAACCTTGAAGATTACATCCCTTAAATTGTATAAGGTATATTCCCTCTACCGAGCTAGTAAACTTCTCACACCTGACATTATCCTATATCTCTACAAAGCTATCATCCCCCCCATGCATAGAGTATTGTTGTCACACTTTGGCTGGTGCATCATCCACTAGTCTCTCCCTCTTAGACAAGGTCCAAAAAAAGAGTCGCCAACTTAATAGATCCCTCACTGTCCACCAAGCTCCAGCCCCTGTCCCATCGCCGCAATGTTGCATCCTTGTTGCTTGTTTTACAAGTACTTCAATGGAACGTGCTCTGAGTAACTTGCTGCGCTCGTGCTCCCTCGACGTAAATACACCTGACCAACCCGACGATCAGCTAAATCCCATCCATTCACCGTGGAGGTCCCCCGATGCCGGAGAGCCTTCTACTCCAATAGTTTTTTTCCTCGAGCTGTCGGCATTTGGAACCTCCTCCCTGCTCCTTGTTTCCTCGACTGTACCGACATGAAGAAATTTGAGACTAATTTGAACAAACATCTCGCTGCACAGTTCCCAATTTAGGATGACCCCCTAAACTTTCAACCTAATTGTCAGTAGCCCCTTACCTCTACAGTGGCAACTTGTCTTGTTTGGGGTGAACTAAGTTTAAAAAAAAACGAGACTAGTTAGCATACATGTCCAAAAAAAAAAACGGGTTTGTAATATTGAAACCTTCTTGGAATCTTGTTTAGACCCCTAAATACTTAAAAGTACCCATTCATGAAACACATCACCACAGGACTACTTCCCTGCAAACTAAAACAGAGTCGATCGCAAATCCAATGTCGAAAATTAATTAATAACTAAACTCTGTCCATTACATTTATTATTTTAAATCCTCTCATAATATTCTTCATCACTAAACTGACAATCCATCCATATCATAAACCCTTATCCTCGACTAGCCTTTGGCCTTGATAACTTTTTTTATGGAAATCGCTCCAGACAAGGCATGAAGCAACTTGATGTAAGGAGCTAAAAAAATTGATGTCTTATTTATTGCAAAAAAAAAGGACAAAAAAAAGAACGGGTATTTTTTTGGTGTATTTGTTTTATCTGCGGGCTTACGATTGGAAATGCTATTTAAAATTAAAGCGTGACAGACCAACGAAAATGCTATTCAAATTAAAGAGTGACAGACTAACGAAAATGCTATTTCAAATTTGAGCGTAGCTAACCGACGCAAACGTTATTTCAAATTTAAACACGCCATTTCAAATTGAAGTGTGACAGACTGACAACATGCTTTTTTTTTTTCAAAAAACGCCTGACAGACCAACGAAAATGCTATTTATACTTAAGCGTGACAGACCAAGTAAAATGCTATTTCAAACTGAAGTGTTACAGATTGATAAAAATGCTATTTCAAAATAAATCGTGACAGACAGACGAAAAAATACTTCAAGGTCAAAAACTAGCCAACGATAAGTGTTAGATGGCTAGATTCTGACCTAGAAAACAGCAATTCTTCCCTCTTTGTCAGATACATCGTTTATGGAATGTGAGGACTAAAGGACAAAATCAGGAAAGCGATAGTTACGAGGTGATTCATTAATAAAAAAACAAAAGAAAAAACACACCGCTGTACATAGAGGTTTGGTTGTCTTGTTTTACGGCATATCAACTCTTTTGAGACATTTAATGTCGCTTCCCTGCAAACTACAACATTGTCGTCTTCAAATGCAATGTCGAAAAAATATTTATCATAAACCGTTCCCACTAGTAACAAAACTCTTTTCATTAAATTCATTGTTTTCAATCCTCTCATAATATTCTTCATCGTTTAACTGATACCCCATCCTTTAGGAGCTTTAAGTCTTAACAAGTTGTGACTCATTAGCTTCCTAAAACAAAACATAATGCAATGCTAAAATGACTTTTTTTTACGGCATATCATCGCTTTTAAGGACATTACTCCTTAAATGCTTTATTTTTTCATATTGGTTTCAGGGAAAGTCGAGAGAGGGAGAAGGGGGCTGAGTAAATTCTAAGACATGTAATGAATTCAGTTTATTCACTTGCATTGACACTGTCACAAATTGAGACGGTCTGCATAAACAATAGAGGAAATAGTAATACAGCAATACAAATCCCATGTCCTGAATCCAGTTTATTCACTTTCATTGACCCTTAAATGTTTTATTTTTTATATTGGTTTTTAGAAAGATTATCGAGTGAAACACGTTCATAGGGGTAATATAAAGTAGTATACATGATTTTTGGAAAAAAATATCTATTTATTGAACAAAAATAAATGATGTTGCAAATGTGCAACAAATGGCATAAAATGTTACATGCATAACAAAACGTTACAATATATGCATCTAAATAATCATAATACACTAGACTCCAACTCTTAGTATTCTTCCACTCCGACTCCAACTTCATAAACCTGCTTCTCTCCGTATAATGTCTAAGGTGACTCCAAACATTTCCGAGTGTGGGGGTCGGGATTTAGTGGAAAAGTGCCCCATCTCCCACCTTCTATCCTCAACTGTTTACTCAAATCATTCGAATTGAAAGGTCCGCAGGTCTCAATAAATATTGCCTTCCCAAACAATGAATTCCATGAAGCAATCGCTCGTCTGAACTTTCCACTTAAAACTCGACCTTGCGTCAAAACATGCAAATGCCCCCCCCCCTTGTGTCAATCTTACTGATGTAAAAGAGATAACAAATCTCGATTTCATGTTTGTATTTTGTAACAAATATTTTTCAATAATATTAAACTTTTTATTTAAAAAACAAAAAAAACAAGGACATTTGGTGCTTTTTTATATTGAAATACATGCGAAATGTGGCAGTTTGAAATAAAATATCAGGAAAACGTATGGATATACTTAGTTATCAGTTGAAAATATTAGTGTACACCAAAAATTACGGAAAATTATCGAGTAGAATTTTAATGAAAATATAAAATTTTACGCATTCGACAAATAAAAAAATAGCCTTATAGCAAACAAAGAACATATAAATTCTAAGTGTTGGTATAATTTTAATATTTCAGACAGCTCCCTGTCCTTTATCATAAAAACGTGTTTCTTGATAATGCGAAATGTGGCAGTTTGAAATAAAATAACAGGAAAACGTATGGATATACTTAGTTATCAGTTGAAAATATTAGTGTACACCAAAAATTACGGAAAATTATCGAGTAGAATTTTAATGAAAATATAAAATTTTACGCATTCGATAAATAAAAAATAGCCTTATAGCAAACAAAAAAAAAAACATATACATTCTAAGTGTTTGTATAATTCCATGAAAAATGCCAGTATACTGAAATCATATTCCCTTAATAGGGTTAAGATGAAAATTCATATACATTAAATGTACAAAAGCAAGGAAATTCCCAAATTATTATACTGGCATTTATCATGGAATGTCACTACTTTTGTAAAGGCTATGCCCCAATATAATGCTTTCTCATAAGGTTTTTTGGAATTTTCTGAAAAACTAAGGTATGTAGTAAACTGAAATTAAAATGCCATCAACTAGACCCTAGAACTTCTATCTCTGCCAAAAAATCAGCTGAATCCATCAAATAGTTGATGAGATACAGGGTGGCACATACATACGTATGTATGTATGTATGTACGTACGTACACACAGATTACATGATTTCATGACTGAACTTTCTGGATCTCTGGGTTTTCTTTGACTAATGATGCTGAAATTCTACACACTTATAGAACCTATCAAATAAAAAATTTGTGCACAGTTTTAACTAACTTGGTTTATTGGTTTTGGAGTTATGATTGATCAAAGAAATGAGATTTCCAGTATAGGCCATTCGTGTTAAAACTTGATTGAATAATGAATTTCTGTGAAAAAAAAAACAACAACAAAATAAAAATAAAATAAAATGGACATTTTCAACTTTAGAAAATGTCCATTTTATAATGTCCTTTGATGACGTATGTCGGCCCCGCGTGACGTCACACGTTTGAACCTTCAAAGGTGATTTCTCTTTTATAGAGTTATATATTAGTTTTCAACAGGCGCACGTTGTTCATGTCCTTACGCCGTTAAGTACAAATAACTTTTTCAATTGTACTAGAAGAATACCCGTCCCAGGACGGGTAAAATTAATCCCACCCCGAACAGAACAGGTTTGCACCACTTTTATGTCACCATTGCGAAGATTAAAATCAAGATATACTGATACTAAACCTTATGTCTAGAATCCTTATTCCAATTTTTTTATTAAAATCCATTACATGATTTTCATTCTAGAAAATGTCTAAAACTGAAGACTATTCACAGAGAGTACAACTGAAACATGTATGCACATATGTAACCAATAATGTTTGCATATATATATATATATATATATATATATATATATATATATATATATATATATATATATATATATATATATATTAAC
>OY744547.1:65830927-65838427 GCA_963556195.1 Sepiola atlantica
ATACACACACCGTACAGGCATTGGCACCCCGACACACACACGCACGACCACCCCCCCAACACCCCCCCAACACCCCCCACACACTTTCTGTCTCTCTCTGTCTCTCTCTCTATATATAAATATATTGATGTTTCACTGAGAATATTCAGTAAAGTTCGGAACAAGGCCAATAAAAACAAGCTCGATGAGCTCCGATCATAAGGTACAGAGCATTTATATGGATATTTAGAGAGTTTATTTATTTCCAGAGAGGATTCATCACAACGAAAAATCTTTTATTTTATCATGTATTTATTTTGTACAGTTATAGTTCCCTACACGTGTTTCGCTACATAGCAAGGTGCTTACTAGGCAGTTCATGCATACGACACTAATTCAGAGAATTGTCCAACATTTAAGCTTCTTCTAGGTATATTTGAGGGTGAAACGGTAAGAGAGACGATAAAAACAAAGAAAGTAATATAGTGTTAGGGTTAGGGTTATGAGCATAGCGATAAAGTACATAGTAGTCCTCATCGTTACATCCCGAACAACGTCGGGTCTCCTGGTAATATATATATATATATGTTCTCCCCATTAAGATTTTATTCATATGATTCAAATTTCATCAAAATAAAATATATTTGAAGTTTTAAACGGGAGTTCCCCCCTCCCTCCCGTAGCTCTCTTAAGTTAGGAGGACCCTAGAGATTCACGAGCACTTCCATTGTCTTCCCTGGAATATTTTATTCATATTATGGTACTTTCACAGATTAGGACCCACGCTAACTTTGACCTAACCCTAACTCTAACCCTAATCTAAATCATAACCTTAACGCTAACCCTAAGCCCCCCCCCCCCACCATGCCCCTTACTCTAACCCTAACCCTGACCCTTACGACAGGATCAAAGTAAGCGTGGGTTCTAATCTGTGAAATCACTCATATTATTTAAATTTTATCAAAATAAAATATATTTGAAGCTTTAAACGGGGTCCCCTCCCTCTAGCTCGCTTAGGTTAGGTCGGCACTTAGAGATTCGGGAACACTTCCATTGTCTTCCCTGAAATATTTTATTCATAAGATTTAAATTTCATCAAAATAAAAAAATTATTTGAAGTTTTAAAGGGGGGTTCGGCCTCCATAGCTCCCTTGGGTTATCAGGACACCATGATATGAGTCAGCACCTATGATGATGAAATGTTAACGTTAAAGGCAAAAAGAAAATCTGTTTCCATTAAAGTGGTCTCTCGGGCCACACCCATGAGAAGAACAACAGATGATTATATATGCAACCTATGTTGTTGGCGTCGATCCATAGAATCCATATTCCCCAAATTTCCATTTCAAATCGATCCATTCTTTTCTGTATTCTGATATCCTATCGATTATAATCGATATGTAAAATTGCAGTTTGGTGTGGAGATCGATAACGCAACAGTTTGAGTCTGTCAGTCTGTGTGATCACAATCCGCTAGTTGAAAACGTCGTGTTCTTACCTTTGAGAGTAATCGCTCCCCGGCTGGGAATCATTGTTATAGGAGAATGGCACGTCACCCCCCTCCCCATTAGAGGTCTTCTTACAGCAGAACGAATGCCGTGCAAATTGATGTCTTATTTATTGAAAAAAAAAAAGGACAAAAAAAAGAACGGGTATTCTTTGGTGTATTTGTTTTATCTGCGAGCTTACGATTGTAAATGCTATTTAAAATTAAAGCGTGACAGACTAACGAAACTGCTATTTCAAATTTGAGCGTAGCAAACCGACGCAAACGTTATTTCAAATTTAAACACGCCATTTCAAATTGAAGTGTGACAGACTGACAACATGCTTTTTTTAAAAAAAAAAACGCCTGACAGACCAACGAAAATGCTATTTATACTTAAGCGTGACAGACCAAGTAAAATGCTATTTCAAACTGAAGTGTTACAGATTGATAAAAATGCTATTTCAAAATAAATCGTGACAGACGGACGAAAATGTTATTTAAAATTTGAGCGTAGTAGAACGAGGAAAATACTATTTCAAACTTAAGTTTGACAGACCAAGAAAATTTTATTTCAAATTTTAGTCTAACTGATCCACGAAAATGCTATTTTAAACTTTAGCTTGACAGACCAACGAAAATGCTATTTCAAACTTTAGCTTGACAGACCAACGAAAATGCTTTTTTAACTTTAGCTTGACAGACCAACGAAAATGCTATTTAAAACTTTAGCTTGACAGACCAACGAAAATGCTATTTCAAACTTTAGCTTGACAGACCAACGAGAATGCTATTTTAAACTTAAACGTGACAGACCAATGAAAATACTATTTTAAACTTAAACGTGACAGACCAACGAAAATGCTATTTCAAACTTTAGCATGACAGACCAACGAAAATGCTATTTTAAACTTTAGCTTGACAGACCAACGAAAATGCTATTTTAAACTTTAGCTTGACAGACCAACGAAAATGCTATTTCAAACTTTAGCATGACAGACCAACGAAAATGCTATTTCAAACTTTAGCTTGACAGACCAACGAAAATGCTATTTTAAACTTTAGCTTGACAGACCAACGAAAATGCTATTTTAAACTTTAGCTTGACAGACCAACGAAAATGCTATTTTAAACTTTAGCATGACAGACCAACGAAAATACTATTTCAAACTTTAGCTTGACAGACCAACGAAAATGCTATTTCAAACTTTAGCTTGACAGATCAACGCAAAATGCTATTTTAAACTTTAGCTTGACAGACCAACGAAAATGCTTTTTAAACTTTAGCTTGACAGACCAACGAAAATGCTATTTTATACTTTAGCTTGACAGACCAACGAAAATGCTTTTTAAAATTTTAGCTTTACAGACCAACGAAAATGCTATTTCATACTTTAGCTTGACAGACCAACGAAAATGCTTTTTAAAATTTTAGCTTGACAGACCAACGAAAATGCTATTTTAAACTTTAGCTTGACAGACCAACGAAAATGCTTTTTTAAATTTTAGCTTGACAGACCAACGAAAGTTCTATTTAAAATTTTAGCTTGACAGACTAACGAAAATGCTTTTTAAAACTTTAGCTTGACAGACCAACGAAAATGCTATTTCAAACTTTAGCTTGACAGACCAACGAAAATGCTATTTCAAACTTTAGGTTGACAGACCAACGAAAATGCTATTTTAAACTTTAGCTTGACAGACCAACGAAAATACTATTTTAAACTTTAGCTTGACAGACCAACGAAAATGCTATTTTAAACTTTAGCTTGACAGACCAACGAAAATGCTATTTTAAACTTTAGCTTGACAGACCAACGAAAATGCTTTTTAAAATTTTAGCTTTACAGACCAACGCAAATTCTATTTCAAACTTTAGCTTGACAGACCAACGAAAATGCTATTTTAAACTTTCGACATTTCTGTTATCGTCTACTCGTCTTTCCCATATATTGCCCCCAAAGTGTTTTGTTTCTGTTTTGTCTGGTTGTTCTGTACTTGTTCTGCCCCCGTTTACGTTTTGGTAAAAATGTCTTTCATTATTTTCAAAGATCATATTTTGTTTACGCCATTCAGATTTGTATCTGTATTGTTTCCGTCTTCATTCTTTTGTTAATATCGTTTGTTTTAGTTCTCCATATTTCTTGTTTAGTATTTCTTCGTTGTCAGGCATATTTCCCTCTTCCATCGTTTTCTGTTCTCTTTCGCCATATTTATCGCTTTAACTTATTTTTGTAGTTTGTTGATCTGGATTTCCACCCTGGTTTCCTATCCAGACTTTGTTGGTCCATTCTTTTTGTGAGTTTTTTTTCCTATTTTTAGTCTCCGACTTACGGATTTGTCTCTTGCATAAATTAAGTTGTTTATGTCAGTGAAAGTATCCAGTGAGATATATCGGGGAGTCTGTCTACTCTTTTTGTTTCTAATTTTAATTTCTCCCATTCTTCATTCCGCAGTTTTGTTTTGTCCTCGTTCATGATTTCTTTGATGTGTTCATCTTCTGTTGTTTCTTCTTCAATGAGCTCCGTGATTTCGTAATTATTGGTTTCCGCAGTTTCAGTGTTTGTGTGGTGCCAGTCGCCTAACTTTGGTATTTAGATGGGGGATATTTCCGTGTGTTCTTTTATATCATTGATCTTTCCTTTTATTTCTATTATTTCCAGTCCCGAGAACCACCCTTTCTCGATTATGTGTATTGCATAACCCTAACCATAACCCTAACCCCAATCCCTTTATTGCACGTTCGCTTACCGATAAATATGCTAACACACTCGTGTCGTCGTGTCGTCGTCGTTAACCAGGTTCTTTTCATTTGCTGATAAACTCACTCGGACACCGATGTTTATATGAAAAGTTTATTTAAAAAGACAGTCCCAGAAAAACACAGAGAGAGAGAGAGAGAGAGAGAGAGAGAGAGAGAGATAGAGAGAGAGAGAGAACGATAGATAGATAGAGATAGAGAGAGAGAGATAGATAGATAGATATATAGATGGATAGAGAGAGAGAGAGAGAGACTGTGCGCGCTGAACCCGATTTGGGACAGCATTGAAACGCATCTAAATCCCAGAGCTAAGTAGAGTAGAAAGTGACTAACTTAGGTTTACTTCCGGCAGCCTCGTAACACTCGTTTCCTTTATGTTGTCCTTTAGTCCTCACATATCATGAGCGATGTTTTTGACAAAGGGGGAGAGGATGGTATCATGACAACAGAACAGATACTGCACTCCTCTCCCCTGAATTGAGCATTGAAAGACAACACGATCGGATAATTTCAAGATAGTCATAGTATAGTTTCGGCTTCAGACAGGGATGTGACAAAGTATCCGGGGCCCCATAGGGATCGGGTACTCTGGTTACGCGCTAGTATGCATCTTGGTGATGATGCTAGGCCCTGCGTAGAAACGAAGTGGAGATATAAAACTTGTATATATTTGACGTAGAAACGAAGTGGAGATATAAAACTTGTATATATTTGACGTAGAAACGAAGTGGAGATATAAAACTAGTATATATTTGTATATATTTGACGTAGAAACGAACTTATTCAAACAACGAAAAAAGGCACCGGATTGTCTCGATTGGTCGTGTTTGGTAGTCAGCACCGACGCCACTACAACGAGGAGACAGTTTCCAGATGGGATGTTAGAGATAACAAAAATTCCATTTATTTTAGGGAAACGCGAAGTGAAGCGCCCGTCCTCCCCTCCCCCGAGCGAGGAGGACACGTAGAGAAGAAAAATGGCGGAAAAGGAGGGTGTATGATGATAGACACCTTCAATAGTAGGAATAGAGACGAGAAGAGTAGACACAAATACACAACACAGACGGAGTTAAATTGTCGTTAGAGTCGGACGCTCCCGACACCGCGCGCCGATGATGGTGACTTAAACAACAACTTGCGAACGAATTCGTGCACAGAGAGAACTAACGAGATAATATAGAGAAAACAACTTTTACGAGTACGGTAGACATTAATCTAATGTAAAATCAATTCTTTTTTTATTTTTATTAATAATTACTCTTCCATAAAAAACCCCGACCGAGTTGTTGAACATTGTTCTTTTCCCTTTGTTCCGCTTTGAATAATCTTTCGCTCTCACAGAGCCAACCGATTGCTGTTCGCCCAGTGATCGCTCACTGATATAAACAGTTTCAACGTGGGAGTTGGACGAGATGATGAGATCGACGAAGTCATCATCATCATCGTCGTTATCCCGGCCTAGAGGAATTTCGATCGACATATTTTTTTTATTGCCACTACGACAATCGGCTGAAGTGTGTTCACGGTCTGGCAAGACTGTGCACGCGAGTGGGGTTCACAATTTGGCACCGTGACCAGGATATCATACACCTGTATGTGCGGTTGACCACGATCTCCACAATCCCCACGAGTGGGGTTCACAGGCAGAGAGATATCAAATCTCTATTAGTTATAGATCTTCTATTTCTTACCCCCTGTTACCCACCCCCAGGACGTGGGTAGAGATATGTTGTCTGTCTGAAGCCAAAGCTATACTATTACTTCTATTAGTTGTACTATTGAACTATCTTTTAATTCTCAATTCAGTTTACTATACTGCTTCAGACTTTAACACGGTGGCTAAGTGGTTAATGACGCGAACTGAGGACCTGAGTGTGCCGGGTTCGACTCCAGTTCGTTCCACTGAAACACTTTCATCAAAACCCACACCTGACCTTGTGTCTAACCTACCGAAGAGAAGGTAAATCAAATACCTTTCCAGACTATTATTTTATTATTTTATTGTTTTATTGTTTTATTGTTTTATTGTTTTATTATTTTATTGTTTTATTGTTTTATTACGATCTTTCAATGTTCTGTTCTGATGTCATGATAATATTCTCCCAGGAATTTCCTACTTCTTTTAGGAGAAGGAAGTGTAGTATATGTTCTGTTGTTACAAGAACATACTCCCAGGCATTACCCCTTGTTAGGGGTAGGGGAATGAAGTAGTGTAGTATCTATTCCGTGGTCATGATATAATCCTTCCAGGTATAACTTCCTCTTTTTTGAGGGTGGGGGTGGTGTAGTATCTGTTCAGTTGTCACGAGATCATCCTACCTCCCCATTTGTGGGGAGGATAGTGTAGAATCTGGTCGTTTGTCATTATACCATCATCCCAGGCACTATCCCCTCTTTGGGGGTGTAGTATATGTTCGTTCATCATGATACCATACTTCCAGGCATTATCTCATTCATTGGGCGGTGAGGGGCAGTGCATTATCTGTTCGCTCGTCATGATACCATCGTCCCAGGCATTATCTTTTCCTTTCAGCGGTGAGCAGTGTAGTAAATGTACGTTCGTCATAAAATAATACCCCAAGGCATTATCTTCTCCTTTTGGGGCGCAGCGTAGTATATGCTCGTTCGTCATGAAATTATACTCCCAGGCATTATCTCCTCCTTTTGGGGGGCACAGTGTAGTATATGTTCGTTCGTCATAAAATTATACTCCCAGGCATTATCTCCTCCTTTTTTTTTGGGGGGGGGGGTGCAGTCTAGTATATGCTCGTTCGTCATGAAAGTATACTCCCAGGCATTATCTCCTCCTTTGTGGGGGCGCAGTGTAGTATATGTTCGTTCGTCATAAAATTATACTTCCAGGCATTATCTCCTCCTTTTGGGGGGTGCAGTGTAGTATATGCTCGTTCGTCATAAAATTATATTCCCAGGCATTATCTCCTCCTTTTGGGGGGCGCAGTGTAGTATATGTTCGTTCGTCATGAAATTATACTCCCAGGCATTATCTCCTCCTTTTGGGGGGCGCAGTGTAGTATATGTTCGTTCGTCATGAAATAATACTCCAAGGCATTATCTCCTCCTTGGGGAGGGGCGAAGTGTAGTATATGTTTGTTTGTCATGAAATAATACTCCCAGGCATTATCTCCTCCTTTTGGGGGGCGCAGTATAGTATATGTTCGTTCGTCATGTAATAATACTCCCAGGCATTATTACCTCTTTTTTTTTTGGGGGGGGGGGAGCGCAGCGTAGTATATGTTCCTTCGTCGTGAAATAA
>OY744547.1:65845927-65853427 GCA_963556195.1 Sepiola atlantica
TCACCCTAACCCTAACCCTAACCCTAACCATTCAAAAATGTCAGCCTGATCAGATAAATAGTTTTTGAGTTATCAACGTTTCCAAGGCATAGATTCGGGAATACTTCCTACAACATGGAGAAGTAAGGCCCAGGTAAGACTTTGACCCATCCTTACGTTGTCAGGCGGAGATATGCTATCTCACGACTGACTTATGTTCTTGTTTGTAAGAGTTAAAACTGTTTTGCTGACAACCTAAATGTGTTTGAGTTCGAATATCATCATATCAAATAAAGTTTTTTGTTTTTTTTAACTACGTCTTTTTTTTTTCAAAGCATAAAATTTCAAAAGATCGCATTTTCTTTTTGACGCGAGAGAAACAACGACGGTGGCCACAATTTTACACACACACCCACACATATATTTAGTATACATTTGGCTACATATTTGCACACATAAGTAGAACCTATTACCTAGAAACATAGAGAAAGGTTTAAAAAGATCGCATTTCTTCAATTTTACACATACACACACATTTACATTTAGTATACATTTTATTAAAAAAAAAATTGGGCTACATATTTGCACACATAAGTAGACCCTACTTCCTAGAGACATAGAGAAAAGTTTTAAAAGATCGCATTTCTTCAATTTTACACACACACACATATATATTTAGTATATATTTTTTTTTATTAAGAACAACATTTGGCTACATATTTGCACACATAAGTAGAACCTACTTCATAGAGCCATAGAGAAAGGTTTCAAAAGATTGCATTTCCTCAATTTTACACACGCACACACATATATATTTAGTATACATTTTTATTAGGAACAACATTGGGCTACATATTTGAAGACATGTTTTAATCTCCAGCCAGAAATCAGCTGAGCTTCTCCAAACCAAGTCCTTAGTATGATGGTGGAGATGAGAACCGTCATATCTTTTTTTCATACTAGGAGCTTGGCATGAGTAACCGTAGCTGATTTACAGCTGGAGCTGAAGCATGTCTGCAAATGTGTTGCCAAATGTTTTTTTTATTAAAATGTATACTAAATAAAATGTATCTCTACTTGTTATTGAGCACTATTATATGAATACAGTGAAGATATATAAACTAAAATTATTCATTTTAACGCTATATATATGTGTGTATGTATTTTATATATATATATATATATATATATATATATATATATATATGAGAAAGGAAGGATGAGAGTAATCCGACGTAATGGGAAATGAAAAAGGAAAAACCAAAAGATGTTTTATGTATTCACCAACGTTTCGTCTTTATTTGTAAGACTTCCTCAGGATGATAATTTTAAGAAAATGTCATGTAAGTACATAGAAATATTGGGTTTACATGATGGGTTGATGAGAAGAAGTAGTAGCCACTACTGGGATCGAAAGACTAAGGTCCGGGCTGAGAGAAGTCGGTGGCAGAATGTAAAATGAATGTGGATGGCTGTGAGTGAAAAAGGGGAGGGGTGGGAGTGTTAGTGAAGTTGTCTTAGGGTGGGAGAGAGGGGAGGAGGGTGCTGAGGTTTTTGTCGTGTATATATATATATGTATGTATTTATGTAATTGTTTTTTTATTGGTTGTAGTAGCGTTGAACTTTATTTCCTTTTTATTTTTCACTTCCTAAGCGGTAAAAAGTAATGCACACGATTGCATTTTTAGTCGCCCGTAATTTTTTAGGACGTTTTTTTCGTTGATACGCATTCGCATGCGTGCCTCAAAGATGTTGTTAATTTCCTTACTTAAAAAAAACGCCAATCTTCGCATCACATTGACCGGACTACACTTATCCTAACGTCTTTTATAACTTGACGTCTTTTTCTGCTCTTATCGTGATTCGACCCCTCGGGGTTAATACCATCAAAATGAGGAGGAAGAAAAGAAGAAAACAAACAAACAAACAATATGACAGTCTCGCCTGACAAAGTTGTTTTACAACGAAAGCTTGCAAAAAAAATTTAAAAATTAAATAAATTAATTTTTCATTTAAATTGCACGATTGTTGATTTTCAAAATATTTCACTTAAATACATTCTCATGCGTGTCTCAAAGATGTTGTCAATTTCCTTATATATATATATATATATATATATATATATATTTATTAATTTTACACGTACATAAATGTACGTTTTATGTACGTATAATTAATATATATATATATATATATATATATACATACACACACACACACACATATATATATATATATATATATATATATATATTTCTCTCTCTCTCTCTATCTCTCTCTCTCTCTCTCTCTCTCTCTATATATATATATATATATATATATACATATATATATATGAAATACTCTATATAGTAGAGACGAATGATCTAGAGACGGTTATTTATATACTTATTTTGCATAACTATTAAAACTATTTTAAACGGCTGATAATCAATTAATGGTTAGTGTTATTAATTTGTAATTTATTTTGTCTCTATATATGCAATAGTTTTGTTGATATTACCAATAACTGATTAAAGTGATTTAACAAACAAATAAATAACTTAGTAAAAATTTTTCATA
Source organism: Sepiola atlantica (assembly GCA_963556195.1). Lineage (NCBI taxonomy): Eukaryota > Metazoa > Mollusca > Cephalopoda > Sepiida > Sepiolidae > Sepiola > Sepiola atlantica. Next base: position 65,848,469 of record OY744547.1, read on the forward strand.
AATAAAACTAACACCGCTCGCGAGAATTCCTACCAATAGGTATAAGCAAGAAGAGAGAAAGGGAGGGGTCTGTCTGTCTTGCCTTCTCTCTCCTTCTCTCTTTTTCTCTTCCTTTCTCCCGTTAATGACGCCGTATTATTATTTTTTTCATTCAATGATTGTTTTGATCCCGTAAACAAAACGTTTCGCATTTGTGTTCCAATGTTTCTCCAGGTGTAATGACTTCATTTTTAACAATTAAATTTTAAGGTCAAACCCCACACACACCATAGCCTAGGCGAATTGATTTCTTCTTTCTTTTGATTTCATTACGGTCATATTTAAAAGACAAATACATTCATATAAAAATCACCAACATGTTAACTTGATCTATTTATACGAATAAATGCGAAAGTTTTATTTTTGACTAGTTTTTACAATAGACTTATGAATGAAATGTTTATTATTTAGAAACGTTGGTTTCAAGTATTTCCAGCGAACTTTGCGATAAAAAACGAGATGGCAAATATATATATATATATATATATATATATATATATATATATATATATATATATATATATTTAATTTCCCATATATATGTATATATGTATATATTTCATTTCTTATATACATATATATATATATATATATATATATATATATATATATATATTGCGTGTATTTAGGCAGTATTTTTTCATTAATACAAATGTTGTTAAAAACAATAGAACTCTTCTGTTTTGTTAGTTCTTTGTTATATTTTCAATTCGTCGAATGATTTTTTTATGTTGACATCGAATGAATTAATAAATAATTATAACATATATATATATTTAATATATATATATATTTTATATATATTAATTTTTTTATATTTGAAATATAAATTTTATAACATAAAGTTATTATATATATATATATATATATATATATATATATATATATATATATATATATATATATATATATATATATATATATATAAATGTGATACTTAGAAAGCAATACAATGCAGAGGTGGAACAAGTTAAATAGTTTCACCCTTAATACAATGTACACACACACAAATATATATATATATATATATATATATATATATATATATATATATATATATATATATATATATATTCACAAACACACATATATCTGTTTATCTAACAATGTTATAATGTTATGTAATACCTGTATCAAGATGGTCTGGTGGAAACTCCGTATGATATAATATTTCGGGAACTCTTCCCTTCTTCAGAAAGGGTGAAATTAATTAATATATTATATATATATATATATATATATATATATATATATATATATATATATATATATATAGTTTTTTATGTAGTTTGCTTGAAGCATTATTTTCTTGTATATAGAAATATGATACTTAGAAGGCAATACAATGCAGAGGTGTGACGAATAGACACAAGTTGGAGTAAATGAGACATATAATGGTGGAACAAGTTAAATAGTTTCACCCATATATATATATATATATATATATATATATATATATATATATATATATATATATATATATATATATATATATATATATATATATATATATATATGTGTAATGAATTTTTTTTGAAGCCAAAGAACAACGTTAAGAATTTAAAAAAAAATTAAAATACACATTTATTTGTTTTACTGTCTTGAGACTTTAGGTGAGTAGAATCGCCGTTTTCAACTATAAATCGGCATTTAAAACCTTTTTTTTTATCTTATGTGCCCGATCCATATTGTCACGGGCGAGTAGGATTCCGTGTGGTCTGGTTATCATGGTTGAGAGTTTTAAATGTCTAGTATTGTATGCGAGTTCACGTTGGCACGCGTTTTAGAATATACATGGAAGGTTCACACTTAGAAAACGTTTATGTATTTGTATGTAATGATATTTTTTTTTTGAATTCAAACAACAACGTTACATTTTTTTATATTAAAATAAACATTTCTTTCTTTTAATGTCTTGAGACTTTTGGTGGCAAGAATCACCTTTTTTCAAAAGTAAATAGTCATCTAAAACCTTTCTTTTATTTTTCAAAATTTTTTAATCTTTTTTTCACTTAAAGTCGCAAACATTAAAATAGATAAATTTTATTTTAATATAATTTTTTTAAAACGTTTTTCTTTGGCTTAAAAAATGATTACATCAACGTTTTCAAAGTGCGAACCTTCTATTTATATATATATATATATATAAGATACAGAAATTCTATGTAACATCAGTACCGTCGGTTTCAAAGCGGGAGGTTGATCCCGATTATCGTCAGCTGATAAACATATTCAGGACCCCTGAATATGTTTATCAGCTGTTTATCAGCTGACGATAATCGGGATCAACCTCTCGCTTTGAAACCGACGGTACTGATGTTACATTGGATTTCTGTATTTTATAAATAAATATTTACGCTCTTAATCCTTCGAAATCTCGGATTTCTTAATTAATCGAGCACTCTGCTGGATTTTTCCTGTCATACCACACAGTACTTGAAGTCATCCAATGTGCACGAAAGCAAATCAACAAACAGGATCACAAATTCCGCATTTTTTTTGTAGTATATATATATATACATATTTAGTAGTAGTATATATATATATATATATATATATATATATATATATATATATATATATATATATAATTATTATTAATAAATAAATATTATGATATCCATAGACATATATCTGTTTCGCATTTTTATTTTACCCTCGTCAGTATGGAATTATGTAACCGTATCGCCGGTCGGACAATCCAAACCCCGGATCCAAGTATTCTGAACATTTGTCTCGTAACCATTCGGCCAGTGTGAAGATCATGTTTTGAAACGCGAGAGAAATACGTCTTGTCATTTCAATGTAAACACAAGTGATGGGATTCTGAAGAGAGTTCCGAACTTCAAGGAGAGAACCTTGCAACGTGGCTTAATTATGAATCTTCGATTTTATTATCTCTCTCTCTCTCGAAATATATATATATATATATATATATATATATATATATATATATATATATATATATATATATATATATATATATATATATATATATATATAACCATTTCTATTTAAGATGCAGAAAAAAATAAATATATATATTAACGAAAAATACGTCCTATGAAGTTAAGGGCGACTAATAATGCAATTTTCTGCATCTTAATCACTTAGGAAAGTGAGACAATCGAAATAATAGTAAGCAAAATAACAACGAACGCTACAATCACCAATAAAAATAATTACATAAAAAATACATTAAATATTTAGGTTATAAAAATCGTACATATTTATAGACAGAGCGTCTTGGTCCAGTGGTAGAACGCTGGACTATAGACATCAATATCGAAGGTTCGATCTCAGTCTAAGTTAGCCTTACTGATGACGGCTGTTAGCCAGAAACACGTGTCTATGGATTACTTTTGTGTACGTATAAAATAAATTTAATATATATATATATATATATATATATATATATATATATATATATATATATCTGGTACTTATGCTTTTTTTTTCAATGCACTTTTATTCCTATATAATTTTATTGCTAGCTACCATATCGCAGAATGGTTCTTGGGTGTAGTGTTTGGATAGTATTATTATTATTGTTGTAATTAATGTTATTTGATATGCAAATTACCATATCATTATTATTATTATTATTATTATTATTATTATTATTATTATTATTATTATTATTATTATTATTATTATTATTCTTCTTCTTCTTCTTCTTCTTATTATTATTATTCATTTATTTATTTATTTATTTATTTATTTATTTATGTATATATTAGTGAAATTTAAGCTGAATAATTTCTACACTTGATTATTGGAGAGCCATGAATATTATTACTGTCCTGTTTTTAAATCTCCGAAACAGTTACATTGTAAACAGCTGATGATCCCCGTTTTGATATTTCACGCTTAAGTTAAGGTCCCCTGTTTTTGTTTCTATTGGGTCTGTGACATAATAATAGAGGGGAACTCGTACACATTTAAACACCCAACACAAACATTCACAATAAAAAAAGACCTGAACTGCACCTCCAAGAACGTTGTCTATGTGTTAGAATGTACAACATAGGTGCGACCAAAACATTTAATAATAGAGTATCTTTACATAAAAGCAACATTAATATCAAAGAAAACCGTAGATTATTCGTCTCTCAACATGTGCACTCATGCAGCGGAGGAAAATTCAAAATAATGCCAATTTTCCAAAGCCAAGACTACACTAACTTACTAACACAAGAAAAAAAACTTCATATTTAAATTCAATCCAGCATTAAACAGATCATAACTCTAACAACACACACTTTGATCAAACATTATCCACCTCTAGTTAAGTACAAACATAAATTTATTCAGAGTTATCTATCGACTGGAAAATTCTTATTCAAGGAAGATAATCTTAGTATATAACTCCTTATTACGCACTTCTACACAGCTATGAGTCAAATAGCAACTTGTGTTGAATGAATCGTTTACAATAGATATTAGATTTGCACATTAAATACCGGACTATGAAATCGGCTAAACCAAGTTCGAATCTAGTTGGACCGATTGCATTAACTTATCTTTTATATATGTGTATATATATATATATATATATATATATATATATATATATATATATATATATATATATATATATATATATATATGTGTGTGTATATATATATATATATATATATATATATATATATATTTCAACCTTTATCCACCTCTCTATCACTGTCTAACCATACGCCTCTGTGTGTGCGCACATGTGTGTGTGTGTGTGTGTGCGCATGTGTGTATGTGTATGTTGCTCACCTATGTACAAAACTCAGAACAGACCACACGCACACGCGCAGCTTTCTTGAAGACGACAACAACAAAAAGCAATGAAAAGTATTAAATTTCAAAAGAAAATCTACGCACCCTAAGAAGCTGGGATGACCGATGGAATAAGAGTCAAAGCAACACATACTT
>OY744547.1:65865927-65870927 GCA_963556195.1 Sepiola atlantica
TCGTTATAATAATAATAATAAAAAACTCAACAGTAAAGACATATTTTTAAGAAAACAAAACTAACACCACACAAATCGAAAGTACTCGCAAAAAAAGGAAAGAAAATGGAACACGAAACACATGGAATTTACATACAGCAATTTGACCGATACACTAAATGGACCATTCGGAAGATTGAAAACATAAAAATAAGTCTTATTAAGCAAAAACACTCCGTGTTATTTAAAAATGTTTGCCTAAATGAAAATATGCTGCCTAAATACACACAATATATATATATATATATATGTAAAAATAAAAATGGAATAAAGAATAAGCAATTCAACAAGTAACAAAAATAAACTCAATAACTCCTCCCCTGTTTCCTCCTCCTCCCTTGTTTTGAACCCCGACGTTAACTGCCCCAAATTACTACCAATCTCAGTAGACTTTTGACGTTTTGGTAGTAATTTGGGGCAGTTAACGTCGGGGTTCAAAACCAGGGAGGAGGAGGAAACAGGGGAGGAGTTTTTGAGTTTATTTTTGTTACTTGTTGAATTGCTTATTCTTTATTCCATTTTTATTTTTACATATTGTCTGAAACATTGTTTCTTTTTTCTCATATATATATATATATATATATATATATATATATATATATATATATATATATATATATATATATATATATATATATATATATATATATAGAGAGAGAGAGAGAGAGAGAGGGGGGGGAGTATTAGAAGGCTATCACAATTCAAGAAATGGAAAAAATGTCGGCGCTGAGAAGTAAGACAAAAACAAGTGACTTTGATTATACATAAAAAAAAACAACTTTTTTAATAATTTTTTTTTCTATATATCAAATCTTACTTGATTAGGCAAGACTTAAACACTGATGTAGTCTGTGTGACCGTGTTCCATAATATATTTCGAGGAAGACCTCTTTATCAAATGGTAGGTGTTTAAATCTCGAAAACGTGTGAATGGCAATATTGCTTATAACGCAGTAAATATTAATGTCCGCAGCAAATGTAAAAAAAGGAACTAAAACTATAACTGAATTTTTTTTAGCCATACAGATCTCTCTCTCTCTCTCTCTTTCTCTCTCTCTATATATATATCTATATATCTATATATATCTCTCTCTATATATCTATATCTATATCTATATATATATATATATATATTTATATATATATATATATATATATATATATATACATATATATACGAAGCTTTGAGTTATTTTAAACAAAAAAAAAAGACAAAAAAAAAGAAGAAAAATGCAGTTTAAATTCCCAGAGAAACTAACTAAATCCAAAATATTGCAGACTTAACATTCGTTTGAAAATTTATAAATAAAAAAATATAATAGTAAGTAAATAAAATAAAAAGGGGGATTAAGTATCTAACAGTGAAACAAAAACAGGACCTTAACGTAAGCATCTAATATCAACACGGGGATTATCAGCTGTTTACCATGTAACTGTTTCGGAGATTTAAAAACAGGACAATTATAATATTCATGGCTCTCCAATGGTACTGATCAAACTACCATTTTCCCAATAATCAAGTGTCGAAATAATTCAGCTTAAAATTTCACTAATATATACATAAATAAATAAATAAATAAATAAATAATAATAATAATAATAATAATAATAATATATTACCCATAAGACTACCGTGTGATATGGTAATTTGCATGTCAAATAAAATCAATACTACTACTACTACTACTACTACTACTACTACTACTACTACTAATAATAATAACCGCACGGGAGAGGCGCAAGCATAGGCTGACGCCATGAAAATTATGGACAGAGGGTCGAGGAGGGAAAGCGCAAACCAGACCTCCACTGGAAGAGCGCGGACAGCTCTGGGACCTTGGGGAGGCTTGTTGTCACTCGGGTCCCAGAGGGTACCAATGGCCCTTATCAGCGGGAAACCGGTGGTGGGTGGCTGTTGAGATACCGCAAGGTTATCAGCGGTGATGAACGAAAAGAGGTGGAGCATACTGGAAGTCTGAGGAGACTTGTTGTCACTCAGACTCCAGGGAATACCACAGTGGGCGATCACTGACGATGACCAGTGTGATAACTCCTAGTGAGTAAATAATAATAATAATAATAATAATAATAATAATAATAATAATAATAATAATAATAATAATAAAAATAATAATACTATCTAAACACTACACCCAAGAACCATTCTGCAATATGGTAGCTAGCAATAAAATTATATAGGAATTAAAGTTGCATTAAAAAAAAAAAAAAAAAGCTTAAGTACCTTTGGTACCAGAAAGGCAAGTAGATAAGAGGAAGGATACCTAGCCATACAGATCTAAATACCCAATATATAGTCTAAAGAAGCTTTGAGTTATTTTAAACAAAAAAAAGAAAAGAAAAAGGAAAATGCAGTTTAAATTCCCAGAGAAACTAACTAAATCCAACATATCGGAGACTTAACATACGTTGGAAAATTCATAAATAATATATATATATATATATATATATATATATGCTATCTTCTGTTGGGATATAGATATTTCCCTTTTTCCCACCACTTTTTTTTTTACTTTGTCTTATTGAACGCTCGTGTAATATTTTATTCAACATTTTTCAATCATGGCGACCTTTTCATTTTTTCAATCATGGCGGCCTTTTTCTTTTTTTTTTCTTTTGCGTATGTTTTTGTTTTATTTTACATCTTTTTATCAACTTTTTTACTTATTACAAAAGCCGTTAAAAACATTGTTGACATTTAATCAAATCTTTTCTTTAATAACATGCATTGATGGTGTTTTCCTATCGAGTAGTTTCGTCTGACAACAATTGTCCTTTGTTATGTCTGGTCAGCGTCGATATTCTTCGCCGAATATCGAAGTTTGTCGGCTTTGACAACCATATTGTTTTTTCTTCCACCATTGTCTTTGCGTATACTTTATCGTGAAATGTTTAGCTGAGAAGAAGGAACGCTTAAAATTGATGTCTTTGACCCGACACATTTATATATATATATATATATATATATATATATATATATATATATATATATATATATATATATATAAAGAGGGTAGTGCAGTATTAGTGCAGTTCTAACGAGAGAAAAGTATATATGTAAAGGAGTAAGGCTACCAAAATTTGTAAAATGTTTTTTTCAACATTTATTTATTATTTTGTTATTTTATCATTTTATAATTTTAAAATGTATTTACATATCTGATGAAACGCGTTATATAAAATTATAAAATGATAAAATAACAAAATAATAAATAAATGTTGAAAAAAACATTTTACAAATGTTGGTAGCCTTAACCCTTTTACACACACACACACACACATATATATATATATATATATATATATATATATATATATATATATATGATTTTTTCATTTAAATTACACAATGTGTTTATTTTCAAAAATATTTCACTTAAATACATTTTCATGCGTGCCTCAAAGATGTCAATTTCCTTATCCAAAAATCGCCAATCTGCGCATAACATCGACTAGACTTTTACTTATCCTAACGTCTTTTAGAACTTGACGTTCTATTCTACTTCTATCGTGATTCGACCCCTCCAGGTTAATACCATCAAAATGAGGAAGAAGAAAAGAAGAAGAAAAAAAACTATAAGACAGTCTCGCCTGACAAAGTTGTTCTACAACGAAAGCTTGCAAAAAAAAGTTAAATAAATGATTTTTTCATTTAAATTGCACGATGTGTTGATTTTCAAAAATATTACACTTAAATATATTTTCATGTGCGACTAAAAGATGTTGTCAATTTCCTTATATATATATATATATATATATATATATATATATATATATATATATATATATATATATATATATATATATACGAAGTCGGTCCAAAAGGTATCCGACCGTCGGTCAGAAAAAATATTTAAAATACGTGACAGGGTTGGGACCCTTATCCCCTTCAAATTAGGCCCCTTGTGCTTGCACACACTTAGCCCATCGATCCATCCACTGCCGGAAACACCCCTGGGAGGCTTTTTTTTGGAAATGGTGTTCATCACCGCCGTCGCGTTAGATTCAGCAGGTGTTTGGAGAAGATGCGATGGGTGTAACACAAATTAAGGAGTGGTTCAACCGATTCAAAAATGGCCGCACATCAGCGGAGAGTGACTAGCGAAGATGAACACCATAGGTAACCGTATCGCCGGTCGAAAAATTCGAACAGCGGATCTATGTATTATGAACCCTGGTCTCGTAACCATTCAGCCAACGCTACGATCACGCTTTTAATGCGAGAGAAATGCACCTTGTATTCTCTCGGTGTAAACACAAGCAGTTCATATCTAAAGAGAGTTCTATCTCCCAAGGGAGATAACCATGCAGCGTGGCTAATTTATGAATCATCACTTTATAATCTCTCGAAAGGGCTCAACTTAATAGAAGCTTTATAATTATCATTCATTTTTATACCCATAAACATATATATGTTGGGCGTTTTAAAAAAAAATTAACGCTTGTTAGTATAAAATTACGTAACCATATCGCCAGTATAACAATTCAAGCGCCGGATCCACGTATTATCAACCAGAGAGAGGAGAGAGGGAGAAAGAAAGAAAGAGAGAGAGAGAGAGAGAGAGAAGGAGACAGAGGGGAGAGAGAGGGAGAGAGAGCGAAAGAGAGAGAGAGAGAGGGAGAGATAGGTAGAGAGAAATAGGGAGAGAGAAAGAAAGATAGAGAGGGGGAGAGAGAGAAAGAAAGAGAGAGAGGGAGAGAGAAAGAAAGAGAGAAAGAGAAAGATGGGGGAGAAAGAGGGAGAGAGAAAGAAAGAGAGAGAGAGAGAGAGGGTGAGAGAGAGGGAGAGAGAAAGAAAGAACGAAAGCGAGAGAGAGAGAGAAGGGGAGAGAGAAAGAAAGAGAGAGAGAGAGAGAGGGGGGAGAGAGAAAGAAAGAGAGAGAGGGATAGAGAGAGAGAGGGAGAAAGAGAGGGAGAGAGAAAGAAAGAGAGGGAATGAGAGA
>OY744547.1:65875927-65903427 GCA_963556195.1 Sepiola atlantica
CATTCAAGTTCTCTTCAGTAGGCATTCAAGTTCTCTCCAGTAAGCATTCAAGTTCTGTCCAGTTGTCATTAAAGTTCCCTCCAGTTGGCATTCGAGTTCTGTATAGTAGGCTTCAAGTTCTCTCCAGTAAGCATTCAAGTTCTCTCCAGTAAGCATTCAAGTTCTCTTCAGTAGGCATTCAAGTTCTCTCCAGTAGGCATTCAAGTTCTCTCCAGTTGGCATTCAAGTTCTCTCCAGTTGGCATTCAAGTTCTCTCCAGTTGGCATTCATGTTCTCTCTAGTAGGCATTCAAGTTCTGTCCAGTTGTCATTCAAGTTCTCTCTAGTAGGCATTAAAGTTCTCTCCACTAGGCATTCAAGTTCTCTCCAGTAGGCATTCAAGTTCTCTCCAGTTGGCATTCAAGTTCTCTCTAGTAGGCATTCGATTTCCCTCCAGTTTGCATTCAAGTTCTGTCTAGTAGGCTTCAAGTTCTCTCTAGTAGGCTTTAAGTTCTCTCCAGTAGGCATTCAAGTTCTCTCCAGTAGGCATTCAAGTTCTCCCCAGCAAGCATTCAAGTTCTCTCCAGTTGGCATTCGAGTTCTCTCCAGTTGGCATTCAAGTTCTCTTCAGTAGGCATTCAAGTTTTCTCCAGTAGGCATTCAAGTTTTCTCCAGTAGGCATTCAAGTTCTCTCCAGTTTGCATTCAAGTTCTGTCTAGTAGGCTTCAAGTTCTCTCCAGTAGGCATTCAAGTTCTCTCCTTATGCATTCAAGTTCTTTTTTGTATGTGTCTGTGCACGTGTATATTTGTAATTTTTTCGCTACCTATGACGGTAGTGAGGACAGCAGAAGTAGTCGTTGTTTCGAGCTCTTCAGAGAGGCATAGATAGTGGTTCTTTAGTGCGTCTCCTGTCTTCATTGAGAGCGTTCTGGTTGTTGTCGTTTTTGTCATCTTGCCGGGTGTGTCAGGCTGAAAACAACTCTCTTTTCTGTTAGCGAGCGGTTGCTGATATTAGAACAAGCCGGCTGTCCAAGCATCTCAGGCAAGCCGTTTCTAACGAGCTAAAACACTCTTCATTGGTCGAGTATTCGCTAGTTGATGCCTACATGTGAGCTAATGTTTTTTTTTTATTTCGGATATTCATGCTGCAATTTCGGTACAGAAAGAGGAAGTATTAAAAAGAAAACAAGAGAAAGGAATAAGCTGAACGAACGGAGAAAGAAAGAGAGTACCTTATACAATCTAGTACCTTTCTCACGCTTGTTCGCCTCGCGTACCTATTTACTAATACACTTCTCACATATTCCAATATCCTATATCTCTACAAAGCCACCATTCACCTGTGCATGGAGCATTGTTGCCACATCTGGTCTGGTGCACCAACCACCAGCCTCTTTCTCTTGGACAAGGCACAAGAAAGAATTTCTAATCTAATAGGTTCCGCACAGTTTGCCAAGCCTCAGCACCTGTCATATCACCTCAGTGTTGCACCCCTGTACTTGTTTTACAAGTACTTTCACGGAATGTGCTCCGATGAACTTCCTTCACTTGTACCCTCTCAACAAAAATACATTCGAAACATCCGACTCGCAGCAAAATCCCACCAATACACCGTAGAGGTCCCCAGATGCCGGAACACTTAGAAAAGAAAGAATTTCTAACATAAATCGTCCCACAAGTTGGCTAAACTCCAGTCCCTGACGCATCGCCGCAGTGTTTTTCAAGCAAGTACTTCCACGGAATCTACTTCGATGACGTCACTGCACTTGTATTCCATTAATGACAATAATCCCAACCAAAGAAAGCTTATATAAGCTAGTATCTTTCTCACGTTCGCTCATCTCGTGGGCCCTTTTTTTTAAATGGACGTTGCTCTAGACACGGCGCGACCAAGCCTGAAAGAAACACCACCACCAGCGTTCAATCCCCTGGACTCCAAACAGGCTAGCTAAAAAAGTAAGACTTTCAAGAGCCAAATCGGGAAGGAAAGTGTTACAAAGGTGGCTGACAAAATGTCTACCCCTAAACATTTACTAGTATACCAAAGTGTCTAGCTTAAATTTGAAATATTATTTCTGTTGGTATCTCACGCTTAAGTTTGAAATAACATTTTCATTGGTTTGTAACGCTTAAGTTTTAAATAGTATTTTCATTGATCTGTCTCGCTTAAATTCAAAATAGGATTTTCGTCGATCTGTCACGCTTAAGTTAAAAATAGCATTTTCGTCGATCTGTCAAAAATAGCATTTTCATTGATCTGTCTCGCTTAAATTCAAAATAGCATTTTCGTCGTTCTGTCACGCTTAAGTTAAAAATAGCATTTTCGTCGATCTGTCAAAAATAGCATTTTCATTGATCTGTCTCGCTTAAATTCAAAATAGCATTTTCGTCGTTCTGTCACGCTTAAGTTAAAAATAGCATTTTCGTCGGTCTGTCAAAAATAGCATTTTCATTGATTTGTCACGCTTATGTTTGAAATAGCATTTTCGTCGATCTGTCATGCTTAAGTTAAAAATAGCATTTTCGTCGATCTGCCAAAAATAGCATTTTCATTGATTTGTCACGTTTAAGTTCAAAATAGCATTTTCGTGGTTCTGTCACGCTTAAGTTAAAAATAGCATTTTCGTCGATCTGTCAAAAATAGCATTTTCATTGATCTGTCTCGCTTAAATTCAAAATAGCATTTTCGTCGATCTGTCACGCTTAAGTTAAAAATAGCATTTTCGTCGATCTGTCAAAAATAGCATTTTCATTGATTTGTCACGCTTAAGTTTGAAATAGCATTTTCGTCGATCTGTCACGCTTAAGTTAGAAATAGCATTTTCGTCGATCGGTCAAAAATAGCATTTTCATTGATCTGTCTCGCTTAAATTCAAAATAGCATTTTCGTCGATCTGTCACGCTTAAGTTAAAAATAGCATTTTCGTCGATCTGTTAAAAATAGCATTTTCATTGATCTGTCTCGCTTAAATTCAAAATAGCATTTTCATTGATCTGTCACGCTTAAGTTAAAAATAGCATTTTCGTCGATCTGTCAAAAATAGCATTTTCATTGATTTGTCACGCTTAAGTTTTAAATAGCATTTCCGTCGATCTGTCACGCTTAAGTTAAAATAGTATTTTCGTCGATCTGTCAAAAATAGCATTTTCATTGATTAGTCACGCTTAAGTTTGAAATAGCATTTTCGTTGATCTGTCACGCTTAAGTTAAAAATAGCATTTTCGCCGATCTGTCAAAAATAGCATTTTCATTGATTTGTCACGCTTAAGTGGGAAATAGCATTTTCGTCGATCTGTCACGCTTAGGTTAAAAATAGCACTTTCGTCGATCTGTCAAAAATAGCATTTTCATTGATTTGTCTCGCTTAAGTTTGCAATAGCATTTTCGTCGATCTGTCACGCTTAAGTTAAAAATAGCATTTTCGTCGATCTGTCAAAATAGCATTTTCATTGATCTTCTCGCTTAAATTCAAAACAGCATTTTCGTCGATCTGTCACGCTTAAGTGAAAAATAGTATTTTCGTCGATCTGTCAAAAATAGCATTTTCGTCGTTCTGTCTCGCTTAAGTTTGAAATAGCATTTTCGTCGATCTGTCAAAAATAGCATTTTCATTAGTTTCTCAGGCTTAAGTTTGAAATAGCATTTTCGTCGATCTGTCACGCTTAATTTAAAAATAGCATTTTCGTCGATCTGTCAAAATAGCATTTTCATTGCTCTGTCTCGCTTAAATTTAAAATAGCATTTTCGTCGATTTGTCACGCTTAAGTTAAAATAGCATTTTCGTCGATCTGTCAAAAATAGCATTTTCATTGATTTGTCACGCTTAAGTTTTAAATAGCATTTCCGTCGATCTGTCACGCTTAAGTTAAAAATAGCATTTTCGTCGATCTGTCAAAAATAGCATTTTCATTGATCTGTCTCGCTTAAGTTTGAAATAGCATTTTCGTCGATCTGTCAAAAATAGCATTTTCATTGATCTGTCTCGCTTAAATTCAAAATAGCATTTTCGTCGTTCTGTCACGCTTAAGTTTGAAATAGCATTTTCGTCGATCTGTCACGCTTAAGTTAAAAATAGCATTTTCGTCGATCTGTCAAAAATAGCATTTTCATTGATCTGTCTCGCTTAAATTCAAAATAGCATTTTCGTCGATCTGTCACGCTTAAGTTAAAAATAGCATTTTCGTCGATCTGTCAAAAATAGCATTTTCATTGATCTGTCTCGCTTAAGATTGAAATAGCATTTTCGTCGATCTGTCAAAAATAGCATTTTCATTGATCTGTCTCGCTTAAATTCAAAATAGCATTTTCATTGATCTGTCTCGCTTAAATTCAAAATAGCATTTTCGTCGATCTGTCACGCTTAAGTTAAAAATAGCATTTTCGTCGATCTGTCAAAAATAGCATTTTCATTGATTTGTCACGCTTAAGTTATAAATAGCATTTCCGTCGATCTGTCACGCTTAAGTTAAAATAGCATTTTCGTCGATCTGCAAAAAATAGCATTTTCATTTAATTGTCACGCTAAAGTTTGAAATAGCATTTTCGTCGATCTGTCACGCTTAAGTTAAAAATAGCATTTTCGTCGATCTGTCAAAAATAGCATTTTCATTGATTTTTCACGCTTAAGTTTGAAATAGCATTTTCGCCGATCTGTCACGCTTAAGTTAAAAATAGTATTTTCGTCGATCGGTCAAAAATAGCATTTTCGTCGTTCTGTCTCGCTTAAATTCAAAATAGCATTTTAGTCGATCTGTCACGCTTAAGTTAAAATAGCATTTTCGTCGATCTGTCAAAAATAGCATTTTCATTGATTTTTCACGCTTAAGTTTGAAATAGCATTTTCGCCGATCTGTCACGCTTAAGTTAAAAATAGCATTTTCGTCGATCTGTCAAAAATAGCATTTTCATTGATCTGTCTCGCTTAAATTCAAAATAGCATTTTCGTCGTTCTGTCACGCTTAAGTTAAAAATAGCATTTTCGTCGATCTGTCAAAATTAGCATGTTCATTGATCTTCTCGCTTAAATTCAAAATAGCATTTTCGTCGATCTGTCACGCTTAAGTGAAAAAAAGTATTTTAGTCGATCGGTCAAAAATAGCATTTTCGTCGTTCTGTCTCGCTTAAGTTTGAAATAGCATTTTCGTCGACCTGTCAAAAATAGCATTTTCATTGATCTGTCTCGCTTAAATTCAAAATAGCATTTTCGTCGTTCTGTCACGCTTAAGTTTGAAATAGCATTTTCGTCGATCTGTCAAAAATAGCATTTTCTATTGATTTGTCACGCTTAAGTTTGAAAATAGCATTTTCATCGCTTAACTTATACACTTAATGGCTCCATATTAAATGACACCTGAACGTGCACTTTTTACCGGTGTTTTATAAATAGCACTGTTGTGCAGCGAAGTATGTCGATCGTTCATTCTCGTGCCCTCACCTACACCATTAGGGGAGACGGGGGCGCAGAGCAGGTAGAATGATCGATACACACAGAAATTAGAACCCATGAAAGCCAATAGCGCTGGCAACGCTCGACGCCGAGGAGAGGTGGTGTTTCAAACGACGAGGAGGAGGTTGGGATTCGCGGCCTTTACATACGTGGGAAAGTGTGACGAATACGAAGGGTGGAGGTTTGCTGACTGAGATGTCACCATAGAAGTTTGACAGGGCGTAGATGGCCGCCATTGTGCGCCGAAAGAATATTTTACACGGACCCATGCGGAAGAGGGCAAACACACACACGACGAAGACGAAGACAGGTAGATCCGAATCTTCCGTCGCTAGCGTATGATGTCCTTGAGACGTGGTGGGCGAACAACGTTTATGAAGAGAAAGAGGGGGACGGATCGGCGGTGGGGGGGGGGGAAGAAGAACAACGAGAAGAAGGTGGGGAGGGGAACGAGGTTGAGTTGAATAAAAAGAATAAGGGGTGAGGGGGAGGAGAAAAATAGAAATAGAAGAAAAAGGAGGAGGAAGACAGTGAGGAGAAGAGGTAGGAGGAGGATGGGGAGGACGAGAAGAAGAAGCAGAAGAAGGAGGAGGAGGAGGAGGAGGAGGAGTAGAAGCAGGAGGACTATTTACACACAAGATAAGAAGGGATACACACACACACACGCATATATATATATATATATATTTATATATATATATATATGTATATATATATATATATGTATATATATATATATATATATATATATATATATATATATATATATATATATATATAGTAGGATCAAATATAAACCAAAGTAAAAACTTTTAGTAGATGGAACCTATTGTGAAGAGGATTAGCTCAATATACGAGATAGAGCAATTGTAGAGATAGAAGAAAAAGAGTGATAAATATGCGACGATTGTCCAAATTTATTTCAAATTTCAATTGTTCAATGCAAGGTGTATTCAGTAATAAACTAGTGTTTATTATTCTTTCCTTAAGCCAAGGCTTTTCAAAGATCGAAATCTTATCATCAGAGGAGAAATACAGATGGATAAGTTGGCTTTCGAAAAAACCAAAGTTCAAATATTTGAAAAATATGAAAATTATTATTAAAGGAAGTTTTGTTAAAAAAACGCAGTGAATGAAAAGAAAAATTCCGTGAAAAATATATGCAGATTGTCCGGGTGGTAAATTTCCGTTGAAAAGAAGTCAAATGAATTGTAGAATGTGAAGAAAACTCTTTGCGTGGGAGCAGTGTGGAGAAAGTGCTCAAAATATAGGTGAGTCCAGACGCACTTAAAGGGGATTGAATAATAATAATAATTTTCATATTTTTCAAATATTTGAAATTTGTTTTTTTCGAAAGTTAACTTATCCATCTGTATTTCTCCTCTGATGATAAAATTTCGATCTTTGAAAAGCCTTGACTTAAGGAAAGAATAATAAACACTAGTTTATTACTGAATACACCTTGCATTGAACAATTGAAATTTGAAATAAATTTGGACAATCGTCGCCTATTTATCACTCTTTTTTCTTCTCTCTCTCTCTCTCTCTCTCTCTCTCTCTCTCTCTCTCTATATATATATATATATATATATATATATATATATATATATATATATAATTTATTTAGATATTGTATATTACATATTTCAGCAATGTACCGCGGTTTCACCCAAAAGGGCAGATTTAGACATCTTTAGTAAATCTCTGTGCTCAGTGGAATCATCGGCAAGCTGAAACGATTGTAGTCACGTCCCGATAGGGGATGGCGTCAACAATGACAGAAAACGGTGTATCTCTGAGGGGGTCCCCGAAAAAATCCGGTGTGGGATAGTAATTCCACTGGGCACAGAGATTTACTAAAGATGTCTAAATCTGCCCTTTTGGATGAAACCGCGGTACATTGCTGAAATATGTAATATACAGTATCTAAATAAATTATATTAGCTCTCTTATGTGATCGCGCACTTCATTTGATTTCTTTTCTTTTCATATACAACCTGACACACACACTATATATATATATATACGGCACAATCACGTTGACACACCGGTTCCCGTTAGATCACCGAAGTTAAGCGGCGTCGAGCCTGGCCAGTACTAAATGGGTGACCATTTAGGAATACCAGGTGCTGTATGTGCTCTCTGCTTATCTCGGCATTGTTTCCAGTCGTCCTGTATTACTACTTGCCATTGGAATCAAGCAATGCCGACTCAGGAGAGCGGTTGTTAGAGATTGCGCAACACTTGCAATTACAAATTCACGCGCGGGCAGCCCCAGGCGGGGCACTCATACGTCGAAATCGACGGGAGAGTCCATTATATATATATATATATATATATATATATATATATATATATATATATATATATATATATATATATATATATATATATAAATAAAGATAGATGAAAGAAGAGGAATAAACATGTACGAATGACACATTTATATCAACTTCGATTGTTCAATGCAAGGTGTACTCGGTAAAAACATGTTTATTATTCTTTCCTTAAGCCAAGGCTTTTCAAAGATTAAAATCTTATCATCAGAGAAATTACATAGATGGATAAGTTGGCAGTGGAAAAGCCAAAATTCAAAACTTGATGGAAAGTGAGAAAGTGCGTGTAAAAAGATATGGGGTCTGTCCAGTTGGTAAATGTCCGTTGATCAGGTGTCCAGTGAAAGGAGATTTAAAGATGGAAAAGAAGGGTTTCATCAATCTTTATAATTGCTCTATCTCGTATATTGAGCTTAAACCATTTCACTATAGGTTCTATCTACTAAAAGTATACTTTTAATTTCATATTTTATATATATATATATATATATATATATATATATATATATATATTAATAGTAAATTATTTTCTAATATTTAAAAAATATTTTGTACCTACGTACGACGTCGTTTCGAGCTTATGGCTCTCATCAGCGCAGGGAAATAACAATCTCAGACGGTCATAGGGCGCGAACCCCGTTCACAGGTGCTTCTAGAATCCGTTGGCGTGTACCTAGTCTCATTAGGCCACGCTGGATTGTCATGCAATAACGGAGAAATTAAGTTACGTTTACACTGAAAGCGACGAGTGTTGATACCTAAACATTCGATAGCACTCAACGACAGAGTCGAAGCATTGAACTGAAGCTTTTAGGTGAATGTCTATTTTTAATCTTTCCGACAGTGCTCAACTTAAAACAGTGCTGAAATTAAAAATGGAACAGTGGAAGACCCATAAGCTCAACGTTTCGCCCGATGTGATGTGGGCTTTTTCAAGAGCGGATGAAAAGTGTGCTAAAAATGATAAAAGACGGGAAGGTCATATAATTGGGGAATATATATATAGTGGTAGGGTTTGAATGGAGGGAAATATATGCAAATATGTAAAGTGTCAGAAATAAGTGTACAAAATGTCAGCATATAATTATACATACATAATATATATATATATATATATATATATATATATATATATATATATATATATATATATATATATATATATATATATATATATTTAAATACATATATGTATGCATAAATAAATCTGTAATTTCAAATGTACATAGTAATATAAAAAAGGAGAAACTAGAGAGATGATAGGTGGGAAAAAGAAAAAAGAAAAAAGAAAAAGTTTCTCCTCTTTTTTTATATTACTATGTACATTTGAAATTACAGGTTTATTTATGCATACATATATGCATTTAAAAAAAAATTCAGTTCAAACTCTCCAGTAGGTAATTCAAACTCTCTCCTATCTGTCTGTATGTATATGTATATGTATATGTATATGTATGTGTATGTATATGTTTACGCGTCTCTATGTCATAAATGAAACTGTACCCTAAGTTTAAAACTAGAAT
This sequence comes from Sepiola atlantica, assembly GCA_963556195.1. Lineage (NCBI taxonomy): Eukaryota > Metazoa > Mollusca > Cephalopoda > Sepiida > Sepiolidae > Sepiola > Sepiola atlantica. Next base: position 65,885,212 of record OY744547.1, read on the forward strand.
AATTAAGAAAAATCTCATATACGTATATGCACGCCATGCAGAAATCAAAACAGACACTTGATAGAAATACACCCGTCCCTCGTTTTGTGTTGTCGGCACAAAAGGGTCATTAGGGTCAAATTGTGTCGCTGGCTGGCGGACTGAAGTCAAGTGTGAAGGGTACAAAGTAATAAAAGAAATAATAAACAGATGAAAAGGATTTCTAAAGACGATCAAAACCCGATGGCAATTGTTCTTATTCCCCATCACGTGTCAAGTTTAGACCAATCAGGTTGTAGCTGAAACATGTATACACATATGATCTGAATAAATTCAGATCATATGTGCATACATTTTTCAGCTAATCAGAAAATGAGAACCATATCCAAAACAAAGATACGAAAACACAGTTCGGGGAATAAGTTATTATGTTAAACATGTGATATTGCTTATTCCGTCAAGTTTAGCAACGCGTGTGTAGAGAAATTAAACTAATTCTCAACACACGTGACGCTTGCTAAGTGTTGTGAAGTTGTCCCACAGTAAATAATAAATAAAGGAAGTCAAGTCGAGGGTTGGTTTAACAAGTGTATTAACAAAGTAAGAAAGTGACTAGCACTTGGCTAGACAGTTACAAAACTGTGCTTTGTCTTCTCTGTGTCTCTGGTGAGTCGCACTATTTACAGTGACAACTGGTGTTGTTTTTCCTGTGTAAGAACGGCTGGTGTAACACTAAGAATCCCCATGCATTGCTTTACATACTCGCATGGATATATAAAACGCTGTCAAAAAGGATGTAGTACACGACTATATTTTCTTTATTCACCGTTTGACTGTCTGTTTACTAGTTTTTACTAATTATACCTACACCCTTCAAATTTAGCAAACAATCGAGACAGAGATGTGACCGCAACGAGAAGAAGCTGGAAGGACGCTGTGGATCTGCCTTCAGACGGACAATGATGGTTTACTTTGACTCTGAGTCTAAGTATGTGTGTACATATATTTTATAACATTTTCTATACAATAATAATAATAATAATAATAATAATAATAATAATAATAATAATAATAATAATAATAATAACTAGCGGGACCCGTATAAATTACACGAAATGATGTTTTTCAATACTAATTATCTTGTTCCTAACCTATACATGTTTGAATAAAATATGATAAGATTTGACTTGTATATTTATTTTAAAACAATTAACAATACATGAAAGAATTTACAAAACTTTTTTATATACAATATTTCTAGTGAAGGTAATATTTCGATGACTAAACAGTGAAGGTAGTTCCTCTTCTCTGGCCATGAGTAGAATTATTCTGAGGACAAAAAAGAATCTTAGAAAAAAAATCTCAGACCAAAAAACATGGTTTACTTTGACAGCCTCATGCGTCGCAGCACGCGGTGGTTCCTGACTCCGAGTCTGAGTATTTGTGCATATGTATGTGTATGTGTGTACATACATTTTATACAATTTTCTGAATGTAAGTTGTATGTAAATTTTCTATACAATAATAATAATGATATATATATATATATAGTCATCCACATACAGAATGCCATCAGTGCGGCTAGACCAGTTTGTGCCTCAAGCCGGGATCGAAACGCAACCGTCGAGCTGACAGTCTGCGATGGTAACCCCTACGCCATCATCACAGACTGAATGTAAGTTGTATCTCAATGTAAATCTTGCAATTGCCGGAGCTCGAATTAGTGTTTACCTAATGAGCATTGCCCTTTTACGCTAATGGCAGTTGGCGATACCCTTACAAACATAAGCTCTACCCGGGGGGGGGGGGGGAGGTGGAGCTTTATATAGTCATCCACATACAGACTGTTTCGCTGTTTCACAGCTCATCAGTGCGGCTAGACCTTATATATATATATATATATATATATATATATATATATATATATATATAAATTATTTATTTAAAAACTATATGTTACATATTTCAGAATCGTACCGCGGTTTCATCCAGATGGGTACGATTTGTATTAGCTCTCACTCTTCTGTGATCGAACACTTTATTGATTTATTTTCAATATAACTTGACACACACACTCTCTCTATATCTATCTATCTATCTATCTATCTATCTATCTATCTATCTATCTATCTATCTATCTATCTATCTATCTCTGTCTCTGTCTCTGTCTCTGTCTCTATCTCTCTCTCTCTCTCTCTCTCTCTCTATATATATATATATATATATATATATATATATATATATATATATATAATTATTTCCACAATCAGACAACGCCACAGTCCACACAAACCATGAAAGCCACAGACAGAAGTTAGTTGATATCAATATAATTTGAACATTGTTCCAATAATTCAAAACAAACTATCATTCGGCGTACGATCGTTTCCAACAGAAGTCTCTTGAGGAAAAAAGCATAAGATTTCAGTACTATATATATATATATATATATATATATATATATATATATATATATATATATATATATATATATATAAATAAAAGGTTTATATAGTAGCTCAATAGCGTATAATACGACTAGAGATCTTAATTTAACATGATGTAACCCTAGTTCATTAAAAAATCGTGTTATTTACAAAAAAATGTTTCCGTCCGTTTCGTAATTATACAAATTGATTGTATACAAAATTTACCAAACATTCACAAACATTCACAAGCATTCACAAATATTCACAAAATGTACCAAACATTCACAAACATTCACAAACATTCACAAGCATTCACAAACATTCACAAACATTCACAAAATTTACCAAACATTCACAAACATTCACAAACATTCACAAGCCTTCACAAACATTCACAAAATTTACCAAACATTCACAAACATTCACAAGCATTCACAAACATTCACAAAATTTACCAAACATTCACAAGCATTCACAAAATTTACCAAACATTCACAAACATTCACAAGCATTCACAAACATTCACAAACATTCACAAAATTTACCAAACATTCACAAACATTCACAAACATTCACAAGCATTCACAAACATTCACAAAATTTACCAAACATTCACAAACATTCAAAAAACCGTTTCATTGTTCAGGTCTTAAATGCCAAAATAACAGAGTCTAAACAACGTTTCCCTTTAGTTGGATTAGAGCAATGAACACAAGAAACGGAAAAGGAATATAGAAATGAAATACGTATTAATTAAATGAATATTGAACGCATCTCGTTTTTTTAAACTTGATTGTGGTGTGTTATACATTGATGAAGCCACTTTGTAAATGTTTGGTAAATTTTACATATCAGAAATGTGCATATTTACGAAATGGGCAGAAACAAATGTTTGTAGATAAAATATTTTTTGAATGTACCCGGATTATATGATGTTACATAACACATACATACATATATATATTTATATATATATTTATATATATATATATATATATATATATATATATATATATATATATATATTTATATATATATTTATATATATATATATATATATATATATATATACATACATATATATATATATATATATATATATATATATATATGTATATATATACATATATATATATTTATATACAGCCGTGTGATCCGGAGCGTTTGTTCTGTAATTCTAGCCTAAATCTACGAACTGCGTTCGATCCCATGCGGCTGCCTGCAACCACAACTTCTGCACTGATCAGGGTAAGAAGCCCGAAACGATATCGTCTGTAGGTAAAAAAATAATATTTAATAAAAATTATTTATAGTTAAAAGCCCCTTTAAAGATGTAATAGTCTTGAAGGTAGAGCCCCGTGAAATTGAGATAAGTTTGTTGTCATTTGCGACAAAGTGAGTTCCGCACGAGCGTTGGACACTGTGGACAGCAATAACGCTTTGCCCTGCCTCCCCGAGTAAGTGTATCTTAATTTCAATGACTGTCTGTGCTGATTGCCGGTCATTTTCGGTCATGGTATCCGATTTATTTGTTGGGACTTTATTATTTAGTATTAATGTAATACTTACCATTTCTAAAAGAAGTAGGAAGGACAGACAGACAGACAGACAGACAGATAGACACAGAGAATCGGCTTCTTCTATTATAAGTGGATTAGCGAAAATAGGACGGACAGACAGACAGATAGACACACAGAGAATCTGCTTCTTCTATTATCAGTGGACTAGCGAAAATAGGACAGACAGACAGACACACAGAGAATCTGCTTCTTCTATTATAAGTGGATTAGCGAAAATAGGACGGACAGACAGACAGACAGACAGATAGACACACAGAGAATCTGCTTCTTCTATTATCAGTGGACTAGCGAAAATAGGACGGACGGACAGACAGACAGATAGACAGACAGATAGACACACAGAGAATGTGGTTCTTCTATTATAAGTGGATATATCCCACTTTTCCGTATTTGATCGAGCTGTAAGTGTTTGCAATTACTTCATAAGACAGTAAGTCGAGATATCTAAGCACCAATAGTTAAACAGCGTGTGATCTGTGTTAGATAAACACGGAAAGTGTTGTAGAATAATGTTATTGTTTGTTGTTGTCATATGATAGTTTGTCTTCAGAGAGAGAGAAAGAGAGAGAAAGAGAGAAAGAGAGAGAGAGAGAGAAGAGAGAGAAAGAAAGAGAGAGAGAGAAATAGAGATAGAGAAAGAGAAAGAGAAAGAGAGAGAGAGAAGAGATAGAAAGAGGAGAGAGAGAGAGAGAAAGAGAGATAGAGAAAGAGAAAAAGAGAGAGAGAAGAGATAGAAAGAAAGAGAGAGAGAGAGAGAGAGAGAGAGAGAGGGGGGGGGGGAGTGAGAGAGAGATTGGGTCAAGCAGTTATGCCGTGGGGGTCCCCGCGCTGTCATGCCTGAGCATAATCAATCGCATGGCTTAAAAATTATAGCCTATTATAGTGGAAGCCACCCTGACACAGCCCCAGGAGGCATTCCACCCAGGCCGATCCCCTGAAAGTGGGGAGGGCCAGGTTTATTCCCTATCGTCTGCAGGATTCTCACTTCAGGCTAATTAAAAAAATATGGTATTGAATGTTTTTTTAGGCTCTGGACATGCCTAATATACTAAAACCGTCAGAGTATCACATATTACACCTTCGCGGGGAGGTAGCAAAAAGCATACATGTTTGTCCCCCGACGATATATATATATATATATATATATATATATATATATATATATATATATATATATATATAGAGAGAGAGAGAGAGAAGACACAACCAGCCATACCTTGAATTGAAGGAAGGCTCTGCCAATTATGCGGAGACGTCTTTTAAGATGACGATGTATTCTAGCCGATTATAATCGAGTGCTTCTATCTGTCGCGGTTTGTTTGGAGATAGATAGTGAGAGAGAGAGAGAGAGAGAGAGAGAGAGAGAGAGAGAGACAGATGGAGAGATAGATAGACAGAGAGAGAGAGAGAGAGAGAGAAATGGGATAACAAGGGAGAGAGAGTAAGAGAGAGAGAAAGTTAGAAAAAGAGAGAGAGAGAGGGAGAGAAAGAGAGAGAGAAAGAGTGAGAAAGTAAGAGATCGAGAGAGAGAGAGAGAGAGAGAGAGAGAGAGAGAGAGAGAGAAGTTGTACCGTTGAGACCCTGTCTGTTATGCTAAGACATAATTAATTGCACGGCTGAAGATGACGCCGTATTCTCGCTGATTCTCGCTGATTCTCGCTGATTCTCGCTCATTCTAGCTCATTCTCGCTGATACTCGCTCATTCTCGCTGATTCTCGCTCATTCTAGCCATGTCGTAACGGTTACCGTCGGGTCTGTTACATTTCAATGTGACAACACTATCCTTGCGAAAGGCACGAATCCACACTTTCTGTGACCTCAGAATAAAAGAATCCAGAACATGTTATTCAAAAAGCGCTAATCTGCGCATAACATCGACCGGACTCTACTTATCCTAACGTCTTCTAGAACTTGACATTCTCTTCTGCCTTGACCGTGATTCGACCATTCGAGGTTAATACCAGCAAAATGAGAAAGAAGAACATGAAAAAAAAAACTATAAGACAGTCTCGCCTGACAAAGTTGTTCTACAACGAAAGCTTGTAAAAAAAAAAAATTAATTAAATGATTTTTTCATTTAAATTGCACGAATGTGTTGATTTTCAAAACATATTTCACTTAAATACATTCTCATGCGTGCCTCAAAGATGTTGCCAATTTCCTTATTAAAAAAGCGCCAATCTGCGCATAACATCGACCGGACTCTACTTATCCTAACGTCTTCTAGAACTTCACGTTCTCTTCTGCCATGACCGTGATTCGACCCTTCGGGGTTAATACCAGACAAAATGAGAAAGAAGAAGAAAAAAGCTATAAGACAGTCTCGCCTGACAAAGTTGTTCTACAACGAAATCTTGCAAAACAACAAAAAATTTAATTAAATGATTTTTTCATTTAAATTGCACGAATGTGTTGATTTTCAAAAAATATTTCACTTAAATACATTTTCATGCGAGCCTCATAGACGTTTCCTTATAATACGTACGTTTTTTTCTCAACTCGTGATTTCCCTATTTTGCAAACAGAACTTCTCAACTAGGACTGAGGATAGTCAGCGAGATTTGAACACTCGTTGACTTGATGTGTGAATGTGTGTGTGAATGTGTGTGTGTGTGTGTGAATGTGTGTGTGTGTGAATGTGTGTGTGAATGTGTGTGAGTGTGTGTGTGTGTGTGAATGTGTGTGTGTAAATGTGTGAATGTGTGAATGTGTGAGTGTGTGTGTGTGAATGTGTGTGTGTGAATGTGTGTGTGTGAATGTGTGTGTGCATGTGTGTGTGTGTGCATGTGTGTGTGTGAATGTGTGTGTGTGTGAATGTGTGAATGTGTGAATGTGTGTGTGTGTGTGAATGTGTGTGTGTGTGTGTGAATGTGTGTGTGTGAATGTGTGTGTGTGTGTGTGAATGTGTGTGTGTGAATGTGTGTGTGTGTGTGTGTGTGTGTGAATGTGTGTGTGTGTGTGTGAATGTGTGTGTGTGTGAATGTGTGTGTGTGTGAATGTGTGTGTGTGTGAATGTGTGTGTGTGAATGTGTGTGTGTGAATGTGTGTGTGTGTGTGTGTGAATGTGTGTGTGTGAATGTGTGTGTGTGTGTGTGAATGTGTGTGTGTGAATGTGTGAATGTGTGAATGTGTGTGTGTGTCTCCGTGCCGTCAAAATGGCGACATTCATTTTTCATGACATATGTTAATTGCATAATTCAGTCCCACGCAGTTCTGTTTTTAATTGCTAAGATTAAATGTTTGTATTAATGAGTCATGCGCTGTCATGCTTGACCATCCAGACAGAAAAACAAAGAAAAGACATTAAAAGAAAGTCTATCAAAAATTAAATGCTCACGACTTTTATAATTAAATTCAATCTGTACAAAACAGTTATCGTCTGTTTATATTACAAAATATACTAATATTTCGAGGCAGCTGCTGCTGATTATCATGTTCGCAGTCATGGCGGCAGTCATTTGCCGTTCTGTGTGGAGATATGTACCAGTCGAGGATCCGGTCTAGACAATCAGTCCAGTAGAAACTGGGCCATTTCGGTTGGTTTTATCTGTCGGGATAAGGTATTGTCCTAGGTTGCCTTAGGAGGTGCACACTCCTAGGCCTTGCCTCCCCTCTTTGAGGTGGTTAGTTTATTGCTAACATTGTGAGGCGCCTTGATCGAAGAATGCTGGCAGGGATGCTTAGGCTATTTTTAAGAGGCCAGCGTGTGTCCCTTCTTTAGGGGTGCTGACTTGATTATCCACAGTTTCCGGCCTTGTGCCACATCTTCCTGTGGTGGTGAGAAAGTTAATAGCATCATGTTCGCTTCAATGTATACTGAATGAATATACTTCCCCCATGTTAAATCAAGGGAGGCGTGATAGCGCTCTATCCCTTAATAGACTACACGAATGGCCTATGCTGGAAATCTCATTTCTTTGATCAATCATAACTCAAAAACCAATAAACCAAATTAGTTAAAACTTTGCACACATTTTTTTTGATAGGTTCTATAAGTGTGTAGAATTTCAGCATCATTAGTCAAGGCAACCCAGAGATCCAGAAAGTATGTGCCACCCTGTATCTCATCAACTATTTGATGGATTCAGCTGATTTTTGGCAGAGATAGAGGTTCTAGGGTCTAGTTGATGGCATTTTACAGTTTACCATATACCTTAGTTTTCCAGAAAATTTCAAAAAACCTTATGAGAAGGCATTGTATTGAGGCATAGCCTTTACAAAAGTAGTGACACTCCATGAAAAATGCCAGTATACTGAAATCATATACCCTTAATAGGGTTAAGATGACAATTTTTACACTTTTATTGTCATTAAGGGTATGCGAGCACAACAGGGCTATGTATTTTACTGGTAAGAATTTTTCTTCAGCGCACCTCACACACTTCATCCACTCATGCATAGAGATTTATACTGTAGTGATGTGATAATGAAATGGTTTGGTTGATATGTAGTCATACCTTTAATGACAATAAAAGTGTAAAAATTTGGGAATTTCCTTGCTTTTGTACATTTAGTGTATATGAATTTTCATCTTAACCCTATTAAGGGCATATGATTTCAGTATACTGGCATTTTTCATGGAATACTCCTTACGCTTAAGCTTTTCAATTTTAGCCATTTTCTAGAATCAAAATCATGTCATGTATTTTGATAAAAATTAGAATAAGGATTCTAGACATAAGTATAGCATCATTATATCTTAGTGTCTAGTAGGCAATTGAAACTCTCTTTATATGTTTCATTTTACTTCAGTCGAAGTTCTCAGAAATGAAGGGGCCCATTTCTGTGACTAAAACTTGATCTCCATATGAGATACATAAATATTCGAGTGTTCTACTAAATTTCTCCTCTCAAACGCCGAGCCAGTAAAGAAGTTAAGAACATTAACTGTTGTCTCCCAAATCGACCAGTTAACTATGTCATAGTATATCTTTCTTTGTGGTCTCTTGGTCGTACCGGATTCCAGGACAAGAATTCATCTAGTCTGGTGGAGTATCCAACTTAGTTACTAGAGGCAACATCACTTGGTTAAGGTACACAATTTATCGTATAAGCCAGTGTGGGGTAGCCATACCTTGGCGGATCTTATTTGGGCTTTGAATACTATGTCATTTTGAATATTTAGTCAGGGTTCACTTGTGAAGGAAGTATCCTCATGTCAGGTTATTCTGACAAACCCCTGTACAGAGTGACCTTAGATACTCGAGGACAGTGTCTAGCAGGCATTCAAGTTCTCACATGTAGACATTCAAGTTCTCTTCAGTTGGTATTCAAGTTCCCTTCAGTAGGCATTCAAGTTCTGCCCAGTAGGAATTACAGTTCTGTCCAGTAGGCATTCAAGTTCTCTCCAGTTGGCATTCAAGTTCTCTCCAATGGGCATTCAAGTTCTCTCCAATAGGCATTCAAGTTCTCTCCAGTTGGCATTCAAGTTCTCTCCAATAGGCATTCAAGTTCTTACCTGTAAGCATTCAAGTTCTCACCTGTAGGCATTACAGTTCTCTCCAGTTGGCATTCAAGTTCTCTCCAATAGGCATTCAAATTCTCACCTGTAAGCATTCAAGTTCTCACCTGTAGGCATTCAAGTTCTCTCCAGTTGGCATTCAAGTCCCCGTCAATAGGCATTCAAGTTCTCTCCAATAGGCATTCAAGTTCTCAGCTGTAAGCATTCAAGTTCTCACCTGTAGGCATTCAAGTTCTCTCCAGTTGGCATTCAAGTTCCCTTCAGTAGGCATTCAAGTTCTCTCCAGTAGGCATTCAAGTTCTCTTCAGTAGGAAGTCGAGTTTTCCTCAGTAGGCATTCAAATACAATCAGATGTTATCATGACTTAAAGTTACAGTTTATTCGTTATTATATGTGAAAAAAGAGTTGTTTAGTTGTTTCAGTTGATTATTTTTCAAATGAATAGCGTTTTACCTTAAACTGAATGTGATTACACACATTTTTAAGCAGCGTCTATTAAAATGATAAGAGAAACACATGTTGTCAAAGTAAATCAGTTTAACGACCGAGTTTCCACGCAGAGGTTAATCTCTGTTTGCAGTTAATAATCCAGATAAAATATATCTGAAAACATGGCAAAGTCGGTGAAACCAAAGGATATAGAGTTTATACGCAAGGAAAACGTGGTATCTATACATTCTCTGAATATATATATATATATATATATATATATATATATATATATATATGATAATTTTATTTACACAGACATGTACAAAATCTGCGACACTGGCATGTCGATGTTATCGATGTCGCAGATTTTGTACATGTCTGTGTAAATAAAATTATCATATATATATATATATATATATATATATATATATATATATATATATATATATATATGATAATTTTGTACATGTCTGTGTAAATAAAATTATCATATATATATATATATATATATATATATATATATATATATATATATATATATATGATAATTTTATTTACACAGACATGTACAAAATCTGCGACACTGGCATGTCGATGTTATCGATGTCGCAGATTTTGTACATGTCTGTGTAAATAAAATTATCATATATAAAGCTCTATTTTGATATTGAGCACTTTTTATAAACTCGGTTAAAATTCTCTGGATTACCACCCTGTGGATATTTTTCACCTGGATTATTACCATTATTATATATATATATATATATATATATATATATATATATATATATATATATATATATATAAATAAACAATAACAAATATTTATTATTTGTAGCTCCTAGTAAAAACCCGTCTAGAAGATCACTGTAAGTGTAGTATTAACACAGCATGACGTCGCTAGCTATAAATGCATCGTTCCTTTCATTAAGTAGAACGCTCTTATGACGTCAAGCCGCCGCATAAAGTGTTAAAATTATCACCGTTTATTCACTGTTCAACAGTGGCCGAGTGGTTCAGGTGTCGAGATTTGAGTTGCAAAATACTCGTAATCCGGGGTTTCGAATCGCATGACCGACAGTGAATAGTCATATCTCTATGCTGATGAGACCCGATTATTAAGGACGAAACGTATACGTACATAGATAATAAACAATAACATATTATATATATATATATATATATATATATATATATATATATATATATATATATATATATATATATCCTGCAAAGTTCCGCTCAAGCGTCGAACACTTTCGTCAGCAACACGCTTGCCCCGCCTCTCGGGTAAGTGTACGTTAATTTCAATTACTGTCTGTGGCGATTTCTCGCGGCTGTGTGGGCATAGGCGTTAGCCTCGTGATTCTAGGCTGATTATACGATCTGCGTTCGGTTCCATGCTGCACTGATGAAACGATATTGTCTGTAGGTACAAAAACACTTCAACATCTACAAAAATATTTACAGTTATATATATATAAAAGAAAAGCTTTTGTTAAAGAACTCGAACTATTGCGATATTCAAAAGAGATTATGTAACAAAAAATATTAATAAATAAATAATAATGAATTCCCAGGATAGATTAAATACCGCAGATCGAATAAGCTTATGTTCACTCTGATGTGATAGTGATAATAAAGATTTTCTGAAACAAGTGTACATATGGATACACATTGCTGAGTGTCGATTTTTAGAGCATGATTACAACATATTAAATACGTCAATTTTGTAATCTACTGAATTAATATATATATATATATATATATATATATATATATATATATATATATATATATATATAGTATGTGTCAAGTTATATTTAAAATAAATCAATAAAGTGATCGATGACAGAAGAGTGAGAGTTGATACAAATAATTTTATAATAACTATGTTACATATTTCGGAATCGTACCGCGGCTTCATCCAGATGGGCTGACTTAAATTTTTTTTTAAAAGTCTACACCCAAAGAGAATCGTCAGCGTACTGAAACTAGATAAACAAACAAAATGAGAAATGGCGTTTGTGATTTCATCCGTTTAAACATTTAAAAAGTCAGCCCATCTGGATGAAACCGCGGTACGATTCCGAAATATGTAACATATAGTTTTCAAATAAATTATATATATATATATATATATATATATATATATATATATATATATATATATATATATATATATATATTACTTATGTTCATATGTTTATATATTTGTATGTACAGGATTCACTCCTAAATGAATTAACTGATCATTATGCTAGGCTTTAGGGGTCTAGACCTTAGGGGTCTAGACCTTAGGGGTCTAGGCCTTAGGGGTCTAGGCTTTAGGGGTCTAATTGCGGGCGATAATTAATGCAAAGTAGGTAAAAATAGGTATAAACCCCAGACACCTATGAATATTTGTGAAATTTTAATAATAGGTATTAGACATTAATTAATATACATTCCTCAAATTTCAGTTTCTTTGGAGTATTTTAACGTTTTTTTTAAGGCGGCTTAATATGGCCACAACCTCCCATTTGAAAAATTCTAATATATCAGATTTGCATTGAATTTGAGAAGGGTGTTTTAGTATATATCCTCTCAGGCATTATCGCCTCCTGTTGGGGGTAGGTCAATGTTTGTTCGTCATGATCTCATCTTCTCAGTCATTAATTTCTTCTTTGTGGATCAGTGTATGTAGTTCGGTCACCATGATATCATTTTACCAACATAGAAAAGGAGGGAGCGTATTTTTTTTCTCATTTCAGAAGAGCTACAATAGTGTAAGGGGCAGATAACTCTTTTTTATTTTCACTTTTAGTACATAGTTGTTGGATTTGTAAAAAAATAAAAAAGTGTTACCCCAAACAAGATGACTTTTAAAATTTAATTTTGAAAAAAAAAATCGTTAAAAAAAACCCAATAAAACAAAACACACTGGGTATTTTCTTAAAAAAACAAAACTGTTCGTTTTACCCCAAACAAGATGACTATTTTAATTCAATTAAAAAAAAATATATTCGTTTTGAAAAAAAACCCCAAAAAACCCTGGGTATTTTCACAAATTTTAATTTCTTAAAAAAAACACAAAAACAAATCTATTCGTGTTACCCCAAACAAGATGACTGTTTTAATTCAATTAAAAAAAAAATATATATTCGTTTTGACCCCCCCCCCCCCAAAATAAAAAAACACTGGGTATTTTCACAAATTTTAATTAAAAAACAAACAAACAAATCTGTTCGTGTTACCCCAAACAAGATGACTGTTTTAATTCAATTAATATATATATATATATATATATATATATATATATATATATATATATATATATATATATATATATATATATATATATATATATATATATATATATATATATATATATTCGTTCTGAAAAAAATACTGTTGACTTTTACGTTTTTTTTTTAATTTCTTCAATAAATGTTCTATTAATTAATTAATTAATTTCAATTTTTCAATTTGCATTAGTTCTTATTTATTCGATTTAATTTTAAAAATGATAAAAAATCAGTTTGTCTCCTTTGTCGATAAGTGAAAAAAAAAAGAGTTGTCTGTCCTTACACTATTGTAGCTCTTCTAAAATGAAAACAAATGAATATATTCGTCCCGTCCCTAAAGTGCAGAAGTGCCATAGTTTCAAATTAATAACTATATTCGGTAATTTGATTGAATCACACCTTTCTCCAAAACGGGTGTTTTTTTTTTAGGGAAGGGGGTAGTGTTCAGTAAACGATTTCTAATCCTAAAAACAAAAACAAAAACAAAAAAATAACACCCGATTAAAGAAGGGGTAATTTGAATATAGTTTTCTTTTTATTTTCTAATCAGCCTTGATAGATGAACCTACCTTCTCTAAATAATATTTTTAAAAGTCCCTTTGTTGCGATGATGCGGATGTGACGTAACAGGTCCTAATCTTCCTTCTGTTTCTCCATTCGATGATTCAACATTCAATTAATTGTTACGTGCGCCATAGTGGTTGACACACTGCCACATTGTTCAATTGTCGAGGGCAGACGACGTCGCCATCTTTGGTTACACACTGGACGGTTTATTTTCCACCGACTCTTGAAATTAAAGCAAAAAAAGAAAGAAAAGAAAAACGACACAAAGGGTCAAAAGTAAGGACCCCAAAAAGGTTGTCTGCTCCAATCAATCAGCTTTTCTTTTTAATGAAGTGATTCACGCCTCATTAACATTAAACAATGCACCGGTTTTTACTTCATGTCAACCTTTAACGCTTAACCAATGAATATAGACATTGTTTGTGAATGTACGAGGTTAAAAGAAAACAAGCCGCGCATGCGTGGTCCCCCTCTGTGGCGAGTGTATAATGCAATAAATTTGGGCAGTTTGGGGCATTTTTGACCCCCCTTTGACCCCCTGGGGGCGAGAACTATAATTTTTCTGTGGTCAAGGATGCTCATTTTATATCCGGAACAATTGCCTCTACATTTTGGCCAAGTTTCAGAAAAATTGAATGGATGGATCAAACGGTATGGGAGGAAAGGGTAATTTATTTTGCCATTTTAGGGAACTTTTGACCCCCTGGGGGGAGCGAACCAGATTTTTTCCAAGGTCAGCGATACTTATTTTCTATTAGGAACAATTGCCTCCACATATTGGTCAAGTTTCAGAGAATTTGAATGGATGGATGAAAAGTTATGGGGCAAAAAATGTCATTTTTTGCCATTTCGGGGCCTTTTGACCCACTGGGGGGCTAACCAGATTTTTTTTCAAAAATCAGAGAATGTCACTTTCTTACCTGACAAAAGTTACAACTTCATGCAAAATTTCAGAGAAATTCAATGGATGGTTGCGGAGAAAAATCCGAACGGACGGACGGACGGACGGACGGACACACACACGGAAATGCCTCAAAACATAGGTCTCCCGATTTTATAAAATATTAGGAATGGTTTTATTCTTAAGGTTTGTCAATTCAATCTGCGCGTTTAGCGCTAATAATTCTATTTACAACTTAAGCATTTGGGAACATGGTGAAGCAGGTGCTAGCGTGATTGCAAGAGTTTTTATTTATTTATCTATCTCGCTCCCACGACAGGAAGATTAGGCACAAGGTCAGGGAAAGGGAGATTTAAAAAGCCAGCACCCTAGAGGAAGAGCATTCTGGCAGAGCAAAAATTGCTTGGCCAGATCCGTTGGCATTCCCCAGTAGGGGCGCCTGAAACGATTAGTAATAAACTTATCCTTTCTAAAAGAGCGAAAAAGCAACACCTGGGACAATGGACTTTTTAGAAGACCATCCTAAATAATGGCATAAACTTTTCCGGTCTGATTTTAGGGTTAGGGTTCGGGTTAGGTTAGGGTTAAGGTTAGGGTTAGGGTTTAGGGTTAGGGTTTAGAGTTAGGGTTAGGTTCTGATTTTAGTATCATCTTACCCCGATTGCAAGAGTTAGGAGTGGATGGAGAAAATTCAGGGAACTTCTGCCATTACTAACCAGCAGAGCGTTACCATTGTCCACTAAGGGAAAAGTTTATGAGGCATGTGTACACAGTGAGATGATGTAGGGAAGTGAAACATGAACAGTGAGAGTTGAGGAGATACGTTGCATGGAGAGAAATGACACAAGAATGATAGAATAGATGTGTAATGTGAGTCTTACAGACAGGCTTAGATCTGATGACCTCAGAGGAAGATTACATCTGGAAACTCTAAGGAGGTATGTGCGTAGACCATGAGACTTCGATGCTATGGCTACGTTGAAATAATGGATGAGAGTTCTTGCGTCAGTAGATGTAGAACAGTTGAGGTAGCAGGTCCAGTTCACGATTGGAGGGACAAAGAAAAACATGTGTAGAAATGATAAAAATCGATTCAAGGGGAAGAGACATAAATAAAGACCTGGGCGGAGATCGATTAGGCTGGAAGTCAATTTCTTGAAGCCGTCCAACATATGCCAGCATTAAAAACTGGATATGATAATGACGAAGCGTGACACAACGAAAAAACCGGTCGACGATGAGCGTATCTAAAAACGATATATCAAACTTAAATCTGACAGATTAGGTACGGGCTATGAAAGTGAAAAATGATTTGTTTTAACCAAAAAATGACCCTAACCCTGACCAAAAATGACCCTAACCCTGACCAGAAAATGACCCTAACCCTGACCAAAAAATGACCCTAACCCTGACCAGAAAATGACCCTAACCTTGACCAAAAAATGACCCTAACACTGACCAAAAAATGACCCTAACCCTGACCAGAAAATGACCCTAACCCTGACCAGAAAATGACCCTAACACTGACCAGAAAATGACCCTAACCCTGACCAGAAAATGACCCTAACCCTGACCAAAAAATGACCCTAACACTGACCAGAAAATGACCCTAACCCTGACCAGAAAATGACCCTACTCCTAACCTTAACTCTAACCCGTGATTGAAAAAAATCATCGAAAATCAGAGAATTATCCGATGGTATTTACTTTTACTAAAACAGTTTACTTCCTTCATTTTAAGGACGAAATATTTCTTACTATACCCATAGTCGAAGCTCAGTGACCACCTTTACAACGAGATAACAGCTTGAAGATGTAAATGAAAATAAAAGTAAGGTAGTTATCGATCAAAAATAATACTCAGAAATCGGAAATTAAAATGGAAACAATATTAAATGTTTCAGTTCACTAACTACACTTGTATATTAATCAATGCACGAGGGTTGATATGCCATAAAACAAAACAACCAAACGAAACACCATGAATAAATATTTGAAGATATAAACAACTTGAAGTATGAAAACATTTCCCAAAATGACCTGATTCGGCATTAAATAACCCAAAAAGGGTTGATATGCCGTAAAACAAAGCAACCAAACGAAACACCATGACTAAATATTTGAAGATATAAAGAACTTGGAAGAAGGATTCTAGACACAAGGTGTAGTAGCACATTGATTTTTTATCTACGTAATGAGACATAAAAGTGGTGTAAGTATGTTCTGCTCTGTGAATTAATTATTTAAAGTGATTGGCCCCTATTTTTGTCTTTTGGCCGTAATCGATAACATGTACTTTGGGTTATAATTCAGAAGATTTATTTACAACAAAACAGGTGACACGACTTTGCTTTGCTTGCACGAGAGAGAGAGAGAGAGAGAGAGAGAGAGAGAGAGAGAGAGAGAGAGAGAGAGAGAGAGAGAGAGAGAGAGAGAAGAGAGAGATAGGGAGAGAGAAAGAGAGAGAGAGAGAGAGAGAGAGAGAAAGAAAGAAAGAGATAGAAAGAGAGAGAGAAAGAGAGAGAGAAATAGAGAGAGAGAGAGAGAGAGAGAGAGAAAGAAAGAGATAGAAAGAGAGAGAGAAAGAGAGAGAGAGAAATAGAGAGATAGAGAGAGAGAGAGAAAGAAAGAGATAGAAAGAGAGAGAGAAAGAGAGAGAGAAATAGAGAGAGAGAAAGAGAGAGAGAGAGAAAGAAAGAGATAGAAAGAGAGAGAGAAAGAGAGAGAGAAAGAGAGAGAGAGAAAGAGAGAGAGAGAGGGAGAGAAAGAAAGAGAGAAATAAATAGATAGATAGAGAGAAAGATATATATATATAGAGAGAGAGATAGATATAGATAGATAGATATAGAGAGATGTAGATAGATAGATAGATAGATAGAGAGAAAGAGAGAGAAATATATATATATATATATATATATATATATATATATATATAGAGAGAGAGAGAGAGAGGGAGAATTTATTACTGAGCGAAGATATTCACTGTCATGTGCACCGTTGTGCGCTCCAATGCTGAGCGCCGTTCCACGTGTGCTTATTAGTTGGTTTTATTTACTCCTCCCCGGGAGTTAGGCACAAAGTCAGTTTTATCTTACTCCCACAAGTAAGATGTGACCCAAGGTCGGGTCGGGAAAGTGGGGTTGGAAAAGCCAGCGCCCGAGAAAGTGAGCACTCTGGCCATTAAAAATCGCCTGGGCAGCCCGTCGGCATTTCTCGGTAGGGGCGCCTCAGACAGTAAGCAATAAACTTACCCTCCCCAAAGAGGGGACGTAAAGCCTGGGAGGGTGGACCTCCTAGAACTGCACAGGACGGACCCATAGACCGACGTAAATGAAGCCCCGAAGGCCAAGACAATACCAGTCTATGGGGTGCAGTATCCATCGGAACAGATACTACACTTTGATCTTGGCCAAGCGAAAAAAGGAAGAACAGTCCCCGAACGGAAGTGACATCACTTCAGATCCCTTTGCTACTGCCACCCTCTCTAAAGGCGTGCTCTCACCATCTTTTGGGGGTGTCCTCTCTATCTGCTCCTCCCCCCCTCAATCATTATCTAACACTTTGTCTTATCACCGTTAG
>OY744547.1:65908427-65948427 GCA_963556195.1 Sepiola atlantica
TATTCATCCAACTTTTACCCCCATCGTAAGCACTGTCCTTGTTTATCACATTTCATAAGATGTAAATATCGGTTCTCTTGAACTTTTTTCCGAAAATCTTTCACTACATGACCTTTTTTTCTCCCTTACATTACTCCTTGAAAATAGTTTAAAGTTTCCAAATACATTTGTACAATCTGGCATTGTTCCAACAATATCTGCGTGTTCAAACTTTGCTGTTGCATAACCGACTGCAGTTTCTGCTCTCCAATGTCGTCCCGAATCTTACTTCATGTGGATTATCTTTGATTTTCTCAGCCTTATATCTTCTACAATAGATTCGACAAAACATTCTTCTACAATATATTCTTCTACAATAGATGTAACAATATATTCTTCTACAATATATTCGACAATATATTCTTCTACAATATATTATTCTACAATAGATGTAACAATATATTCTTCTACAATAGATGCAACCGACAGTTGTAGTTGATTATTTCTTCCAAATATTGCAGCAGATATCATTCCTGGAGGGAATCGCCAGGCTAAAATGTAAGCTTGACGTGAAAGCCTCTGTGTAGCTTAATTGGCATAAATATATTTTCATAACTTACTACATATATATATATATATATATATATATATATATATATATATATATATATATATATATATATATATATAATATTTGTTATTGTTTATTATCTATGTACGTATACGTTTCGTCCTTAATAATCGGGACTCATCAGCATAGAGATATGACTATTCACTACCGGTCATATATATAGCCTGAAGATCCCCCCCCCGGGGATGAAACGCGGAAGCCTCTGTATCTATATATATATATATATATATATATATATATATATATATATATATATAGTAGGATTAAAATAAACCAAAGTGATAACTTTTAGTAGATGGATTTATCACTTTTTTTTCTTCTCTCTCTCTCTCTCTCTCTCTCTCTCTCTCTCTCTCTCTCTATATATATATATATATATATATATATATATATATATATATATATATATATATATATGTATGAAGCAATCCAACAAAAATTCTAATAAAATTTGATTGACACCTTATTTTATTACTTAATTTTATATTATTATATATTATAATATATATATATATATATATATATATATATATATATATATATATATATATATATATATATATATATAGACAAATGAAAGAAGAGAAATAAAAGTCGTGAAAATACAAAATCTATTCGGTCTTCAGTTGTTCAAAACAAGGTATATTCAATTAAAGAATATTTATTTTTACTTCCTTAAGCCATGGCTTTTCAAAGATTTTGGTATATCTTTTACCAACTTATCTATTTGTACTCCTCTGATGATAAGAATCCATTCTTTGAAAATCCATGGCTTAAGGAAGGAAAAATAAATATTCTTTAATTGAATATACCTTGTTTTGAACAACTGAAGACGTAATAGATTTTGTAGTTCTACAACTTTTATTTATCTTCTTTTATTTGTTTATATTATTCCTCTATCTCGTATATCGAGAATTAATTCTTTCATGATAGGTTCAAATTATACTTTTATTTTCATATACTTCGTTTATATATATATATATATATATATATATATATATATATATATATATATATGTCAGTTCATATTATATTCCAATTACCATGGTTTTATTTTATTATTTTTTATTTTTTCACATTTCCAAAAGACATAACATTTATGTGAGATATATTTTTACGGTCCGTTTCATTTGTCTTGTGCCAAACAACATTTTTATGTCAATATCGTCTCTGCAACACTACAAAATCAACAGAAAAATTCACAAAGAGTAAAAAGTTATTGAATTAAAGGTGTCTTGAAAAAACCTACACTATACAGTGGTTCATTTTTTGGGTGAAAACAAACAAAACCAAAGAAAAAGAGCAAACTCACAATTGTATATATATATATATATATATATATATATATATATATATATATATATATATATATATATATATATATATGAGGAAATAATGGAAATAATATTTCAACGTAATGGAAAATGAAAAAGGAAAACCAAAAATATTTCTGTATTTATTAACGTTTCGTCTTTATTTAAAGAGTTTCTTAGGATGATTGATTTGAAGAAAAATGAAATAAAACACAAGTGCAATACTTGGAAATACTGAGTGTGTATGTGACATGAAAAGGGTGTATTTGTTCTTTTTTTTGTTAGAAATTCATGACACATACACTGGCTAGAAAACCTATTATACAATTTCATGGTAAGCATTGAGGAAGGAAAATACAAACGACCAATTTGACATCCTGATGGGTTCAACAAACTCAGCGTGTGACAGTTTATTACTTTCAAATAAAATTAGTTACGGATGCTACAACTAACGGTAGGAAAAAAATAATAGTTTTTATCGTATTAGTATAATTTCATTTATATTTTCTTTACTTTTTAGGCATGCGGTTGAAACTTGAAAATTTTCGGATCATACAAAATTGGTCGGATCCATTTTAATTGGATATAATCTCCTGGAAATATGTACTAGTGTCAACGGAAAAGAAACAAATCCGTAAAAGTTTATAGGTGAGTAAACTAATATTTTAATTATTATTTGATATTTAATTATTAATTAATCTTATTATTTTAATTATTAATTTATATTATTATTTTGATTATTAATTAATATTATTATTTTGATTATTAATTAATATTATTATTTACATTATTAATTAATATTATTCTTTTAATTATTAATTAATATTATTATTTTAATTATTAATTAATATTATTATTTTAATTATTATTGATATTATTATTTTAATTATTAATTAATATTATTCTTTTAATTATTAATGAATATCATTATTTTAATTTTGTTTTTACTTTATATATATTTCTTAAACTCACATTATTGAACATTTCTCGAAGAACGACCGGCATTTTAGTCGCAGAATAGATCCATAGAACACTTCTATTACAATTTCTCTTATAAGTTTGCACCAAAGACAGGATGTTTCTATATTGGGAGGGGGCGCAATTATTTTTTTTTAGGTGTTGGCAGATAGTGTCGGAGAGATGTAACATCCTTGTTAACAATACCAAAATAATACACCACGATACCAATATCAAAAAATTAAAAATACTCGAAGCCCTCTACATAAAAACTAAACATCCCACAATTAATAATGTCAATTATGAAACTAGTCGCAACATTTTAAAGTGTCTAGCATAATAATTAACATTACCAAATTCTTAGCCATTAGGTAGTTATGCGTTTGAATTGTATGCACTTTATTTAACGTCATCAATTTCTTAACGGTTTAAACAGTCAAACTTTAAATCTCTCGTATGTGTAGAACGCCATCACGCTCTCATGTACATTTCAACTTTACAGACGCGTTTTCAAATATAAACTACTTGTCGTTATAATTAAAAAATAAGCACAACAGTAAAGACACAAAAACTTATACCGCCTGAAGATGATTTGACGATTCAAATCGAAAGTACTTGCAAAAAAGAAAAAAGAATGGAACAAGAAACCCATGGATCATATTTACATCAATTTGACCGAAACATTAGATGGACAATTCGGAAAATTGAAAAAAAAAAAAAGTCGCATCAAGCAAAACCACTCCGTGTTATTTAATAATGTTTGCCTAAATGAAAATATGCTGCCTAAATACACACAATTTATATATATGCATATATATATGTACATATATATGTATATATATATATGTACATATATTTATATATTTATATATATATGTATATATATGTATATATATATATTTATATATTTATATATATGTATATATATATATATATTTATATATATGTATGTATATATATATATATATATATATATATATATATATATATATATATATATATATATATATTTATATCATTATTTGCACTTTTTCGTTCGCTCTTGACAAAGCCCATTTGGGCGAAACGTTGAGCTTTTTAGGTCTTTCGCTTATTCCATTTTAATTTCATACCGTCAGATTATTTAATCCTTTCATATATATATATATATATATAATGTGAAAAATTAGTTTTTTAATATATTTTTTATTTATTTTCGATATTTTGACGTGTAGGAATATCAATTGTTCCTTATATAGTCAGTGTACTGGGGGATTGTATTTGTACGGTGGTGGTAGTAGGGCGAAAAGGTTGAAAAAGACCAGTGAAATGATGAAGAAACAGGTGTCCATTCCTAATGGCTGGGACGTAGGGCTCAAGTGGGTCATAAACTTTATATATATATATATATATATATATATATATATATATATATATATATATATATATAAAAGTCAGGTTCATATTATATTCCAATAACCATGTTTTTATTTTATTATTATTTTTTCACATTTCAAAAAAACAGAACATTTCTGTAGGATATATCTTTTACGGTCCGTTTCATTTGTCAGTTGCCAAAAAACATTTTTATATTTGCTCTGTTGTCACTAATTGACAATCATCGAGCTGAATCTTTTAAGGAGATTGCAAAGTAAAAGGGCACTGATAGTATATGCTAATACAGATATTTTGATTAATAATTATATATATATATATATATATATATATATATATATATATATATATATATATATATATATATATCTATATATATATATATATAAATAATAATAATAATAATAATAATAATAATAATAATAATAATAATAATGGCAATAATCCAGGTGAAAAATATCCACAGGGTGGTAATCCAGAGAATTTTAACCGGGTTTATAAAAAGTGCTCAATATCAAAATAGAGCTTTATATATGATAATTTTATTTACACAGACATGTACAAAATCTGCGACACTGGCATGTCGATGTTATCGATCAACAGTTACTATAAACTGAGATCTCATCAGGTAGAGTTAGAATCCGATCTTAACCTCAGATCATATTTAGAGGGAATGAAAATATGATCCAAATATGATCGGATTCTAACTCTGCCTGATGAGATCTCAGTTTATAGTAACTGTTGATCGATAACATCGACATGCCAGTGTCGCAGATTTTGTACATGTCTGTGTAAATAAAATGATCATATATATATATATATATATATATATATATATATATATATATATATATATATATATATATATATAACTTGCGTTTACTGCACTTTTCCTCTTTTGAATAACACAGATTGTGTTGTAGGATTTTGTTTCAGGTCGGCGGTTTCAAATGGCGTAATAATAAAACAAGTCTCAAGACGATGCCCTCTTACATAAATTAGAGCTTTTTTTCTATTACTACAAGATATTGGCAATTAACAAAGTAACAGACCCCCAAAAATACACTGTCCTGTTGCCTAGCAACTATCGATTCAACCTATAATACCTTGTGTCTGCTTTTTCCTTCTTTCTCTTTTTTTCTTCGCATATATCATGCAGCGAGTGACATTCTGCTTCATAGTATAATGACCGCGACTCTCGCCAGAGGGCGTGCGCGAGGCGTTGGCGGGTTTCATCAGCTGACGAATCTATCGATACACGAGTTGCCAGGTATTCATCATTGGGTTTATGGAGCAGTGGCCCCGTTTCATTCGATGACTTTCACTCTATCGATTGAAATTCAAGGGCCTGGTTTGCATAGACAACAATACAACAAAGTGTGAAAGAAAATGCAGGCCAATTATTTATCAACTTGCCAGACCATCGACGCACGATGACGAAACTATTTATTTATTGTTACAGATTTCTACGCTCAAATTAAACAAAGTTGAACTCGAATTAAAAAAAAAAGAAAATCAACAAGAGAATTGAAAAAATATCAACACAGAATTTAAAAGTTCAACTTTAATTAAAAAATAATCGACTAAATTAAAACGTCGAATTGAACGTCAAATAATGAAAAAAAAACGCAATTTCAGATAAAAAATAGGTTTGACGTCAGTTTTCAAAATTAACTTCAAATAAAAAAGGTCAGCTTCAAATTAAAAGAATGAACTCTAAATTAAAGAAGACGGACTTCAAATTAAAAAAGGCTCAACTTAAATTGAAAATCTTAACTTCAAATAGAATCAATTTTTAACTTCATATTAAAAAAAGCTCAACCTCAAATTAAAAGCTAAAATTCAATTAAAAAATGTCTCAACTTGAAATTAAGAAGATAAACACCAAAAGGCCGAATTTCAAATTAAAAAAATAACAGCTTCAAATTAAAAAAAGTTCAATTCAAATTAAAAGAGCGAAATCTCAAATTAAAATAGATCATCCCTAAATAAATATAGGTGAACTTGAAATTAAAAAAAGATCAATTCAAATTAAAAGAGCGAAACCTCAAATTAAAAAAGGCATCTTTAAATAAATAAAGGTGAACTCGAAATTAAAAAAAAAAATCATCCCCAAACAAAACCATCGACACATCAGAAAAATACCTGACTCAACGTCCGCAGCAAATGGTGTCCAGTCAGATTCAGTTCCTGATATTAAACTTCATCCGTAATATAACTTCCGGTGAGAGTTTCCCAAATTAATTAATTTATTTATTAAATTGTTAGACGAAAGCACAGACTAGTAAACAACGTCCCCTGCCCATGTTAAGAATGGCTTTCGAAATAATAACGTTATTATCTCAGCTCGGTTAGTAAAATGCAGAAGATATTTTAGAAAGCTATTCTTAAGATGGGGGAGGCGGAGGGGGCTTTGTTAACTATTCTGTACTTTTACTTAATTTAATAAATAAATTAATGAATTATAATTAGTAAAAAACTCAATAAACCACAAGAGTAAGTGACCCAAAACTGAACTGAATTTGAACGGACACCGTTTGCTGCAGACTTTGAGTAGGGGATTCTTCTGGTTTGCTAAAACATCTTGACTTGAAAGAGCAAAACCTCAAATTAAAAAAGATCATCTCTAAATAAAAAAATCTTCACTTCAAATTAAAAATTAACATTTAAAAAAGTCTCAACCTCAAATTAAAAAAGATCATCTCTAAATAAAAAAAATCTTCACTTCAAATTAAAAAAGTTTCAACTTCAAATTAAAGAAGATCAAATTCAAATAAAAAAAGCTTTAATTCAAATTAAAAAAGCTTAAATTCAAATTAAAACCTAATGTCTTAATCAACCAATGCTTTTTTGTGTGTTTAACGTACGGTTGGATTTACATATGATTATTTTAAAAAGAATGACATGTTTCATTGACTTTAAAAAAATGAATAGACGTTTCGCTTTACATCGAGAGAAGTCATCTTCAGCACGTGATTGTGAACACAATCTACTGTTACCAGTCTGGAAAACTTCTCACGCTTGTTAGTATCTTATATCTCTATAAAGCCACCATTCGCTCATGTATGGAGTATTGTTGCCACATCTGGGCTGGTGCACCAACCACTAGGACAGGATGCAAAAACGAGCATCTAATCTAATAGATCCCACACTGTCTACAAACCTCCAGTCCCTGCCCCATCACCGCAATGTTGCAACTCTGTGCTTGTTTTACTATATAGGAGGTGACGATGGTTAAGTAAATAACGACACGGACTGACGAACACGGGTGTGCCAAGTTCGAATCCAGTCGATTCCATAATACCATTTTCCGTTACGGATGTTGACAACCATTACGTGGTACCTCCTCCAAGACTGCCGACAACAGAATCAAACCGGTCAATAAAGTTTTACCATTCTGATTCGTACGAATTTACTTTTTTACGGTATGTGCCCCGACAAAAAACTGCACTTATACCCTCTAAATGTAAATATCCCCGACAAATTCGACTAGCAGCAAAATCCCACCCTTCACTGTACAAGTCCCTAGATGCCGGAAAATTTCTACTCTAATAGCTTCTTACCTTGTACGGCTAGTATTTGGAATTCTCTCACTGCTCCCTGTTTCCCCGACTGTACAAACATGCAGAAATTTAAATGTAATGTGAACAAACACCTTGCTGCAATACTCCCTACTTAGGAGACCCCTTATTTATTTGATCCCTAATCACAGTCGAACCTCGTTTGGGGTGAATAAAAGTACAAAAAAACAACAATAAACAAAGCAAAACACTTTGTTATGCTTTGCACGTCACTCGTCAATAAAATATGCACACACATGTAAATAGTTTATATATGTTCTTAGCATACTAGACTCTGCCGATATATATATATATATATATATATATATATATATATATATATATTAAAATAAGAGAGTTCCTATTTTTTCTTTTTAAACATCTTTTTAAGAATTTAATAATAAATGAGGCTAAAAGACTTTAAAAGCATAATTTCGCTAGATACTTAGCATCTTCAGAGTATGAAGAGAAGTAGTGATAGTTCCGTGTGTTTGTTAAACAAGCACAGCTTAATCCATTCGAGTTACCTCCCCTCCTCAATCGGATGCACGAAACGTTAAATACCACACATGACCCCAACAATAATAATTGAATAGAACACTTCTAAACACTACACATAATAATAATAATAATAATAATAATAATAATAATAATAATAATAATAATAATAATAATAATAATAATAATAATAATAATAATAATAATAATCACTGACAAAAAAAAGTTAACAATAATTAACTACACCAAACCACTTAATCTAGTCACACCTCAACGTTCATAAAAATAAAGTTTCTGCGAACCTAAACAAACCGTAATTTCCGGCTCAGGCAGTTGGCGAACCCCCCCCCCCCCCCCACACACACACGCACACGCACACGCGCGCGCGCACACACACACACACACACACACACACACACACACACACACACACACACACACACACACACACACACACACACACACACACACACACACACCCAGACGAGTGGATATATTTATTTCTGATGATAACGGGATTCCCTCGAAAATTTAAATAAAAAAAGGAATACACACAACTCTATCATCACAGTCCGAACTTAACACTGATAAATATAATTAAATTATTTTAAAATTATTGATTTCTCAATATTGTCACTATTTTATTGTTTACCATTTCATGTACCATATACCATTTCATGTCTGCTAACCAACGCATTGTAACCGCCCTCTAACAATACTTATATATATATATATATATATATATATATATATATATATATATATATATATATATGGTCTAGCCGCACTGATGAGCTGTGATACAGCGAAACAGTCTGTATGTGGATGACTATATATATATATATAATTTGATGTATCCACATGAGCTATATATATATGATGTATCGATCTTCACTATCTACTTCAACAGTGCTCAATACGTGAGTAAAGCTAGGTTATGAAAATATATTTATGGCAATTAAGGCGTCTACGTTTCATCACCGTAAAGAAAAAAAAACACGCACGTGTTAAAATAAAGCCACTTTTTAATTCGACACATTCACAAATACGAGTGCGCCACCGCTACACAAAACTTCAGAAAAGAACAAACATGTCAAGTAAAAGTTAGTCGAACTTTGTCTGTGAGAAGCCCCGCCATTGGCTACTGAAAACATTAACCCGCGGGAGGGAATGACAACGATTCTGATTGGTGAGCTAGCTAAACACCACGTGGATATATAAAAACACCAAGTGACACGAATTCGATGCCTTTTAGCCTGATGATTCTCTACGGAGATGAAACGCGGATGCCTCTGTGTAGCTTAACTGCGATAAATATATTTTCATAACTTACTATATATATATATATATATATATATATATATATATATAGATGGCGGTCTAACTGTAATTCTCTCATCCTATTGGCGGGGCGGGGGGTGGAGGACCCGTTGTGAACGAATTTACTTGTCTCACTCTGAAAACGACAAATTGAACGAAGACAATTTCTTTGTCGGATACGTAATTAAAGCGTACGTAATCTATTTCTATTTGCTTCTGAAAATAGAAAAAAAGAAATTACAAGTTTTACTTACTAAAGTGACCCAAATTTTTGACCTGATTTTCGTTCCTTTGATCCTTGATAGTTATTCAATACAGAGTTCCCTCCTTCACTAGTTTCTAAGGGATTCCCTTCTGGTCTCAAGCGCGGCGACTTTTATTGGCGGCTAATTCTTTTTTCGTGGGAGCAAAAATAAAAATAAAATTAGCCGATACTTTTGATACTTTATATGACATACACATAAACGCTGGCTAATTTTCTTTCCCACCAGTGTATACTTGCATTCCCAACATATAAAGTTATCTTGTCGGATTTTAAAAGTTCGACCTAAGTAGCATTTATGTTGAATAATCAAACTTTGCTTCTGACTAAAACGATCACGTCACCCTGTGTACACAGAGTTTTAGTTTATATATATATATATATATATATATATATATATATATATATATATATATATATATATATATATATAAAAACTAAAACTCTGTGCTATCTTATATATATATATATATATATATATATATATATATATATATATATATATAAACTAAAACTCTGTGCTATCTTATATATATATATATATATATATATATATATATATATATATATATAAACTAAAACTCTGTGCTATCTTATATATATACATATATATATATAAACTAAAACTCTGTGCTATCTTAAATATATATATATATATATATATATATATATATATATATATATATATATAAACTAAAACTCTGTGCTATCTTATATATATATATATATAAACTAAAACTCTGTGCTATCTTATATATATATATATATAAACTAAAACTCTGTGCTATCTTATACATATATATATATATAAACTAAAACTCTGTGCTATCTTAAATATATATATATATATATATATATATATATATATATAAACTAAAACTCTGTGCTATCTTATATATATATATATATATATATATATAAACTAAAACTCTGTGCTATCTTATATATATATATATATATATATATATATATATATATATATATATATATATATATAAACTAAAACTCTGTGCTATCTTATATATATATATATATATATATATATATATATATATATATAGAAACTAAAACTCTGTGCTATCTTATATATATATATATATATATATATATATATATATATAAACTAAAACTCTGTGATATCTTATATATATATATATATATATATATAAACTAAAACTCTGTGCTATCTTATATATATACATATATATATATATGTATATATATATATATATACATATATATATATATATATGTATATATATATATATATATATATATATATATATATAATTAATTAAGTTCAAATATTAACTAAATGAACAAATACAATATTTTTCAAAAGTGCTCAATATATATTAGAGCTTTTATATTAAAATAAACATAGTTTGATTATCCGACAATTGTTTCAGAGCAAACAAGCTCCTCCTCAGTGAAGTTAATTGTGAATTAAAATGATATCCGCTTCTACATCATCATAAGAAAAAGAAAAAGAAAAAGAAAGAAACAAACAATCAGGCAAATTACAATTTAAAAAAACCTTCAGACGAGACAGACTTTTTCCATAAGATGCCAACTCTTGACACCTCGCCAAAATATGGGTTAAAACTGATCCCTTCCCTCCTCCCCTAGGCCTAGACATCGCGACATATTCATACATAATCATATCTACGCTAATACGTACATATTAATATACTCGCAGACATACACTCACATTTATATGTAGAAGTAAATTCAAGCATATACATACATGTATAGACACTCACACACATACATACATCCATATATGCATATATATCACTACATACATATACACATTATATATATATATATATATATATATATATATATATATACATACAAACACACATATATACACACATACTCACTAATAAATATATTAATCTATTTTGCTAACACTTTTTGGCACGACTGTCAATACAATTCCATTTTCTCCATTTTAATCGTATGCATATACAACGAGACACATTCACACACATCCACCCTCATGTTTATACGCACACATTTATACACTCATAAGTATACATACACACTTATATATAAATGTAAAAATAAAGACATAAATACATATACAGGGTGGGCAAAAATAAGGGTCCTATTTTTAAAAATTCATAACTTTTTTATTTATTGATTTTTTTTTTTTTTAGAATAAGTAAAGGACCCCTTCCGAAGCAAGCATGAGCCGTATTAGCCCTAAGGAACGTACCCTCATTTAGAAAACATTATTTTTGCTTAAAAAACTCAAAACAGTGTAAAAAACAATACTTTAGTTTTTGTAAGTTTTAAGAAGTGTTTTTCGGCTAAAATTTGTTTTGTTTATTTCAAAAAATCTCGGAAGGGTCAGTCTACACACACATAAAGTTAGGTGAGTTTAACTTTTATTTTGTGGAAGTTATTCAAATTCAAGTTATTCAAATTTAAAGATAGGACCCTTATTTTGGCCCACCCTGTATATATCCACCCCCATCCATACAGCGATATATATATATAGCCACACATACATACATATATATATCCACACATACCCATGCAGCCATATATATATAAATAACAGCACATACATACATACACACACACACACATATATATATATATATATATATATATATATATATATATATATATATATATATATATATATATATATACATATACATACATGTATATATACACATACATATACATACAAACACATACATATATATACAAGTACACACACACCCATATATATATATCTTTATCTATTATTCGTAATGTGTTAATGATTTAATTTTTCTTCCTTCCTAACAACTTACTACACACTTTCCCGACAAGTTATTAGATATAGTATTATATATTAAAATAACCATTATTTACTATTTAATTAAATTTCTTAACAGATATCAATCATATTTACTGGCGAATTAAATTAATCCAATCTCAATATATATATATATATATATATATATATATATATATATATATATATATATATATATATATATATATAAAATGATTTAATGGATCAGAACATTCCAATTGTTCAAAGAATTAGAACAACAAGTCTAGTATGGCGTACGGTCGTTTCCAAAACATTCTGGAAATACTTTAATTTTTATTTTTTAATTTTTCAATTTAACATTTTTTTTACAAAGCCACTCCAGAACGTCCCTTCATCAGCGCCTTTAGCAGGACATCTTACAGAAAATTAAAGGAAGAAAATAACAAGTTCGTTCCTAGAGGAACATCCATTGACAGGAGGAGATGATATATATATATATATATATATATATATATATATATATGTGTGTGTGTGTGTGTGTGTGGGGGGGATTAGGGTCCAAACCCCGTCACGTATTTGAAATAGTTTTTCTGGGCTAAGGTCTGATACTTTTTAGACAAGCCTCGTATATATATATATATATATATATATATATATATATATATATATATGAATTTCACTATTTTATGCTCGTTGGGGACAGACATTAGAATATCATCAATATATCTAAAGTAAATGGTGTTTTTTTGGGGGGGGGGATTAATTTTCTACCGATCTGTACATTTCTAGCTTACTAAAACTGTTTTTAAGTTCTTCTTTATTTCAAAATACTATAGCAAAGATTTCGACCTCACGCGGTCGCGCCATCTTGAATCCATTTTTTACAAGCCTCCGAGGCAACGATACAAAATCTAAAAATAAAAAAAAACACTTAAAAAGTGCCAAAGCTATGCAAGTCGATAGAAGATGACATTTTCTTTACGTTTGGTAAAAGTTATCTGTGGGAAATTTGTTTTATTTCTCCCCTTTTTTGCTTGTTAACTATTCTGCACAATCACCATAATTTGGATCATTCGGACTACTGTTTTCATATTGGATGTTATTTTCACAACGTTTCGGCCGGTGTAATAACCGACCTTCTTACGGTGCGTCTTTTCGAACTTGTGAATCTTTCAGAGTACATGGACTCGTGGCGCGACGGATAAAGGCGTTGATTGACAATCAGTTCGAAGTGACAGTCTTCTAGAGGTTGGAGGTTCAATCCTTACCACAGCTGATAATAAGTAAGAATAATACAATAGCTAACACTTCTACCTGGCCAGACGAGAACAATCTAACCCCCGAGGATTAAATAAAGTGTTGTTCAAAATTCCGTATAGATTCCCGAGTTCGACTGGAACAATTGAAAACGTAAAAAAGTACTTTTGAAAATTCTACTCCTGTCTAGGAAATTAGAAGTTGACCGGTTAATTCACTGCAACGAGGTGATCAATTTGTTCCCATGACAACCGTAACGGATCGAATGGTAATAGATTCGTATGATGAATTGCGTGACCGAATATTCCGAGCAGAGAGGCAAAGTGGAAAGAGGCGAATTGAAACTATTTCTAATTGAATCTATCTATCTATCTATCTATATATCACCCTTATCTATCTATCTATCTATCTATCTATCTATCTATCTATCTATCTATCTATCTATCTATCTATATATCACCCTTATCTATCTATCTATCTATCTATCTATCTATATATCACCCTTATCTATCTATCTATCTATCTATCTATCTATCTATCTATCTATCTATCTATCTATCTATCTATCTATCTATCTATCTATCTATCTCACCCTTATCTCTCTCTCTCGTTCTCCCTCCCCTCTCTCTCTCTCTCTATCTATCTATCTATCTATATATATATATATCATCCTTATCTATATATATCACCCTTATCTATCTATCTATCTATCTATCTATCTATCTATCTATCTATCTATCTATCTGTCTATATATCACCCTTATCTATATATATCACCATTATCTATATATATCACCATTATCTATCCATCTATCTATCTATCTATCTATCTATCTATCTATCTATCTATCTATCTATCTATCTATCTATCTATCTATCTATCTATCTATCTCACCCTTATCTCTCTCTCTCTTTCTCTCTCTCTCTCTCTCTCTATCTATCTATCTATATATCACCCTTATCTATCTATCTATCTATCTATCTATCTATCTATCTATCTATCTATCTATCTATCTATCTATCTCACCCTTATCTCTCTCTCTCTCTCTCTCTCTCTCTCTCTCTCTCTCTATCTATCTATCTATCTATCTATATATCACCCTTATCTATATATATCACCCTTATCTATCTATCTATCTATCTATCTATCTATCTATCTATCTATCTATCTATCTATCTATCTATCTATCTATCTATCTCACCCTTCTCTCTCTCTCTCTCTCTCTCTCTATCTATCTATCTATCTATCTATCTATATATCACCCTTATCTATATATATATCACCCTTATCTATCTATCTATCTATCTATCTATCTATCTATCTATCTATCTATCTATCTATCTATCTCACCCTTATCTCTCTCTTTCTCTCTCTCTCTCTCTCTCTCTCTCTCTCTATCTATCTATATATCACCCTTATCTATCTATCTATCTATCTATCTATCTATCTATCTATCTATCTATCTATCTATCTATCTATCTATCTATCTATCTGAACATTTTTTATTGAATATTAAAGTGTATTTACTTACAGCCAACGTTGTTTCGGACTTATGTCCTCATCAGTGCAGGAAGTGGTGGTTTCAGACGGTCAGACGGTTTTGAAGACAGTTCGTAGATTCAGAAGAGAATCACGATCCTACGCCCTACTCCATTAGACGAACGGAGATCACCACATGCATTACTGAAATTAAGATACATTTAAAGCCGGGGGCGGGGTTCAAACGTTCCGAGATCAAAGAGTGGTTCAACACGCGGGCGTCTAAGCTTTGCTTCCATAGCTTAACGACCTCAGATTTTGATAATTTCAGACAGTGCTCGACAATTAAAATTTATTTATCTTAAATAGGGCCATTACTATTATATATTTTTAAAATTAAATATTAAAGTGTATTTAGCGACAGACAACGTTGTTTCAAACTTACGTCCCATATATATATATTGATTATTGGGGAAATGGTAGTTTAATCAGTACCACTGGAGAGCCATGAATATTATAACTGTTCTGTTTTTAAATCTCCGAAACAGTTACATGGTAAACAGCTTATGATCCCCGTGTTAATATTAGACGCTTAAGGTCTCCTATTTTTATTTCACCCTTAGATACTTAACCCCCCCTTTTTATTATTTTTTTTATTTACTTATTATTATTAGTATTATTATTATTATTGTTATAATTAATGTTATTGGATATGCAAATTACCATATCACACTATAGTCTTAAGGGTAATATATTATTATTATTATTTTTATTATTTATTTATTTATGTATATATTAGTGAAATTAAAGCGAATTATTTCTACATTTGATTATTGAGGAAGTTGTCGTTTGATCAGTACCACTGGAGAGCCATGAATATTATAACTGTCCTGTTTTTAAATCTCCGAAACAGTTACATGGTAAACAGCTGATGATCCCCGTGTTAATATTAGACGCTTAAGGTCTCCTGTTTTTGTATCACTCTTAGATACTTAACCCCCCTTTTTATTTACTTATTTTTTTATTTATTAATTTTCCAACGAATGTTAAGTCTGCAATATCTTGGATTTAGTTCGTTTCTCTGGGAATTTAAACTGCATTTTACTTTTTTGTTTTGTTTTTGTTTTTGTTTAAAATGACTCAAAGCTTCTTTAGACTATATATATATATATATATATATATATATATATATATATATATATATATATATATATATATATATATATATATATATATATATATATATATATATATATATATATATATATATATATATATATATATGCTGTTTCTTTCAATAGTAGAACACTTTAATACAGCTGCCTTTAAATAGGATTAATCTCTCGCTGATTTACCGAGTTGTTGACAACGGCCGTGTACACTAATACGTTGGAATTATAGTTTGAAATATAACTCGTGTTCCGGGGTTCGAGTCCGGGGGCGACCGGTCTGAATAATTCTTCTCTACATTGACGATTCTCGTAAGGATAGAAACGTATACGTATGTAGATACATATATATATATATATATATATATATATATATATATATATATATATATATATATATATATATATATATATATATAACGTGTGGGTTTATCGTTCAATTTCAAAGTATTGCAGGGTTAGTTAAGAAAGTTGAAATATAAGCCACATTAGCAATACAAGATTAATTTATTATTTTTTTTTTACATTAATCCAATCAATTTCGGAATAAAATTCCTTCCTCAGGGGTGACCAGTATTGAGTCATTTTTTTTTCATCAAAAAACAATATTGCTAATATGGCTTATATTTCAATTTTCAACTAACCCGTCAATACTTTGAAACTAACCCACACGTTTTCATGACAGCGAGCCAACGCTTCTTTCGTTCGACACCGGATTTGAATCATAACCGCCGAAAACATCACTGCGGACACATCGTACCAAAGACGTTTATCAAGCAACAAAGAAATAAGTTTGTTTATTCTTGTTTTTTGATAAAAAAAAAAATGACTCAATACTGGTCACCCCTGAGGAAGGAATGTTATTCCGAAATTGATTGGATTAATGTAAAAAAAAAAAAAAAAATTGATCTTGTATTGCTAATATGGCTTATATTTCAATTTTATATATATATATATATATATATATATATATATATATATATATATATATATATATATATATATATATATAAATGAAAGAAGAGAGATAAAGATGTACGAATGACAAATCTATTTTAACTTCGATTGTTCAATGCAAGGTAAAAACATGTTTATTTTTCTTTCCTTAAGCCAAGTCTTTTCAAAGATTAAAATCTTATCATCAGAGGAATTACATAGATGGATATATTCGTAAGCTCTTATAAAAATATATTTAAGTATACACTCCTTATAATATCCGAAAATGTTTCAAATTGCGAGCTCAATGATGTTGTATTACAAGCTTCAGAGCATATATACTTCATAGTTGCATTCCAAAGACCATAGAAAAAATCAATCCAAAACCATAATTTTTATTCATTCTTTCAATTGCTTTATTTTTATATTTCAATGAATACCTGTATTTCTTCCTCATCCCACATAACAAACATCTTTTTATCTGTTTTTTTTTTCTTCTTTCAAATTGAATACCTTTTCTATAGAGCTTAGTTGGGATTGAGTTACAGGTGACCGTTTGAGTTCCGTTTCAAATTTCGGAAGCAGATTTTTTTTTGGGGGGGTGGGGAGTGGGGGAGGGGAGCGGTATGTCCTAGATTTTTGTCACCATTCTTCATGTGAGTTTTTTCATGTATTTCGGCATGCTCATATGTTTTCCTATTACCATTAAATGAGCTATGTCTCTGATGATCAGCAATGTTGACTAAAGACATATATATATATATTTCTCTTGACTTTGTTGTGAAACGTGCGTAAGAAAAAGTATTAAATTTAGAAAAAATAGATAAAAGATTTTGTTTTGTGAGACAAAGAAGAAGTACACAAAAATTGTAAGAATAAATTAAAAAAAAAAATGGTTTTGGATGGATTTTTTTCTATGGAATTCAACTATATACGAGTTTATAACTCTCCGTCAAAAATGACAGGGAAAAAATATGTTTCGCCCGTGTTCACTCTAATATTCATACTCATATAAAATAACGTCTGAATCAATGAAAAAAAGAAATATAAAATAAGTTTTAAAAAAACGTCTCAAACTGGAAAGTTTAAAAAATAAAAATAGAAAAAACGTATCAATTGGTATAAAAGGAAGAAAAGGGGGAAAGAAGGAAATACTCATTATGGAAATAGAGTGAAGGATTACTTTTCGAATTAATTTCTTACTTGCTGTTTATTTTCTTCCTTCTATTAAACACTTGAAATGGTTTCACTCGGCAGTCGTTTACACCCTAACTTTTGCGTGACGGGAGGGATATATATATATATATATATATATATATATTTGTATATACAGGGTATCCATAAAGTTTTCTATACCAGCCTTTGTTCGTCTTGGCATCATTCTGGCAACCTAGAGACTGACTTGAACCCCATCTGACCTTCTTTGTCAAAATGAGACATGATTCGACGAAGTCCTAAGTAGTGCACTCTCATTCAAGAGTCTGGATCAGTTTATTGCCGAACGCCTGAGGAATTCATACTGAAGAATGCCAACGGGCCCGTTCTTGACTATTTTTTGAACTTGATCAGAGTGCCCTCTCGGGGGAGCAGGTTTTCCGCAACTTTTGGCCTTGCCCAGTGAGAAGCAGTAAACTTCAACTGATTTCTTTCTTTTCAGTACACGTCCCTAACCCTAACTCTATCCCTAACCCTAACCTCAACCGTGTAGATATACAAATAAATACACATCGGTGTTATATATATATATATATATATATATATATATATATATATATATATATATATATATATATATATATATATATATATATATAGCCCACTTTACTAATGCTGGGCACTCTGAGTGAATTTAATAACAAGCAGTACTACTGGCTTCATTGCGAGATCCAACACAGTTTGTTGTTGTTGTTGTTGATCACTCTTCGCTGCTTGCTGTAAATACCCGATGGCTTGGCATTTACAAAGTTAAATTCCTCCTAAAATTCCAAGCTAATTTGTGGTGGCCGACGGGTAAGTCGCTTGACTGCGAATCAGTGGCGATTTGTGATCGGAGTTCGCGCTCGCCGACCGTCGAGAATTAGCTTCATGTAAGCATGAAACGTCGATGTCTGTAGGTAATTAATATATATATATATATATATATATATATATATATGATAAGCAATGTCAGTCTCTTAATCGTTTTATTTAAATGCAAGTTACACCACTGTCAATGTGAAAACAGACTGCGAAGTTATAAACAGAACTGGGTTGTTCATTTCAGATATTATAATCCACATCAAAGTGGTGATCATAGTAGCACAATACTACATGAAAATCGAGAGTAGAAAGTGACTAACTTGGGCTTACTTTCGGCAGCCTCGTAACTCTCGATTTCCTTGTTTAGTCCTTTAGTCCTCACATTCCATGAGCGATGTCTCTGACAAAGGGGTAAGAATTGCTGTTTTCTGGGTGATAATCTATCCATCTAACAGTTATCGTTCGCTAGTTTTTGACTTAAGAAGTAGTATTTTTTTCGTTCCTTACATCAAGTGGCTTCGCGCCTTGTCTGGGGCGATTTCCATGAAAAAAATATTACATACGAGTAGGGGAGCGTCAAAAGGGCGTCCACCGTGTCATTAACAATTAACAACTTTTATTATTTGTGTTGACATTTCTTGGCACAATCAATAATTTTTTTTATATGAAAATATTATATTGATATTAGTATTATTAATTAAAATTATTAGTTAAAATTAATTCAAATTTTCTTTAACTTGTCTTAAACTTGTCGTAATTAAATTTTGTTTAATGCAAAGAAGAAAAAATAATTTCGGATTTTTTATTTAGACGGTTGATATTTGTTTTCATAATAAATTTTCTCAAAATAAAGAGGACCATCAAGCCCAAATAAGGGCAGTACCATATACAGAGGTTAAAATATGTATGATCTGTTTTATATGAATTAATCTTTTTAAGAATTGACCATTCTAAACAAGTATCGTTTTTGTCTATTTTAAGATCCCAAATGTGTTTGTATAGGAAAGGGACATTAACGTTACTGTCTAAGACAAGAGCGGGAAACCCCCGGCCCGCTGGCCACATCCGGCCCGCGAAGGCTTAGCGTCCGGCCCGCCACCCTGCTATGCTTTATTATTGCAATTCGACCCGAGAACATCCCAGTAAAACTCATATCATTTTGTGACATAGACGTAAAAGTAGGTTTCAATTAAGATTTACAATGGGATAAAACTGTATAAATATCAGCGAGCGATGATGCATTTATATTTCATTTTTCTTTAACTATTAATTTCAAATCCTTGGCCTGAGATAAAAATAGAAAAAGAGAAAGAGAGAAGCAAATAGGAAACGAGAGACGAAGAAAGGGCATGAAACATAGAACTAATGTGAGGTGTGTCAAAACGAATGGTGGATCAAGTTGCTGCTTCCCCCGTCATTATTTTTTATGATTCCAAAATAGCACTTCGTCGGCGCCTTTTATAGCATCACATACAGAAGTCTCTTGAGAAAAAATATCAGATTTGTAGAGTGTTCAATGCAATTTTTGTACAATTTATTCATGTAAACAAAATATAGTAATTCTGAGATTTCGTTTTTCACTCCGGCCCGCGATCTCCTTCCAAAAGTCTCATCTGGCACTCACTCTGAAAAGGTTGCCCGCCCCTGGTCTAAGATGTCAGTTACACCAGTGTCGATACTCTGTAACGAAGATGGTCATTGGGACTATTTCAGATATTATAAAACATCCCAACGTGTTGGTCGTAACCTCACAATAGCACTTATGATAAAATAGCTATTCAGAAACTAGGAAATCAATAGTTAGGCCAAGGGAAACCTTAAGTATAGATGTACGCGACATATGCACACTTAACGAAACAAATGGTGCTAAGTGTGCAGTGTGGCATGACGACCTTCATACGCACCACATGTGGTCGCGTGAGTTATCGTCGTTGCATCTGCTTGGCTGGGACAGTGATTATCGCCTTTTTTTACGTTCTATACCAGATTAGTAACTGTTCGATTTCTGTACAGTGCGTGGTTCTGCGTCTATCTAGTGCAGGGGCGGGCAACCTTTTCAGAGTGAGGGCCGGATGAGACTTTTGCAAGAAGATCGCGGGCCGGAGTGAAAAACGAAATCTCAGAATTACTATATTTTGTTTACATGAATAAATTGTACAAAAATTGCATTGAACACTCTACAAATCTGATATTTTTTCTCAAGAGACTTCTGCATGTAATGTTATAAAAGGCGCCGACGAAGAGCCATTTTGAAATCATAAAAAATAATGACGGGGGAAGTAGCAAGTTGATCCACCATTCGTTTTGACACACCTCACATAGGTTCTCTGATTCATGCCCTTTCCTCGTCTCTCGTTTCCTCTTTGCCCCTCTCTTTCTCTTTTTCTATTTTTATCTCAGGCCAAGGATTTGAAATTAATAGTTAAAGAAAAATGAAATATACATGCATCATCGCTCGCTGATGTTCATACATTTTTATGCCACTGTAAATCTTAATTGAAACCTACTTTTACGTCTATGTCACAAAATGATATGTGTTTTACTGGGAGGTCCGCGGGCCGGATTGCAATAATAAAGCATAGCAATGTGGCGGGCCGGATGCTAAGCCCTCGCGGGCCGAATGTAGCCCGCGGGCCGGAGGTTGCCCGCCTCTGATCTAGTGGGACAAAGAAGGATTTCGTCCAAATAAAGAGACAGCACAGTTGTTAGATAGTGAAAGATGTAGGGGAGAGAAAGTATTCATTTTTTATACCTTATTCATTGTATTTACCTCATTTATTCATTGGATCTTTATTAAACTGTTTCCGTCTTTGTCCTTTAACATCGTTAGTTTCCGTTGTTTCACCTCGTCTTTTGTTGTCGTCAAACCCTTCGCTTTAATTTTTACATATAAAGATTATAGATTCCTATTCGCCCACTGTCTCGTTTTCCATTGTTCTCGGATAAGTACGCTGATCTCATTCGGGTCTTTTCTGAACTTTTTAAAGAACGAAAACGTCCGTCATTGATTGGGCTACTGACACGCAAGACACACGGGAAGACCCAGACACACAAGGAAAATCAATGCATGAATAATGAGGCAACAATTTCGAAAAAGATTATCACACAATGTTCCCTAATATTGTCAAAGCAAATTCAAATTCCAAAAGCGCATTTCTAACAAAATTCCAAACTTGACCTAAATTCTGAAAGCGCACTTTTCGTAACCTCAGCTCTTCTCACTCACAGGGTCCATCTCGTTTCATCCGTAATGTGACATGAAGGTTTTTTTAACAGTAGATTTTGATGGAACTGTTTCTGTCTTTGATTGCGTCGTTTATAGCATAGTTAGTTTTCGTTGTTTTGGTGCATACCTTAGATTTCTCCCTCGCTTGTAGAGGGCGGTCGAGTCGTCTAATGGATGAATTCTTTCTTCTCTGCCGTGAACCACGCCGTCCGTTGTCTGCAACAAAAGCCATGACGCACCCCGAAGACAAACTCTTCTTTTAGATTTAATTCATTTTATTACAAGAGTTGTTATTTTAACTGGGAGTCATTCACTACGTCGAGAGAGAGAGAGAGAGGGAGAGAGAGCAAATCCTACTTTATCGTAGTTTGTTAACAATGTTTCTTAACTATTTATAGAGAGGGGGGGAAGGATTTCTCGCGCTTGTCTTCCCTTAAGGGAAATATTTCCCTTAGTTTTATATCGTGAATCGCAGGTCCTCTCGGTTCGCCTTCCGAATCAGACTGACTAAAACTCGCTTCTCACGAGAACGAGTGACGTCACAGAGCCTCTCACAGGTGTAGACTGACACTTGATCTGGGGTCTCGTCACACGGTAACCGTGTCACGTCTGTCAGCTCTGACTGTGAGAACAAGCCATGTTCTGCACTCGACTGCACCCGCGTTAACTCGCGCAAGTCAAACCCGACTTCCAACAGATACGTCCATTCCCATAGGGCCATTATCCAACAGTTTCACCTCGTCTTTTGTTGTTTTAAAAAAACCTTCGCTTGGATTTTATATATTTAGATCATAGATTCCGATTCGTCTTCTTTCTTCTTTTCCACTGTTCGCTGAAAAGTCCGCCGATTCCACTCTGATCTTTTCTGAACTTTCTTAAAGAATGAAAACGTCCGCCATTGATTGAGCTACTGACACGCTGGACACACGGGAAGGCCGAGAGACACAAGGGAAATCAATGCATGAATAATGAGGCAACAATTTCGGAAAAGATACCCACATGTTGTTCCCTGATATTCCAATATTTGCAGTCGTTTGTGATAAACGTGAACACTGTAGGACTTCTTCGTTTTTAAAGTACAGGGTGAACCCCCTCCCCAAATACTACCCATAAAATTGTGG
The DNA here is from genome assembly GCA_963556195.1 of Sepiola atlantica. Taxonomy (NCBI): domain Eukaryota; kingdom Metazoa; phylum Mollusca; class Cephalopoda; order Sepiida; family Sepiolidae; genus Sepiola; species Sepiola atlantica. The sequence goes on from OY744547.1 coordinate 65,932,309, forward strand.
TGCTTATGCAGTTTACGGACCGGGCTAATTTTTAGATAGGATTTTCAAGTTAAATTCAATTTTTACGGTATCTTTTGTTTATTAACTTGTCAGGTTAAAGTACAGAATAGTTAACAAAGTCCCCTTCCCCATCTTAAGAATGGGTTTCTAAATAATAACGTTATTATTTCAGCCCGGTCCGTAAACTGCATAAGTATCAAAATCGTTAATAAAATTCACAATTCTTTTCAGTAATCCAACCATATTCTGTACAAATAAACTTCATTCTATGGCTGACTTGTTCACCGAGTTTCACTAATTAATACCCAACAGTCTTTTTTAATCTCTGCTTGATTATATGTTCCAAATGTGCATCACTGCGTTGCAAGTACACCTGAAAAGTGCGCCGATTTCGTTCTGAACTTTCTTGAAAAGGAAAATGTCTGCTATTGACTTGCTGACTTGCTGGACACACGTGAAAACTCCAGGGAAATCAATACTTGAATAACGAGGTAACAATTTTGAAAAAAAGATTCCCACGCGTTGTTCCGTGATATTCCAATATTTCTAGATGTGTCGATAAAAGTAAACAGTGAAGGACGGCGCGCTTTTTTTTTTTAAGTTCATGGTGGTCAAGCCTTGTCAATCACACTCAAGTAATCTTATTCACTGGGCGAATCATTCTACACGTAACTTCAACACATATTACGGATAATGCAAGATCAATGGTGTTACACCGGCCGTTCTAACAGAAGAGAAACTACACCGGTTCTCACTATAAATAGTGCGAGTAGACAATCACCAGAAAGAAAAAGGACAGTATTGTAACGGTCTAGCCGAGTGCCAGTCAGTTTCCTTACCTTTGTACCTTTTATGTTAATACACTTGTTATCTTAATCCAACCTCGACTTGACTTCTTCTTTTTACTGTTGGACTACTTCACAACAAATGGCTTCGGGGATAATTTAGTTATCGTTTCATTAGTAGGTTGCGAGGTACTATACAGATTAGGACCCACACGTAAAATAATCAATAATATTCACATACTATCATATTTACCAATACACAATCATATTTAGTACAAATAAAATCCAGGCTATGCCTGACCTGCCCACCAAGTTTCAGTCATTAATGTCCAACAGTCCTTATTTAATCTCTTGGTACTGCGCTTATTTGGGCTTGATGGTTCTCTTTATTTTGAGAATGATCTAGGGATTGTTTTTTTTAAGTACAGGATGACATCTCCCCCGAAAATGCCCCCAAATGTTTAATAAAATTCGAAATTTTAGCATATCTAGTACAAATAAACTTCATACTATGTCTGACTTGTCCACCAAGTTTCAGTCGTGAATGTTCAACACTCTTTGTTTTAGCGCCGTTTAATGATATGCTCACAATGTGCACCTCTGGATATGACTTATTTGGCCTTCAGTTCAAGAATCGCCTGAGGATATTTTTATAGACATTATCTTTGTAATAAGATCACAGATAACATATTTTGGGGGCGGAGAGGATAATGTTCGGTGAGCGTGGACCCCATTTAGGATCGCGACCCACTGATGAGACGATCACTAAAGTATCCCCGAAGCCATTCTAATAAGTCATTTGAAGTGTGGGGAGTTGCCCCATCCTGTTGAAATTACTTTTCACCCCACAACACCCCTTCCTCTTCTCAAGGCTGTTTAAAACTTTTTAATGACCAGTAGGTGTCATTTCTGTTTTGGAAGAGGAAGGGCGGAAGGTGTAACCCTATAATAATGAAATAGACGCTAAAAAAATGAACAAACAAATAAAAAACGACTGGTCATTGTCCGCAGTTAAATTAATTGCGTTTTTTATAAATGTTTTTTTTTTTTAAAATCCCCTTCTCTTGATTCAGTGGAGAAGCGGGGTGTTAGGATAATGACCTGTTTGACCACCAACTCACAGTGGATCCCCATGAAAACGCACAATAACTTTATTGAATTGTTACCTCCGCCGAGTTTGTTGTTTGTTTGGGTCGAGTTTGATTTTTGTTTATGTACAGCCGAGCATTGAATAGTCATCTGACTTGGTCAAAATATCTGTCATAGTTTAACTTAGAACTTATTAAATTTTGGGATGTTAAGATCAAAAACTTATTCAATTTTGGGATATTCAGATCAAAAACTTATTCAATTTTGGGATATTCAGATCAAAAACTCATTCAATTTTGGGATGTTCAGATCAAAAACTACTTCAATTTTGGGATGTTCAGATCAAAACTCATTCAATTTTGGGATATTCAGATCAAAAACTTATTCAATTTTGGGATGTTCAGATCAAAAACTCATTCAATTTTGGGATGTTCAGATCAAAAACTTATTCAATTTTGGGATGTTCAGATAAAAAAACTCATACAATTTTGGGATGTTCAGATCAAAAACGTATTCAATTTTGGGATATTCAGATCAAAAACTCATTCAATTTTGGGATGTTCAGATCAAAAACTTATTCAATTTTGGGATGTTCAGATCAAAAACTTATTCAATTTTGGGATATTCAAATCAAAAACTTATTAAATTTTGGGATGTTCAGATCAAAACTTATTCAATTTTGGGATGTTCAGATAAAAAACTCATTCAATTTTGGGATGTTCAGATCAAAAACGTATTCAATTTTGGGATGTTCAGATCAAAAACGTATTCAATTTTGGGATGTTCAGATCAAAAACTCATTCAATTTTGGGATGTTCAGATCAAAAACTCATTCAATTTTGGGATTTTCAGATCAAAAACTTATTCAATTTTGGGATGTTCAGATCAAAAACTCATTCAATTTTGGGATGTTCAGATCAAAAACTCATCTAATTTTGGGATGTTTAGATCAAAAACTTATTCAATTTTGGGCTGTTCAGATCAAACGTCAAGTATACAATTATGAACATATGAAATTCACACTTTGGGCAATAACTTAAGTCCTGTGCTTTGTTGAGACTCACTACTTGACCCATCTTGTAGCCAATGAAGTGCCATATCTAACATAACTGTGACCTTGACATTTAACTGTGTCTTTTAAAAGTTAGGTCATGGTTAAAAATTTGACGGAATTTTAACTGTCGACTTTTCAAAATTTGATGCATTTATCTGATGCAGTAACCACCATGAAAAATGTCAGCCTGATCAGATGAATAGTTTTTGAGTTATAAACGGCATAATTCGAGAATACTTTATACAATATGGAGAAGGAAGGCCCAAAAGAAGACGTTGACCCATTCTTACGTTGTCAGTTAGGAGGAATGCAGTCCCATGACTGACTTATGTTTTAGGTTTTAGTTATTTTTATAAGTGTCATCTGAGAATTTATTTGCACGACAGTTAGGGTTAGGGTTGAATTTTTTTAACTTTTAAATATAGAAATAATTTTCTTTTTAATTTTATAAACTTTTATTGTTTTTATCCTCGAGTGGACTTTGGGCCTTGATAAGCGGTGATTCTTTAGTAAAACAAATTGTATCTTACATGTTGATAGATTAATGTGAGAATTTCATTCATATTTTTCGTATGTGCCATTTTTTCCTATTTATCCACTTGTGCCATTTTTTCCTACTTATCCACTTGTATCATTTTCCCTATTTATCCACTTGTGCCATTTTCATATTACTTTACTTGTACCATTTTTATATTTATCCACTTGTGCCATTTTCCTTATTTATACACTCGTGCTATTTTTCCTATTTATTTACTTGTGTCAATTTCCTATTTATCAACTTGTGACATTTTTCCTATTTATCCACTCATGCCATTTTCCTATTCATCCATCTGTGCCATTTTCCTATTTATCCACTTATGCCATTTTCTCTATTTATCCACTCATGCTATTTTCCCTATTAACCCACTTGTGCCATTTTCCGTATTTATCCATTTGTGCCATTTTTACCTAATCTCGGAAGCACGCAGCTTCTTAAAGAGAGTGTGGACGCATCTAAAGATGATATTCCAAATGTAAGCGCGACAGATCGACCGACGGAACAAAGTTTCGGATCCTTTGTAGAAAAATCTCGTTAAAAAAGTATACCCCCCCCCCCCCGCGCCATAGAAAAACAGACAAAATGCATGGTCGCAGTAAACAACGTTTTATTGCTAATTCAAGAGGACGGAGTCCATTAATATCATAGAATACCTGCATAAAAAATTGTTTCTTTTATATTTCTGCTTCTTTTGGTTAAGATCAAAGTGTAGTATCTGTTCCGATGGATACTGCACCCCATAGACTGGTATTGTCTTGGCCTTCGGGGCTTGATTTACGCCGGTCTATGGGTCTGTCCTGTGCAGTTCTAGGATGTCCACCCTCCCAGGCTTTGCCTCCCCCCTCTTTGGGGAGGAGTAAGTTTATTGCTTACTGCCTGAGGCGCCCCTACCGGGAAATGCCGACGGGGTTGCCCAAGCAATTTTTAATGGTCAGAGTGCTCACCTTCTCGGGCGCTGGCTTTTCAAACCCCACTTTCCCGACCCGACCTTGGGTCACATCTTACTTGTGGGAGTAAGATAAAAAACTGGCCTTGTGCCTAACTCCTGGAGAGTGTAAATCAATACACAGATAGGTGTTCACAATTCCACGATGCGTTCCACAATAGCGTTTATTCTGCATTTGGGAAACCCTAACACTAACTCCATGCATGTCTAGACATACAGGTCTCACAAATGTAGGTCAAGAGCGTGTGCGCACACTGCGAATGCCTGACGCTTTTTTTTTTTTTTTGCAAAATTTATTTTTTCATGAGTGGCCGTACCTTTCTACAATTTCTTATAGAGATAGTTAGACGCATGTACAATGGTATTCGTCTGTTAAATCTGCACATGTGACAATGAAATGACCATTTCAAACACAAGCGTGACAGACCGACAATGAAATAACCATTTCAAACACAAGCGTGACAGACCGACAATGAAATGACCATTTCAAACACAAGCGTGACAGACAGACAATGAAATAACCATTTCAAACACAAGCGTGACAGACCGACAATGAAATGATCATTTCAAACACAAGCGTGACAGACCGACAATGAAATGACCATTTCAAACACAAGCGTGACAGACCGACAATGAAATGACCATTTCCAACACAAGCGTGACAGACCGACAATGAAATGACCATTACCAACACAAGCGTGACAGACCGAAAATTAAATAACCATTTCAAACACAAGCGTGACAGACCGACAATGAAATGACCATTTCAAACACAAGCGTGACAGACCGACAAAGCCTTTTATAGAGATATGAGGACAGACACAAATCTATCAACCAATCAGAATGCCTTCGTTTGTAATTCAACAACTATCGAACCGAACGTATATCTATCGTTACGTTTTGAACCTTTCCTTATCAACTCCAAAGTGGCTGAGTCCACCTCCCTTTCTTTTTTCTTTCATTTTACTTCAGTGTAAACTCTCAGAAATCAAGGGCCCCTCGATGGGGGCTAACACTTGATCTCTATATGAGATACATATATATTCGAATGTTCAACTAAAGATCTCTGTTACCTCTCAAACATTAAGTTCGTAAAGAAGTGAAATACATTAATTCAACTTTTACATGTAGGTGGAATATCGCCACCATTATCATGATATTAAAGGGAGATAATTCCTATTCTGTCTGTCTATCCATTGTCCATATCGCTAATTAAGAATTAAGTTATAATTGAAGTCTCTCTCTCATATGTGAGTTAAGTGATTTTTTTGTTTCGCTCCAAAATAAACCTTGAAAACTTGGATTAATTATTTCTGTTCTGTGCGAGATAAAAGGTTCTATTTGCACAGGATTCGCTAGCCACACTGATGACAATCAGGCAAATAGAACGTTCGAAGTATATTTTTGTAACGTTTAAAAGTTACATTTTCTTCCTTAGAGGAGGTCGAATTGGAAGAATTATTTTTAGTCTCTTTTTAATTTGATATAATCTTTTAAACTGGACCTTATAGTAAAGTAAATGTAGACTGTGTGGACAAAGAGACCAAACAGTGAATCATATAAGTGTATCTGTTGCAATACCCGTTCCTTCGGGAGACCTGGTAGCATCAAACAAAAAACAACGATAGAGACAAGGACGTGCTCGAGAAATTCTGTTTCTTTATTATTCACCACCAGCTGGTGTAAGTTGGGTATACACATATATATATAATTAAATATTTATTTGTTAGTAAAAGTCCTTTGGCATTATTGTTATTTCCCTTGTCTTACGAAGAAACCTCTTTCTTTACCTTGACTGCGGTTGATTTTCGACTCTACCCAACGTAGGTTATTTTCACGAAAACCAGGCAGAGTGATTTACCTTCCAACCTAGAGGGAAACACGACAATACGTTCTGTAGCAGTCTGCTCCCGGAATCTAGGGAAGGCTTGTGATCCTCACGCCAGTTGTTTACGGCAGTTCAGCCGTGGTGGGGGTACCTCTCTTTGGGGCTGACCCACGACAAGTTTTTCTCTATATCCTCCCAACTCGATCTCTGCTACGTAAGCGCTTCTTCTTTCTTCGTTTAAAACCGCCGTTTTGATTTCTGACTTTGCACTCTGGGTGCCTTCTTTTTTCTGGCCTCGTGCACCTAACTCTTTTTTAATGTTACCGAGTCGTTTTCTTTTACGACATCATACTCTGAAATGAACTCGTCGACCTCACACACCTGGGCTCGTTCAAAGGTCACCGATTCATTTCCGTTATTCGTTTAGCCTAATTGACAATCTATCTAGTCTTCGGCTTTTCTCTATTATTGCGGGGTCATGCCCTTAGCCTCCCCGTGACGTCTTATGCGTTATTATTCAACATGTCTGCATCATTATTTTACATACCCTCTAACCTTAACCATTCCGGAGTGAACATTGAAAAACAAAAACAAAAAACAACAACCGAAAACAACAACAAAAAAAACAAAACAACAGTAACAATTAAAAATTAAAAACAAAACAAAAGAATAAACTTTATTGTGCAAAATGTCGTCTTAACCGGATGTTGTGGGATCGATCGATATACGAACCGTATCGATTGCCTTCTTCTTATGTCAACTGGTTTTTCTAGTATACCAGGAAGTGAGCTATAAGTCGTAAAAGAAGAGAACAGCACGTGTTTGAAATTGGATTCTTGTGAGCAACGATCGTGAGTGGTCAAGAATAAACAGACCGGTGTTGGGTGGACAGGCAGAGGGGCGCGCAAACATGGACGGGCGTTCGCGCACAAATGAAATAAAAACAATCAGATCAAATAACAACAACAAAAAAAAAACAACAAAAAACAGCAAAAAAAACCAACAAAAAAAACAACAAAAAAACAGCTGGACCCGCGAATACATGTCCAGCACGAGCGTAACTTTTGTGATTTGAGCGCCTCCCCCCCCAAAAAAAAACGCGCAACACGTGATCAAACATTCAAATCAGTTCGGACCAATCAGCGAGTCCCATTCGTAGTTTAACAACATTCCAAAAGTTCAGATTCACGAGTTCGGAGATTTTTTTTTTGGGGGGGGGGGGGGGCTTCGATGATCTATTTTTACGGCATCTCAACTCTGTTCGGATTAGCTCACGTGTTACACACGCGTCATCAAAATGATACTATGTAACGATTTAAGTCTGTAAAGCGATTTATTCATTAACATTTTAATCATCTTAAATCAAGGGCTGGTGCACCAACCACTAGTCTCTCTCTCTCTCTCTCTCTCTCTCTGTCTCTCTCTCTCTCTCTTAAACGTGTTTTGTTTAACGGCAAATCAACCATTTCCGGGTTATTTAGACGCGAATTCAGTCCTTTTGATAAAAGATGTTGTGCTTCACGTTCTTAATATCTTCAAACGGTGTATGGCTTTCTTGTTTTGTTTTATGGCATATCAACCATTTCCGGGTTATTTGATACCGAATGGTTGATATGCCGTTAAACAAAACAACCACTCTAATTGTAATTTACCTGATTAAATGAACATTTTAGAATTATTGCTTTTATTATCGCAGGGGAAAGAAAGCGTTTAACACCGTGAATTAATATTTCCAAATATCATGAATTTAAATCCCTCTTTTTAAAAAAAAATGAACATATTCGACATTAAATATCCCGAAAAGGGTTGATATGTCGTAAAACAAAACAACCAAACAAAACACAAGAAAACGGTGCTCATCAAGAATTACCGAGACATGGGGGAAAAATAAGACAAACTGAGAAATATCTGTATTATTTATGTACTTGTGACAGAATGAATATATATATATATATATATATATATATATATATATACAAACATTACGTAAAGTAATCAAGTAGTTTTTATTTTTATAAAAGAAAATCAAATTTTATCGATAAACGAATAAGGTTGAAATATCCGCGCCATATTGGTCATATTCAAGGGATATAATCCAAACTTTTGCAAACTAGAGAAATAAAGTCTGGAATTTTGGGTGTTATCTCCCTTAGCTCCCTTGAATATATACGATATATTCATTCCGTCACGGGTACGGAAATCATACAGATATTTCTATGTTTCCCCATGTCTCTGTAATTCTGGATAAGCACCCACAAATCTTTTACGGAAATGAATATATTCGACATTAAATCCCCCGAAAAGGGTTGGTATGACGTAGAACAAACCAAACCAAACAAACCAAACCAAACCAAACCAAACCAAACCAAACCAAACCAAACAAACCAAACCAAACCAAACCAAACCAAACCAAGCAAAACCAAACAAACCAAACCAAACCAAACAAACCAAACCAAACCAAACCAACCAAACCAAACGAAACAAACCAAACGAAACAAACCAAACCAAACCAAACCAAACCAAACCAAACCAAACAAACCAAACAAACCAAACAAACCAAACAAACCAAACCAAACAAACAAACAAACAAACAAACAAAAAAACAAACAAACCAAACCAAACTAAACCAACCAAACCAAACCAAACCAAACCAAACAACACCAAACAACACCAAACCAAACCAAACCAAAAACGACTTATAAATATTTGAATATAGTAAGAATTTGAAGTATAAATATTTTACCAAAATGACTGGATTCGAAATTAAATAGCCAAACCAAACCAAACACCATAAATAACAAGCCGTGTGTGCGTGGTCCACCTCTGTATGTGACTCGGTGTGGCGAGTGCAAAATGCAATAAGTTTGGGCAATTTAGGGCATTTTTGACCCCCCCTTTAACCCCCTGGGGGCGCGAACCAGAATTTTTCTGAGGTCAAGGATGCTCATTTTATATCCAGAACAATTGCCTCTACATTTTGGCCAAGTTTCAGAAAAATTGAATGGATGGATCAAACGTTATGGGAGAAAATGGTCATTTTTTGCCATTTTGGGGGCTTTTGACCCCCTGGGGGCGCGAACCAGATTTTTTCCAAGGTCAGCGATACTTATTTACTATTAGGAACAATTGCCTCCACATTTTGGCCAAGTTTCAGAGAAATTAAATGGATGGATGAAAAGTTATGGGGGAAAAAATGTCATTTTTTGCCATTTCGGGGCTTTTTGACCCCCTGGGAGGCTAACCAGATTTTTTTTTCATAAATCGGAGAATGTCACTTTCTAACCTGACCAAAGTTACAACTTCATGCAAAATTTCAGAGAAATTCAATGCATGGTTGCGGAGAAAAATCCAGACGGACGGACGGACGGACGGACATGCCTCAAAACATAAGTTCCCCGATTTTATAAATCGGGGGACCAAAAAATATATCAAGATATTAAAAACTTGAAGCATAACATCCTTTTATTGAAATGACTGAATTCACTTTCAAATACCCCGGAAACGGTTGATGTGCCGTAAAACAAAGCGACCACTCAACTAATTGTAATCTACCTAATTAAATTAACCTTTTATAAGTAACAATAATAACACTAATACGTTCGATCTGATGTTTTGATCTTTTGATCATTGCTTTGATTGCCACAGGGAAAAGAAAGCGTTTAACTTAGATTACATCGCGGATTAAAGCAATCGAACTCTACGGTCTTTTAAACCGTGTAAACACCGGCAGCGGTACGAGGCTAACGGTCGACCTCAAAAAACAAAATGGCGACCTCTTAACCCAACGGGTTAGATATAGAGCGACAACCATTTTGTTTTTTTTAATGTGTCTTTATTCGATTTGATTATTTTTATTTCTATTAATGTCGCACTAAAGCAATGGAAAACGTGTTTAGACAAGCTTTAGCAAAATGAATAATGAAATAAAAATAAAGAAGATATATTCGTAAGTCTGAGTGTGTGTGTGTGTGTGTGTGTGTGTGTGTGTGTGTGTGTAACAGGGATATTTGTGTGAAATAAAAATGGTCCGACTGGTGGGAAGATAGACGTCATAAATCATGGAGTTCTCCATTTTGATTCAATATTTATTTTAAGCCTACACACCCCGTCAAAAACGTCTGAAAAATTATGCTTCGCCACTGTTCGCACTCGCTACTTATCTAGATATATTACTAAAATATTCACATAAAATCATAGAATTACGTCAGCAATTTATATAATTCTGATTATTCGGATTACTGTTCTCATCTTGATTGTTATCATCACAACGTTTCGGCCGCTGTAACCTCCGGCCTTCTTCAAGTGTATCTTTTCGAACTCGGGAATATTTTTGTCGGACTCTGGAAAAGAATCAAATATAACACAAGGGAAAGATCAGATTTTCATTCTGCCTGATGAGATCTAAGTTTCTAACAGCTGTTGATCGATAACATCGACATGCCAGTGTCGCAGATTATGCACATGTCTGTAAAAATTAGAATAATCATATATATATATATATATATATATATATATATATATATATTTGATATTGAGCACTCTCTATAAGCCCAGTTGAAATTCTTTGTGATTTTTATCCTGTGGATGTTTACTTTACCTGGATTACTATATATAAACCCTGTGTATCGCTTTATTGCAGGTCAATATTTTTTTAATTTTGAAATTGCTATGAAACGCAGAGAAGTGAAATTTGGTACAATGGAAGAGCATAACAAAGTGCCTTATTTCCCTGATTTTTGTGGAATTTGAACAAATATTTTGAAAGTTATGCTAATTTTTCTATTTTCTGGTAATTTTAAGTGTGTATCACTTTATTGCAAGTGTCTAAAAATGTATATTTTCGGTAATAAAACAATATTCTAACTTCATATTTCTATTTATATGAAATAAAGAACATATCCAGTAACAATATTAACCAAAAACAAGAACGAATTTCACATTATTTTGTTTAAGGAAATATTTATTTATCAACATAACTCCCATGCTTCAAAATCACTTTGAATAGCCTCTTGTCAACTGATGATGTCAATCGGCGGATTTGAGATGATGTGATGCTATAGGAAACTTCCAAAATCTTCCTCCAAAGTTCATCCTTCGACGAAAATTGAACACCTCCTTCATAAACTTTCATCTTTATTATTGACCAGAGCTGCTCAATTGGATTTATATCTGGAGAACAAGGTGGCCATGTCATCAAATTTTCTCCACTAATGACTAATGACTTAAGGTAGGATGCCGTAGCCTTGGCTGAGTGGGATGGCGCATTGTCGTGCATAAAAATCAATTTGCGGTGACGCGCCAATGGAAGGTCATCAAGCCATGGTGACAAATGCTCATTTAAAAATAAAATATAAGACTGGCTTGTCAGTTTGACACCTTCTGGCACTCGAAATGGTCCAATTAGTTCATCGCAGATTATTCCAGCCCAAAACATGACACCCCCACCTCCCTGTTGACGACGGAATCGATGAGGGGTAGGGAATCCAAGAGGACTCCAAACTTTGGCCCACCCATCTGGTCCATCAAGGGTTGCTCTGGCCTCATCGGTGAAAAGAACATTTTCAAAGCTGGTTTTCATGTATTTCTGAGCCCAAGCCAAACGTTTTTCCTTATGAGTTTGGTTTAAAACCGGTCTTGCTATGGGCTTAATGCTTCTTGCAATTTCGTTTAAGACATTGCAGCGTGTCTTTCTGGACAAGGAAGATATTCCAGCCTTGTCAAATATAGCAGCACTGTTGCTGCCCGGCTGCTTGATAAGTTGACGGCGAATCTTTCTAACATCACGAGCAGAAACTGACTTTCTTGTGTTTTTGTCCTTCCTTGGTTTGATGTTTGGATTTTCAACGAATGAAGACAATGTTCTTCGATCTCTTCCAAGCTCCTTGGCTAGATCTACGAGAGATAAAACTTCTGCAAGGCCTGCAACAACACGTTCCTTTTCACTAGCTGTCAATCGACCCTTTCTAGGCATTTTGGGAGACCTGCAATAAAGTGATACACACTTTAAATTAACAGAAAATAGAAAAATTAGCATAATTTTCAAAATATTTGTTCAAATTCCACAAAAATCAGGGAAATAATACACCTTGTTATGCTCTTCCAGTGTACCAAATTTCACTTCTCTGCGTTTCATAGCAATTTCAAAATTAAAAAAATATTGACCTGCAATAAAGCGATACACAGGGTTTATATATATATATATATATATATATATATATATATATATATATATATATATATATATATATATGAGGGGTGTTACATAAGTAATGCCCCTGACTCATTTCCCATAGCAGTAGATTAATGAAACTTGGCACAGTTATTAGTCTTTCTCTACATAGGAACCACCCAAAAACAACTTCATGGCTGTGAAGAGATTAAAGTCAGAGGGTACAAGGTCAGTAGAGTAAGGGGGATGGGCTATTAAGCCACACGTCCGTGCTTCTGATCTGGCGACATGCGAGTTGTGGACCGGAGCGTTGTCCTGCAGGAGGAGGATACGTTTGCTGATCTTTCCCGCCTCTTGATTTTGATAACTTCTCTTAATTTCATCAAAAAGTGAAGCGTAATAGGCTCCTGTAATTGTGGTACCCTTTGCCAGGAAATATGTCATCACTACTCCGTCCTGGTCCCAGAAGACTGTGAGCATGATCTTGCCAGCGGAAGGCTGCATCTTTGCCTTCTTTGGAGGTGGTGAGTCCAAGTGCTTCCACTGCATTGACTGGGCGTTGGTCTCTGGATCAGTGATGGACCCAAGTTTCATCCTGTGTAATCAATCTTTTGACAAACTAACTCATCTTCTTGGGACATCTCCAAATTCATCCTAGACCACTCGACGCGTTCTTGCTTCTGGAAAGGTGTGAGTAACCTGGGAATCCATCTGACAGACACCTTATGCATATGCGAATGGTCATGAAGGATAGTTTCCACAGACCGTGTACTAATCTTGACCTCTTGGGCTATTTGGCGATTAGTAATGCGTCAATCTTCCAAAATGGCAGCCTCAACTTGACGGACAGATGCCTCATCAATGGACGACCAGGTCTGGTAGCTGTTTCCACAGACTTCCGGCCATGTTTGAATTCACGACGCCAGCGTTTTACAAAGTCATATGATGGGGCATCATCACCATAAGTTTCTTTCATTTCATCAAAAGTCTCCTTTGGTGTGCGTCCTTTCAAATACAAAAACCGGATCGCCGCGCGACAGTCAACTGGATCCATTTCAACACCTGACTCAGTTCAAACACCTGTAAATCAGAAACCACCATTAGTTCAGAGCTGTTTTTTGCAACATAATCCATACAGATATAAATCATTACACATGCAAAATTTCATCTAGATCAGACAACTGGAAGTGGGTCAGGGGCATTACTTATTGAACGCCCCTCGTGTGTGTATATATATATATATATATATATATATATATATATATATATATATATATATATATATATATATATAATAAGGAGAGGTAGTTTGCTTGAAGCATTGTGTGTAATACGTATATAGAGGAGTATTAGAAGTCTATCACAATGCAAGAAATGGAAATTTGTAGGCGTTGAGAAGTAAGACAACAAGTGATTTTAATTTATATATTTTTACAAAAATTGTTTTTTCCTATATAACAAATCTTACTTGATTAGGCAATACTTCAACACTGTGATGTAATGTGTGTGACCGTGCTCCATAATATATTTCGAGGAAGACTTCTTTATTAAATGGTAGGTGTTTCAAATTTCAAAAAACGTTTTTTGATACTTCTAATACTCCTCTCTCTCTCTCTCTCTCTCTCTCTCTCTCTCTCTCTCTCTCTCTCTCTCTCTCTCTCTCTCTCTCTCTCTATATATATATATATATATATATATATATATATATATATATATATATATATATATATTCCATTTGAATAAAAGGGAAAATAGTTTTCAGTGGAAGGGTTGTGCCCCCGGGAACCATCTTTATATAATCAAAATTTACTGTAAGTTTGGGCATAGACATCAGATTTGGTCATTTACCTATAGTTTAAATGTCATTTGAATCTAAGGGGAAACAGTTTTCAGTGGGTGGGGTCGAAGGGTGCCCCCAGGGACCCCCAGCGGTGAAGTGTTATATTTCTCATATAGCCCATGACCTACACTGAGAGTTCAATTGTCTACATGCCAATTCTCAAGCAATTTTGTCCAGCGGTTTGGGTGAACATAAGACACAAAGATCAGGCGAACACACAGAGAGAGACAGAGTTACTATTTTATACATATATATATATATATATATATATATATATATATATATATATATATATATATATATACCTTTTTTCATTCATTTTAAAAATTAAGTTATTGTTTAAAATGTCACGTGAATAAAGTAATAAATATTTTTTTCTGTTTCGTTTTTCAGGTTTAAAGTTCCAGACCTGGTTTTAGTTTCTTTGCTTTGAAATTGATTGCCAACAAAGGACACATTTTATTCAAATTACGTTGACCAATGATTTCAAAATTTACTGAACTTCTACCCACATTCGGGACTGGTTCTTACTACCCGGGACCAATCGGATTACCACAATTCCGGACACCACATGTCAACAAATATAGAGTTACCTCAAACCTGGAGTAACTTTTTCCCCCTTTATACAAAATAAATGAACGACTTAATCGTTTAAAAATGCAAAAATAAAGAAAATCATTTAGTTTTGATTAAAAGAGCACCCATTAAAATGCTTTAAAATGAAAGTGCATTAAAAAAAATAAACAACACGCATTAAAAAATAAAGAAAACGCATTAAAAAGCATCAAAAACGCACTGTAATTAAACTAAAAATAGAAATTATTTTGGATCAAAAGAAAAAAAAACACTCAATAAGTGGAATATATTAAAAAGACATTAAAAAACAAAACAAAAGCAAAAACATTCAAAATGAAAAAGTTATTACAAATGCATAGAATAGACACCCATTGAAAACAGTAAAAAGAAAAAAAAGTATTAGAAATTGTCATCAAACTAAAGAAAATTATTTATATTTGATAAAAGAAAACAAAATTAATTGTTCTAAAAAATCGCATTAAAAATGGAAATTCACTAATAAAAAAACATTAAAAAGTCATTAAAATGTAAGTTAACTAAACAAGATAATTTATTTTAGGTAAAAAATAAATAAAATACATTATATGACCATTAAAAGAATGAAAAAAAAGCATTAAAAATAAAAACCATTATCAATTGATTAAAAAGAATTAAAAAAGCATTAGAAAGCATAACAAACATTAAAAACCATTAAAAACATTATCAATTAATTAAAAAGCATTAAAAACATTAAAAAGTATGAAAAAGCATTAAAAAACATTAAAAAACATTAAAAAACATTATCAATTAATTAAAAAGCATTTAAAAAGCATTAAAACTGTACCCAAAACTGAAGAAATTCATTTATATTTGATAAACAGAAAAAAACAAAATGGCTACTCTAAGGAGATTATTTACTAAAAAATTGTCTAAAGACAGCGACAAAAATTTAGAAGGCAACTTCCCGATAACTGACGAATTCGGCCGACAGGGTTCCATAACTGACGAAACCAGCGAGAAACGCCGAATCCGATCTCTTTCTATTTCACGGTCTGGTCGTTTTAGGCAGAGAAAGCGAGATCGTGGCGCGTTGCAGGATCGACCGGATTTATATCAAGGACCAACCAACCCGGGCGAGAACGGTGACGATCCCAACGCGGCCGACGACAAGCAAGAGAATGTGACGTCTGTCCAGAGGCAGACGACAACGTCTAGCAACAACAGTTTGACCACAAGACGCCCTTCAGAATCGGGGAGGTTGAACATGTACACGAACCAACAGAGGCTCGAATTGAGGAACGAGTCATCTACCGAC
>OY744547.1:65953427-65998427 GCA_963556195.1 Sepiola atlantica
TATACGTTATAATCGGAACTCATCAGCATAGAGATATGACTATTCACTATCTGTCATCCGATTCGAAAAGCATCTTATGAAAGGCAAGGCTAAAGTAATTTCAAAATCAAAAGTGAGAAATTCTGAGCCTCGCTTTGAAAAATCTCAAACCGAAGCCAGATTTTAAGAGAGAAAGAGTGGGGCAAGGAATCGTAATTGGATGAAGAGGCCGATCAGATTCCATTTTGCTTAACTGTAGGTCATATCGCCCATCAAGTTTGCACTTGATCACCGGTTCCACGCCTGATAGGACTCTTGAAAAACTTGGTTTTATGTTCACTTTATTAACACATTTGAACTTGATCAATTAATATATATATATATATATATATATATATATATATATATATATATATATATATATATATATATATATATATATATATATATAATAAGGAATAAGTTAAAATAAATACCTTTGAAGCATTTAAAGATGCGATATCAATTTTAAAAGAAAAATAAATCGAAACCGATTTATTTTCCTTTTATAAACTTTCATTTTTTTTTTTTTAGTTTATAGTGATACAAATATTTCGCCAATTGAAAACTTGGCCTCTTCAGTGTGTCTGTATATCCTGATCTTATCGGATTTGGATTTTCCCGGCTTCTGTTAGTGCAACCGGGCTTAAGGGATAAGGGGAGTATTTCGAAAAACTTGGACAACGCATTTTTTATGTTTTTTAAAATAAATTATTTATTTATTTAAAAAACTTGAGCACTTTCGGTGATATACACCTTTGTCAGAAGTATAAGCATATTCTTTTCCTCTTCTTATTTTGTTTAATCCCTCTTGATTGAGACATATTTGTCGCAGTCAAGTTGAAATTCGTCTTAATGTTATCGACGATTAATGTTGATATGCCAG
Organism: Sepiola atlantica; assembly: GCA_963556195.1. NCBI lineage: Eukaryota > Metazoa > Mollusca > Cephalopoda > Sepiida > Sepiolidae > Sepiola > Sepiola atlantica. The sequence goes on from OY744547.1 coordinate 65,954,332, forward strand.
TGTGTGTAGCACGCGGTTACGTGAATAGGGTTGAATGAAAAGTCACACTTGGAAGTGTTGATGAAATGGCAATAATAAGGAGAATATTTCGAAAAATCTGAACAACGCATTTTTTATGTTTTTTAAAATAAATTATTTATTTATGCTAAAAACTTGAGCACTTTCGGTGATATACACCCTTGTCAAAAGTATAAGCATATTTTTTCCCTTCTTTTTTTCGTTTAATCCTTCTTGATTGAGACACATTTATCGCAGTCAATATATATATATATATATATATATATAATATATATATATATATACACACAAACACACACACACACACACATATATATATATAAATGTAAGTTTTTATAAGCAATGTATATTTTCAATTTTATACTCTTTATAATATATGAACATTTCCAATTGCAAGCTCAATGAAGTTCTATTACAAGATTCAGAGCATATATATTATATCGATTCATTCCAATAACCACGCAGTAATCATTTTAAAGTCATAATTTTCATGGGATCCTGCAATTTTTTATTTTTTTATTTTTAAGATGTAAATAATAAACATCCACCGAGGTGTTGAGTGAATTGAAGAATGGAAATATAAAACGATCTTTAGTGGGTCGGAAAGATGATAGAAAAATAAACGAACGAAATTTTTGGCCAACCCAATATTATAACTTGATGACCCATATACATTACTTAACTGGCACAGCTTTTGTAGGTGTTGTCCGTACCAGTCGAAGATACGTCACCGACAATCAGTCCTAGGAGGTCCATCCTCCTTGGCTTTACGGCACATTGCCACTTAGATGTAAAGAGCTACTTTGAACTAGGGGCCATATTTATAACGGCATCCTAAGTGGGGTTGTTCACATAACATTTCTGCATATTGGTACAGTCAAAGATGAAAAGGAGCAGGGAGGGAACTCCAAAGGCTAGCAGTTCAGGGAAAGAATCTATTAAAGTAGAAACCGCGAGAGTAAAATGGTGGGATTTGGCTGATTGTGGTTTTTTAAAATTTATTTATTTATTTTTTTAACATAGTTCACCCCAAACAAGGCAGGCCGCCACTGTAGACGTAAGGGCTACTGAGAAAAAAAAGAAAAGTGGAGAAGATTGGGGGGGGGGGGGGTCAGCCTAAATTGGGATCTTCGCAGCGAGATGTCTGTTTACATTAGTTTTAAATTTTTGCATGTCAGTACCGTCGGGGAAAGAGGGGGCAGGGAGAGAGTTCCAGAGGCCAGCAGCACGAGGAAAGAAGCTATTTGAGTAGAAAGACCTCTGGCATCTGGGGACCTCCACAGTGAATGAATGGGATTTAGTTGATTGTCGAGTTAGTCTAGTGAATTTACGTATTTACGTCGAGGGGACACAATCGGCTGTTCATTTAAGAAGGGGTTAGTTTAGTGTTAATCACCTGAGGCACCCTTACCAGGGAATACCGAGGGGCTGCTCTGGCCCTTTTTTGTTGGTCACAGTGCGCTTCTCCTAAAACTACCCCTGACCTTGTGTCAAACCTCCCCTGGAGCGGAGGTAAATAAACACTGTATTTGTTGAGCGGGTAAAGTGGTGTATCACTTGTGTACAGCAGCGTCATCGATAGAATCGCCACGCATAAAAAAAAACGTGTTAATGTAACCATGGCGACCCGACGTTCCATGGATGATTGCCAAAATACAATGAGATAAAATAGAAATGAATAAGTAAAGGTAGCACAATCATTCGACAACCTCCACAACCCCAACCCCAACCCCAACCCTAACCCTAACCCTAACCTCCACAAAGACCAAATCTGATGTTGCAAGACGAGTTTGGATCACAATGAAACCAAGCAAACAAAATAGTCATAATAAGCAAAGAAGTAAAAAGGAAAAAAAAAAAAACCCCAAAAAAACGAAAAAAATAAAAAACACGAAAAAAAAAAAAAAATAAATAAAACACGAAAAAAACGAAAAAAACAACAACCAAAAAAAAACGAATTAAAGAAAACGAAAAAAAAAAGAAAATAATAAACGAAAAATAAAATACCCTCCCCCAAAAAAACCCAAAAAACCCCTAAAAAAACAAAAAACAACAAAAAAAAAAACCAAAAAGAAAAGAAAAAAACAAACAAACAACAAAAAAACAAAACAAAGGAGGGTACTTTTTTTTTTATAGATGCGTCCATTCAGTCTACACGTTCAACAATTAAAATACTGGACACCGTAATTGAACTGAAAGACGATTCGTCTAACCCCTCCATCCTCGACAGAACAGATAGTACACTTTGATCATTGCACCAACGTTCTTAAATCAACCATTTCTTTAAAAACAAAGAAAAAAAACCAAAGAAAAAACAAAAGAAAAAACAAACGATGCGTTCATTTAATCTGCGCGTTTAGCGATGAAAATGCTACCGTAAGTGAGTTGGAAGACGAGTTGTCTGCCCTTTCCCCTGACAGAACAGATATCACACTTTGATCCTGGCACAAAGTTCTAAGATCAACGGTTTCTTTTAAAGTCACAAGAAAATAAGAACGAATATTAATATCCGTCCATACAATTTGTTCATTTAGCGATGAAGATGCTATTATACAATACTATAAGTCAGTGAGATCGAAATGTTTGCCGAAACCGCGACAATAGAACAAATACTACACTTTGATCATAGCGCCCAAAGTTCTAAGATCAATCATTTCTTAAAAAAACACAAGAAAAACGGAACCAATATTGTTAATATGCGCCCATTCAATGTACGTGTTTAGCGATGAAAATGCTATTGTTGGCTACTGCCATTGAGTGGGATGGACGAGTTGTCTGCCCTTCCCCTGACAGGACAGATACTATAGTTTGATCCTATCTCCAAAGTTCTGAGATCAATCATTTCTTTTAAAAACGCAAGAAAATAAGAACGAAAATTGTTTATAAGTCTATATTCAATCTACAATCAACCAACGAAAATACGATTTCATATTTGCGACGGACAGACATAGCCTCTCATGGCGATGTCTGGACACATTTGAAATGCTATTTCAGTCTTAAGCGTGACAGACCGACGAAAATGCTATTTAAAACTTAAATTTGGACAGTAAATAATATTCCATACCTAAGCGTGACACACCAATGAAAATACGATTTTAAATAAAAACGTTGCAGACCAATGGAAATGCGATTAAAAACTTAAACGTGACAGACCAATGAAAATGCGATTTAAAACTTAAACGCGACAGACCAATGAAAATGCGATTTAAAACTTAAACGCGACCGACCAATGAAAATGCGATTTAAAACTTAAGTGTGACAGACCAATGAAAATCCGATTTTAAACTTAAACGTGACAGACCAATGAAAATGCGATTAAAAACTTAAACGTGACAGACCAATGAAAATGTGATTAAAAACTTAAACGTGACAGACCAATGAAAATGCGATTAAAAACTTAAACGTGACAGACCAATGAAAATGCGATTAAAAACTTAAACGTGACCGACCAATGAAAATGCGATTAAAAACTTAAACGTGACAGACCAATGAAAATGCGATTTTAAACTTAAACGTGACCGACCAATGAAAATGCGATTAAAAACTTAAACGTGACAGACCAATGAAAATGCGATTTAAAACTTAAACGCGACCAACCAATGAAAATGCGATTAAAAACTTAAACGTGACAGACCAATGAAAATGCGATTAAAAACTTAAACGTGACAGACCAATGAAAATGCGATTAAAAACTTAAACGTGACCGACCAATGAAAATGCGATTAAAAACTTAAACGTGACCGACCAATGAAAATGCGATTAAAAACTTAAACGTGACAGACCAATGAAAATGCGATTAAAAACTTAAACGTGACAGACCAATGAAAATGCGATTTAAAACTTAAACGCGACCGACCAATAAAAATGCGATTTTAAACTTAAGTGTGACAGACCATTGAAAATCCGATTTTAAACTTAAACGTGACAGACCAATGAAAATCCGATTTTAAACTTAAACGTGACAGACCAATGAAAATCCGATTTTAAACTTAAACGTGACAGACCAATGAAAATCCGATTTTAAACTTAAACGTGACAGACCAATGAAAATGCGATTTTAAACTTAAACGTGACAGACCAATGAAAATCCGATTAAAAACTTAAACGTGACAGACCAATGAAAATGCGATTAAAAACTTAAACGTGACAGACCAATGAAAATGCGATTAAAAACTTAAACGTGACAGACCAATGAAAATGCGATTTAAAACTTAAACGCGACCGACCAATGAAAATGCGATTTTAAACTTAAGTGTGACAGACCAATGAAAATCCGATTTTAAACTTAAGTGTGACAGACCAATGAAAATCCGATTTTAAACTTAAGTGTGACAGACCATTGAAAATGCGATTTTAAACTAACGGTTTAAATGCTCGGAAGGTTAGAGCTAGAGTTTTAGTTTTTATAATGAAGAACGCGCAGGCAGACCATTAACCGGGGGGGGGGGGGGGCAGGGGGGGCCCAAGCCCCCCCCCCCCGACTTTTTGACTTGGACCCCCCCCCCCACTTTACGGTCATCAATAAAAACGTTATATATGCATGTGTTTAACCGGCCCCCCACTTTTTAGGAGAGCCCCCCCCCACACTTTTATAACTGTGCCGCCGGTCCTGTTACAGATGACGACCAAATCAAAACATTAATTGAAAATAACATTTCAGAAGACGACAACAAGCAGGAAGGTTTAATATATAAATATCCACCATTCATGACTATTTGATTACATATCTAAATGAATGTATATATTTTTGCTTTTCATTTCCTTTAAAAAGTCGGCACGAACTTTTCAAACAACCTGATGTTTCGAATTTAGGCGTTACAGACCAACGAAAAACGTAAGCGTGACAGACCAAGGAAAAGACTATTTAAAACGTAAGCGTGACAGACCAACGAAAATACTATTTAAAACGTAAGCGTGACAGACCAACGAAAAGACTATTTAAAACGTAAGCGTGACAGACTAATGAAAAGACTATTTAAAACGTAAGCGTGACAGATCAACGAAAAGACTATTTAAAACGTAAGCGTGACAGACCAACGAAAATACTATTTAAAACGTAAGCGTGACAGACTAATGAAAAGACTATTTAAAACGTAAGCGTGACAGACTAATGAAAAGACTATTTAAAACGTAAGCGTGACAGACCAACGAAAATACTATTTAAAACGTAAGCGTGACAGACCAACGAAAAGACTATTTAAAACGTAAGCGTGACAGACCAACGAAAAGACTATTTAAAACGTAAGCGTGACAGACCAACGAAAAGACTATTTAAAACGTAAGCGTGACAGACCAACGAAAAGACTATTTAAAACGTAAGCGTGACAGACCAACGAAAAGACTATTTAAAACGTAAGCGTGACAGACTAATGAAAAGACTATTAAAAATGTAAGCGTGACAGACCAACAAAAAGACTATTTAAAACGTAAGCGTGACAGACTAATGAAAAGACTATTTAAAACGTAAGCGTGACAGACCAACGAAAAGACTATTTAAAACGTAAGCGTGACAGACCAACGAAAAGACTATTTAAAACGTAAGCGTGACAGACTAATGAAAAGACTATTTAAAATGTAAGCGTGACAGACCAACGAAAAGACTATTTAAAACGTAAGCGTGACAGACCAACGAAAAGACTATTTAAAACGTAAGCGTGACAGACCAACGAAAAGACTATTTAAAACGTAAGCGTGACAGACTAATGAAAAGACTATTTAAAATGTAAGCGTGACAGACCAACAAAAAGACTATTTAAAACGTAAGCGTGACAGACTAATGAAAAGACTATTTAAAACGTAAGCGTGACAGACCAACGAAAAGACTATTTAAAACGTAAGCGTGACAGACCAACGAAAAGACTATTTAAAACGTAAGCGTGACAGACTAATGAAAATACTGTTTATAATGTAAGCGTGACAGACCAACGAAAAGACTATTTAAAACGTAAGCGTGACAGACCAACGAAAAGACTATTTAAAACGTAAGCGTGACAGACCAACGAAAAGACTATTTAAAACGTAAGCGTGACAGACCAACGAAAAGACTATTTAAAACGTAAGCGTGACAGACCAACGAAAAGACTATTTAAAACGTAAGCGTGACAGACCAACGAAAAGACTATTTAAAACGTAAGCGTGACAGACTAATGAAAAAACTATTTGAAACTTAAGTTTGAAAGACAGACTAAGTGATAGAGACTTTTAAAACAAAATAAAATGCGTCCATTCGATATTCGCATTTCACGATAAAAAATGCTATTTCTGACAGACCAACCGACCGATGAACGGACAGACAGACAAGCTGACGGAGCCTGTCATAGAAAAAGGTGTGATAAGCAAAAGAATAAAAGAAAACAAATAAATATAAAACACAAAAAAATACGAATGAACAAAAAAAAAGGCGCAGTTTGCAGTCACACAGGTGTTTGTCAAAGGTCACGATGACCTCGGTCGCCCACCTTTTTCAAGTTAGACGCGATACGAGGACAGATGTCCTTCGATGGTAGCTTAGAAAGTTTATCTTTCTTTTCGCTCGTGATATAGTAAGTAAAACAAAACTTGTGTTTGTATATGTTTTATACCTTGTATTGATTTACTCCTCTCCAGGAGTTAGGCACAAGGCCAGTTTTTATCTTACTCCCACAAGTAAGATGTGACCCAAGGTCGGGTCGGGAAAGTGGGGTTTAAAAATTGCCCGGGCAGCCCCGTCGGCATTCCCTGGTAGGGGCGCCTCAGGCCGTAAGCAATAAACTTACTCCTCCCCAAAGAGGGGAGGCGAAGCCTGGGAGGGTGGACCTCCTAGAACTGCACAGGACAGACCCATAGACCGGCGTAAATCAAGCCCCGAAGGCCAAGACAATACCAGTCTATGGGATGCAGTATCCATCGGAACAGATACTACACTTTGATCTTAGCCAAAAGGCCAAGCCTTGTAGATTAAAGGCAGATTTCAGCTAATTCATTGATCGGAATAGCTTCCTTAACAATAGGTACACAACAGAAATCTGGTTCGTTAAACTTGTATGCCAAGCATTGGTCCGGGTTTTTAAAAAGATAAACATATTTGCAATCAATTCAACAGATTTTAATAGTTAATCCTGAGCGATTTTTATTATTATTATTATTATTATTATTATTATTATTATTATTATTATTATTATTATTATTATTATTATTATTATTATTATTATTATTATTATTATTATTATTATTATTATTATTATTGTTGTTGTTGTTTATTCGTCATGAATAGAAGAAGTGTAAGAAGACTGCTGATAACTTTACTGTTATTTTTTCTGTAATCTACGTAATTTACGGATACTAGGATCCCGGACGACGCCGAGTAACCCTGCAATATATATATATATATATATATATATATATATATATATATATATATATATATATATATATATATAGTACGTGTGTGCAGAGTTGACTGATTTCGATGGGAATCCGAGTAAGAGAACTCAATGTACTTATTAACAGAGCGGGAATAAATTTAAAGGAAATGAACTAAACTCACATTAGGGTTGTCCGCATTATAAATTATTTCGACCTAGATGGGTCTCATCAGATGCGTAAACAGTCACATTTCGGAATTAGATGTAACATTTTTTCTCATCATTCAGTCCCGCAATGTGGCTGTTCACGCGTCTGATGAGACTCGTCTAGGTCGAAATTATTCATATGTGTGTATATATATATGTATATATATATATGTATATATATATGTATATATATATATTTATATATATATGTATATATATGTATATATATGTGTATATATATATATGTATATGTATATATATATATATATATATCCCTTTTCTTTCATTTTACTTCAGTCGCAGTTCTCAGAAATCAAGGGGCCTCTTCATGGGGCTAACACTTGATCTCTATATAAAATACATAGATATTCGAATATTCCATTAAAGTTCTTTTTTATCTGTCAAACATTGATTTAGTAAAGCGGTTATTAACATTAATTTTCCCTTCGCACATTGACTAGTAAACTATGTTATAGTATATATTTCTTGTTGTCTCTTGGTCTTACCGGACTCCGGGACAAGAACTCATCTAGTCTGCTGTTACTTGACCTAACATTATTGGGAGAAGGTACACCATTCCTCGTATTATTCAGTGTATAACAATGTCGAGGGGATCATATTCGGGCTTCGAAAACTATGTTATTTGGAATATTCGGTCAGAGTTTACTTGTAGGGTGAAGTATCTTTAGCAAAAACAGAACAAAGGAAAATGAGAAAAGCTTAAGAAGAAGGCCTGATAAAAATAACGGCAAGTTAAAAAGCATGCAAAGACTAAGAACAAAAGTTGACATATAGCTTGCATCTCCCCCCCCGGGCGTTGCACCCGGAACTTGAAACGATTTTCCAACCGTCATCTAGGACACCAAACCAGTCGACACTAGTCTCAACTAACTGTCATTCAAAACAGAACATCGATGGAAAAACTCTCTATAAACTCATTGAAAATGCCAGTTGATAAAATATTGTTAATCCTACAGTTGAATAATAATGATTAACAAAAAATTGATTCAACATAAAATCTTTATACAAAAGTAATGTCATCTACCGTAAACAAAGGTTCGCAGTAACAATTTTTTTTCCGTTAGCTCAGCATTACATGACTTCAATACCAAACAAATAAATGGTCCAATTACAGATATTAAATTCATAAGATTTGTATAAAAAAATAATAATTTCATATTTTTTCCTATAATTAAATGATCGTAAAAAATAACTTATTTGTTCTCTCTCTCCCCCCTCTCCGTCCGTCCGTCTGTCTGTCTGTCTGTCTCTCTCTCTCTCTCTCTCTCTCTCTCTCTCTATATATATATATATATATATATATATATATATATATAGATATATATATATATATATATATATATATATATATATATATATATATATATATAAATGTTTTACGTACATAAAACGTTTATGTACATAAAAAAGTAAAATATCCCTATATAAATAAAAATGCGCCCTGTTAAGGGCGACATAATGCAGTCTTCTGCATGCAAGATAGGGTTAGGGTTAGGGTTAGGGATAGGAAACTATTTACCGATTTGGATCTGAAAAATACAAAAGCCTGTTATTATCGTCAGTATAAGAATAACAAATACATAACTATATATATATATATATATATATTAGTAGTAAGTTTTTGAAAGGCTGTGGGCAATGCAATTCCGGGTAAGATGCAAGTTGAAAGGAAAGGAACAAAAACAATAACAATAAATCGAATACGATATAAGACTTACTATTTATATTTCCTTTTTTTTCCTTTTTTTTCTTACATAACAGCAAGAGTGTTTTAGCTGTTCGTGTGATGTCCGGGTGATTAAAAATCACTATTTGATATTTCGGGAAAAGACATCCCTTTTTCAAAAATAATTGGACCAGAAGAAGAATAATATTTTATTCTTCTCCGACTGTGTAGAGAATAATACAAAACAAAATGGCTGCCAGATATAGACCGCAGCAAATAGAGCAGTTTCACAGGGAATATAAATAAATTAAGTTTTATTTTAATATTATGTTAAATATTTGATAAAGGAGCACTTGAATACCCGTATATCCTCTTTCCACAAACACATAGAGATTTGCTCAAACACTCAGCGCGATATTCACGTCTCCATCTTAGCGTCTGTCAGAAACATTGGTGACCTTAGAATCACTGAATCAATCCTCATCTCCAGATTAAACCCCTCACTCAATCAACGTCACGAGCTCTACTCACCTTTCATTCTATAATATCTACCAACCAACCCCCATATCTAACACTTAACAGAGTCCGTTTCCACCACTTCACTCATTACTCACCTCCTATAATAAACTCACCACACACCCAAACAATTAAACAGGCCCCTCCCCATATGAACTTCCATCCTTACACACTTTCAACCACAAACCAAAAACCATATTCAACATACTCTTCTAACCCACCAAAATAAGTCACCCCATAACCTAGCATTATTAATTAATAAATCCAAACACATATAGAATGTATACAAATAACATGCAAATATTAAATAAATAATTCATAAAATAAATTAAACAAGTATATAATAATAATAAAAAATAAATAAATAAATAAAAACAAAACAAAAAAAAACAAAAAAACAAAAAACAAACAAACAAATATGTAAAGAAATTGATGAATATATATAGATAAACAATTAAACAAACAATAATACATAGATATGTATATATATATGTATATATGCATTATGTGTATATATGTTGTATATATATACTAATATTGTTATACAGATCTCCACCAAAAAAAAAAAAAAAAAAAAAAAAAAATTAATTATGAAAAAAATATTTTTAAAAAATCCAGAGTTACTCCCCTTTATCTTATAGTAAATATATCAAGTTAATAAGTTAATTCGTTAATCTAATTTGACGAAACTCACAATTAGTAATTAATAACACTTCTTTAATAGATGATAATCGAAATCGATAAGTAGATAGATCTAGAATATTTAAAATATGAGACTAATTACTTTACTTTATATTAAAATTCTTAAATTACGATAGAAAGATAAACAAAATAAAAATACGAAGATAAAACAAAGTAAATATTCAAATATATATATAAAAAAAAAAAATGATATATATATATTATCAAAACTAACAGTTTATCGAACACCATACACCTAACCAACATTACACAAATATTCTAAACACCAAATCATATATTTAACATAATATTAAAATAAAACTTAATTTAATTTATATTCCCTGTGAAACTGCTTTATTATTTGCTGCGGTCTATATCTGGCAGCCATTTTGTTTTGTATTATTCTCTACACAGTCGGAGAAGAATAAAATATTCTTCTTCTTCTGGTCTAATTATTTTTGAAAAAGGGATGTCTTTTCCCGAAATATCAAATAGTGATTTTTAATCACCCGGACATCACACGAACAGCTAAAACACTCTTGCTGTTATGTAAGAAAAAAAAAGGAAAAAAAAGGAAAAAAAAGGAAATATAAATAGTAAGTCTTATATCGTATTCGATTTATTGTTATTGTTTTTGTTCCTTTCCTTTCAACTTGCATCTTACCCGGAATTGCATTGCCCACAGCCTTTCAAAAATTTACTACTACTATACCCAGCAATGCTTCAAGCAAACTACCATTCTCTACTATATATATATATATATATATATAAAACTATATATATATATATAAATATATATATATATATATAAATATATATAAATATATATATATATATATATATATAAATATATATAAATATATATATATATATATATATATATATATATATATATATATATATATATATATATATATATATGAAGCAATCCAACAAAAGATATAAGCGTCAACTAATATCTTATAATTAGTATCTATTAAAGTCATTCAGAGATGTAGACAATTTAATATCGCCTTCTGTTCGTTAGGGATTTGTCATGTCTGGTGTAATCGCTGGAGAGAGAAGATTACTTATTTTTTTCGCTCTGCTGGCAAGATGCGACCGGGATTCAGTCTTATTTTGCTCAGTTCGGATTTAACGGGTTTTCTAATTGAACAACGAACTTTGACTTGATTTGGGTTGCCCATATCGGGATTTTGGAATTTTAATTGAACTTTCTATATTATTTGATTTATTTATCATTAACATTGAATATTGACAAATTTCGCGACTGGATAACTTTGTCAGCTCCTTCAATTTCACGTATATGGACTGCTGTTTGTAACTTGGAGTAATGTCTTTCCTGATTATGTTTCTCAATTTGTATGACCTGGATGCATTGTATGGATTCAACAAAAAGTATGTTTTTGGGTTGATATATTTGATGTTATGTATTTTTATGTATTTGTGTATATAATTTTATATATTTTCAAAGCGTAATTTTATTACCTGTAGTAGTATTACTGCGGTAATGGTCCTCTGAAGAGAAGAATTATCTTTGAAAACTCATGAGCTAAGGACCTAAGGATACTTTGCTTGAACTTTGAATTCTAATAAAATTTGATTGACACCTTATTTTATTACTTCATTTTATATTATAATATATATATATATATATATATATATATATATATATATATATATATATATATATATATATATATATATATATACAGGGTGGGCAAAAATAAGGGTCCTATTTTTAAAAATTCATAACTTTTTTATTTATTGATTTTTTTTTTTTTTTTAGAATAAGTAAAGGACCCCTTCCGAAGCAAGCATGAGCCGTATTAGCCCTAAGGAACGTACCCTCATTTAGAAAACATTATTTTTGCTTAAAAAACTCAAAACAGTGTAAAAAACAATACTTTAGTTTTTGTAAGTTTTAAGAAGTGTTTTTCGGCTAAAATTTGTTTTGTTTATTTCAAAAAATCTCGGAAGGGTCAGTCTACACACACATAAAGTTTGGTGAGTTTAACTTTTATTTTGTGGAAGTTATTCAAATTCAAGTTATTCAAATTTAAAGATAGGACCCTTATTTTTGCCCACCCTGTATATATAGTTATGTATATATATAGTTATGTATTTGTTATATATATATATATATATATAGTTATGTATTTATTATATATATATGAGGAAATATATATATATATATATATATATATATATATATATATATATATATATATATATATATTTATGTATTTCTTATATATATATGAGGAAATATATACACACACACACACACACACACACACACACACACACACACACACACACATATATATATATATATATATATATATATATATATATATATATATATATATATATATATCCAGTATTTTAAACTATTATGTTGTATTATTGATTTAAATAACACTAATATGTTTTGATGTTAATATAGGAGGGATAAACAACAAAAACCTTCGTATTTATTTATATATATATATAATATTATATATATATATATATATATATATATATATATATATATATATATATATATATATATATATATATATATATATATATATATATATATATAATTAACTTGTTACAAATATCCAGGGGGTATGAATCCGAAGAAAGTTGAAACCGGGTTTATGAGAGTGCTCAATGAAAATTCAGAGCAAAATATATATTTTTTGATTTTATTCCATTAGTTGCGACAAAACAAGTTTTGTTTCATTGGTGCAAATAGCGACCAACTCATCGGGCGGGCGAAGGAATTAAAACCTATATATATATATATATATATATATATATATAATTATATATATATATAAATGTATATATAATTATATATATATAATTATATATGAGTGCGAAAATATGTTTTAGCTCATAATTTCTATACTTTATGTATACCAATCTCTTCCAATTGAAAGCTCGATGATTGTCAACTTGCAACAACAGAGCATTTGTAATTAAATAAGATTTTGTTACATTCCCACGGTCAAGATTTTATTTATCTCACGAAACATTTTCTAAGCAATCAATGTTTGGTGCAATTTCTTTTACAAATTCGTTTCGTTCACCTAGGATTGAACCTTCAACCTTCAGATGACTATCACTTAGAACTGAATTTTACTAAGTACGATATCCACTGCGCCACGGGTCTTTGCGGATACGCAGAATGGCGAATGGCTGACAGAACGAGAGCAAGCTACCCCCGTCGATTAAATAAACGGTTCTGTTCGAAATTCCGTCCAGATTCCCGAGTTCGACAGAAACATTTCTGAGTTCGAAAATATACACCTGAAGAAGGCCGGAGGTTACAGCGGCCGAAACGTCGTGAGAATAACACTCAAGATTAGAACAGTAGTCCGAATAATCCAAATTATACAAATTATCAATCCTCATCTAAAAAATTTAGAAACGGGATCTTTTATTTTTATTTTTTTAACTATATATAATACAATTAACAAGTGGCTTCATGCCTTGTCTGGAGCGATTTGCATTAAAACAAAAAATACTGAAAAGTTCATTAATAATCATTATCTGATTTGGGTTGATTTTTTTAACGACAAAGAATAATAATGTGAAAAAAAAAATCCTCTCACAATGACGTCACTTCCGGAAGGATGACTGGGTAATTTTAACAGAATTTGCCATTCAAAGTATGGTTTAAAAACAAGCTCGTTTCTGAATAAAATGTGTATAAATAATTTTTATTAATATCACCTTATTGGAAAATATTGTAAATACATATGTAAATTTGATAATAGCAGTTATAAGTGTATATTTGTAAATATGAATTTATTAGAAGTTAAAAAAAAAAAGAATTATGTAAATTGTAAAACCCGTCTGGTGTCTGAGCGTGTTTTGGTAACAGTATATAACGCAGTCTCGTCTTGAAATTTCTTTTTACTGTATTTATGTGTTATTTAATCTAAATTAAGTAATTCATAGTTTCCCAACGTAATTGTAAGGTATACAAATATTATGAACGCTGACTAATAGTAATTACCCGCCCCGTTTACAAAAATTCTCGCCGACGGACAGACAGACAGAAAGACAGACAGACAGAGAAGGTGCTCGTTATATTATAAGTGATTAAAAAACGAATCACTTTTACTGCCCGTCCCTAGATAGATCTAGTAAGAAATTATTTTTGCTTAACTGAAAATCATAAATCTTTTTACGTCTAGATAATCCATGAGGAAATTGCTATTATTTTGCCATTTAATTTACATAGGTGTTTACCGTGTGTACATTAGCTGAAAAAATATATATATAGAGAGAGAGAGAGAGAAGGAGAGAGAGCGAGTCACTCTTTCTCTAAATGCTCAAGGGTACATTAAAAACTATTCGATAGCGGTTGAATCAGCATGCAATGACACAGGAATAAAGCGATAGACAGAAAGTTACGTAGAGATGAGTCACTTGGCGAGTTAATTGCAAATTATGGTTAATTAGACAAACTGAAATGAATTTTTTTCAAACATAACTCAATCCCGAAACTAAAGAATATTTTAGCATTTATTTTGTGTGATTAACATATGTAAAAAAAGCCTTAGGGAAACAAATGTTGATTAACTAAATACTACTACTACTGCTACTGCTGCTACTACTACTACTACTACTACTACTACTACTACTACTACGTCTGCTGCTGCTACTACTACTACTACTACTACTAATGCTACTACTACTGCTGCTGCTACTGCTGCTGCTACTGCTGCTACTACTACAACAACAACTACTACTACTACTACTACTACTACTACTACTACTACTACTACTACTACTACTACTACTACTACTACTACTGCTGCTACTACTAATGCTACTACTACTGCTGCTGCTACTACTGCTGCTGCTACTACAACAACAACTACTACTACTACTACTACTACTACTACTACTAATAATAATAATAACAATAATAATAATAATAATAATAATAATAATAATAAAAAAGAAATAATAAAAAAACATGAACGAAACACCAAGTAGAACACGAGAGAACTGAAACTGCAAGTAATCTCATAAGCTAACCCCCCCCCCCATTATTATATAGCGCACAAGAAAGTCGTGAAGGGTCAAGATGGATGGAAAGGCCGAGGAGGAATAGCACTAAGCCGACCTCCACTGGAAGAGTGCGGAGAGTACTGGGACCTTGGGGGATCTCATTGCCACTCAAATGACAGAGAAGACCAATTAACGTTGCCAGGGAGAAATCAATAGTAAGCGGCTGTTGCGATAACGCAAAGTCATTTGCAATGGTTATCGTACTGGAGAGTGGTGGAAATCTGTGGAGACTTGGTGTCACTCAGACTCCAGGGAGCACAGCCGATTATTATCAGTGAGCAATCACTGAAGATGACCTGTGTGAGAACTCCGAGTGAGTAAATAATTATAATGATGACGATGATGATGAAAATAATAGATATATCATCATCATCATCATCATCATCATCATCATCATCATCATCATCATCATCATCATCATCATCATCAATATATATATATATATATATATATATATATATATATATATATATATATATATATATATATATATACAACTTCTTTGAAATATAGCAGGAAAAATCCCAGCAAAGTGCTCGACTAATTAAGAATTAAAGTTAAAAATTGAAAATTAAGAGCGTAATATTTATTTATTTTGGTACAGGAAAATTAGTACAACATTCGTACCGTCGGTTTCAAGCACGGAAGGACTTAGCTATCCGGCTCTCTTCAGCTTCTGTTGTCATCTCAGACAACAGAAGCTGAAGAGAGCCGGATGGCTAAGTCCTTCCGTTCTTGAGACCGACTGTACGAATGTTGTACTAATTTTTCTGTACCAATATATATATATATATATATATATATATATATATATATATATATATATATATATATACGTAGATACGTAGGCTTTAGAATGAGAGTTGTCGTAAGTTTGAATAGAGTTCGGTTTTAAATTAATATCGTAAATATTGAATATAATTTTCCAAGGGGAGTCACTCTGATTAACACAATGGAAGTAATATTTGCATTGGTTAACACGAATTATTTCCCTTGATTGAAAAGCTTTTTATTTTGTGAGGATGCGTTCGTGTATTTAAAGGGGGATATGTAAGTAAGATTGCCTGAGAAGAATCCTTCAAGATTCAATAAGAATAATTTAGTGTAATTACCAATTCAGAAGAAGTAAATAATCATGGAAGGAGCATTTTGAATACAAATTCAAAGTACAAAAATAGGAAGGAAAAACAAAAACAAGAACAAATACTCAAGGGAGTTAACTCATATAGTTAAACAGTTGAATTATCTCCCTTGCAAATATTACATGCAAGTAACACGCAAGTAACATTTCACTCAGAATAAGAATGCATGTTATAGCTTTATGTTATTTTCTAATAGAAGTTCTCGGTTCGCATATGGACAGACTTCAGTGTAGCTAGACAGACATGTGTCCAAAGCAGGGATCGAAACCAGACCGTTTTGTTGAGAGTCGGCGATCCTAATCACTCGACCGTAAGTCATAAGCCACGAGTAAGCGAAATCCTAATGTCTATATAAACACTCACCCGCCAAAGTGTGATCTACTTTCTCCGTTATGACGTAACAATCTCTTGTGGCCTAATGGGACTCGGTGGACGCTTACAGATTCAACGTGGCTAATGTGAACCGGGTTCGCGCCCTATGACCGTCTGAGATTGTTATTTCCCTGCGCTGATGAGAGCCATAAGTCGTACGTTGGTAAAATATTAAAACATAATTTAATACTATATATATATATATATATATATATATATATATATATATAGTATTAAATTATTTTTTAATATTATATATATATATATATAATTGCTTGGGTATCGAGCACTATTTGGACGAATATATACAAACTTATAGACTAATAAAAAACATAATGTTTCTTACATATACATGCGATTGCGTGTACACGCGCTCCTCAACCCACAAATTATTTATCAATAAGTTGGTATATATTCGTACAAGGTTTGCTCTATACCCAAATATATATATATATATATATATATATATATATATATATATATATATATATACATATATATATATATATATATATATATATATATATATACACATATATATATATACATATATATATATATATATATATATATATATACATATATATATATATATATATATATATATATATATATATATATATATACAGGGTGGGCCAAAATAAGGGTCCTATCTTTAAATTTGAATAACTTGAATTTGAATAACTTACACAAAATAAAAGTTAAACTCACCAAACTTTATGTGTGTGTAGACTGACCCTTCCGAGATTTTTTGAAATAAACAAATTTTAGCCGAAAAACACTTCTTAAAACTTACAAAAACTAAAGTATTGTTTTTTACACTGTTTTGAGTTTTTTAAGCAAAAATAATGTTTTCTAAATGAGGGTACGTTCCTTAGGGCTAATACGGCTCATGCTTGCTTCGGAAGGGGTCCTTTACTTATTCTAAAAAAAAAAAAATCAAAAAAAAATCAATAAATAAAAAAGTTATGAATTTTTAAAAATAGGACCCTTATTTTTGCCCACCCTGTATATATATAGTATTACATTTTTAAAAATATTTTACCAACGTACGACGTATGGCTCTCATCAGCGCAGGGAAGTAACAATCTCAGACGGTCATAGGGCGCGAACCCGGTTCACATTAGACACGTTGAATCTGTAAGCGTCCACCGAGTCCCATTAGGCCACAAGAGATTGTCACGTGATAACGGAGAAATTAAATGATATTTACACTGAAAGCGGCGAGTATAAATATCAAAACATTTGATAGTACTCAACGACAGAGTCGGGGCATTGCACTGAGGCTTTTAAGTGAATGTTTATGTTTGATCTCTCCGACAGTGCTCTACTTTTAATTTTACTTAAAGGGGCTTCTGATAATATTAAATTATATTTTAATATTTTACCTACGTACGACGTCGTTTCAAGCTTATGGCTCTTATCAGCGCAGGGATATAATAAATAAATAAATATAATAATAATATATATATATATAATTAAGTTGAAATGTGTTAATAAAGTGAACATTAAACCAAGTTTTTCAAGAGTGCTCAATACCATCAAAATATATTTTCTCCACATCTGAGTTCTCATCTATCTCCATTGTCTTACACTTCTTGAACCGAAACTGGTTATTTTCCGTCAACCTACCTATAATCCAACAGCACTTCTAACCCTAACCCTAATACCCTAACACTAAACCTAATCCTAACCCTAATCCTAACCCTAACTCTAACCTTAACCCTAATACCCTAACACTAACCCTAATACCCTAACCCTAACCCTAATACCATAACCCTAATCCTAACCCTAACTCTAACCTTAACCCTGATACCCTAACCCTAACCCTAACCATAATCCTAATCATAACCCTAACCCTAACCCTTACACTAATCCAACTGCACTTCTTGTGTAACAAATGGTTCTCATTTTCGCAATTAAAAACATATATTCAGTTCGACTATTAATCCTTCTAACTTAGTAAACAGCCCAACCGTAATTACTGTGACACCTTTTTCGGATTTTATGTAGTTTGACTGGCGACTAAGCTTATGACATCACTAAAATGCTGACTTCTACGTTATACGAACATCTATAATTTGGTGACCCCTACGAGATACTAATATCTATAAAATTGGTGACCCGACGTAATACTAACATCTATAAAATTGGTGGCTCCAACGAGATACTAACATCTACAATTATGTGACCCAGATGATACTGTAACACCTATAAAATTGGTGACCCCAAGTGATACTAACATATATAAATTGTGTGAACCCCGGCGTGATATTAACATCTTTAAATTTGGTGACCCCTACGAGATCCTAATATCTATAAAATTGGTGACTCCGGCGTGATACTAACATTTATAATGTTGGTAACCCCGGCGTGACACTAACATCCATAAATTTGGTGACCCGACGTAATACTAACATCTATAAAATTGGTGGCTCCAACGAGATACTAACATCTTATGTGACCCAGATGAGAATGTAACACCTATAAAAGTGATGACCCTAAGTTATACTAACATATATAAAATTAAAACCCTGACGTGATACTAGTACCTACAAATTTGGTGACCCTGACGTGATACTAATATCTATTAAATTGGTCTATGTCAACGTACCCTCTTAATTAAAATATATGACATACCTGGTAGATTGAGGATATTTCACGTAGACAATAAATATTTAGAACATTTTTGTATTTAAAGGGGAAGTTACAATAATTACCTTCCTTGTCCCAAAGTGATTGTAAGAGTGAGTTACGTCCCTTGCATCAATGCAGACAGCAAACATGCTGGATTAAGACATGTCGCACAGCTCTTTTCAAGACGTCTAAACTAAGAAGTAATTGTTTCTACAGTTGTTTATGGAAAATAAATGTTAATTGTTGAAGTATACAGAAGAGTTTTGGTTAAATTCTTTCTTTTTATTCGTCCGGTTTACATCAACGAAAGATTGAAAAAAAAAACAGTTTTCTTTTTAAGGAAAAAATAAAATGTCAATTTCTCAACACTTATTAGAAAAGATTTTAACAAACCAACATAAATTGTTTGAAGAATCACAACTCAGAATTTTGAGTGCTTTGTACGAAGGATTTGCACAGCAGCTGAAAACGCAAAGCGTTCACACCGACATAACTAATGATTTTGCAGATGAGATATCTGAATAACTAATAAGATATCTGCAAAATAACTAATGATTTTGCAGATGAGATATTTGCAAACATTAAAGAGAAATTTCTTTTACTGCATGTTTTTATTATTTATCTTCCTCCCACAGCGGTAAGATGTGACACAAGGTCGGGAAAGTGAGATTTTAAAAGCCAGCGAATGAAGAGCGTTCTGGCCTACAAAAAATGGTTGGGCAGCCCCGTCGGCATTCCACGGTAGGGACGCCTCAAGCGATTAGCAATAAACTAACTCTTTCTTAAAGTGTGAGAAAGCAAAGCCTGGGAAGGTGGACCTCCTAGAACTGCACAGGACAAACCCACAAACCGGTGGAATCAAGCCCCAAGGCCAAGACGATACCGGTCTATAGGATGTAGTGTCCATCTTAACAGATACTACACTGTGATCTTAGCCAAAAGGCCAATAGGAGCAGACAAGCATACTTTTCATTTACCTCCCCAGGAGGTTAGGCACAAGGTCAGTTTTATCTTACTTCCACAAGGTAAGATGTGACCCAATATCGGGTCAGGAAAGTGGGACTTGAAAAGCCAGCGCCCGAGAAGGTGATCACTCTGGCCATTAAAAATTGCCTGGGCAACCCCGTCGGCATTCCCCGGTAGGGGCGCCTCAGGCAGTAAGCAATAAACTTACTCCTCCCCAGAAAGCGGAGGCAAAGCCTGGGAGGGTGAACCTCCTAGAACTGCACAGGACAGTACCTTAGACCGACGGAATCAAGGCATGAAGGCCAAAACAATACCGGTCTACAGAGTGAGCATCCATCGGAACAGATACTACACTCTGATCTTAGCCAAAAGGCCAATAGGAGCAGACGAGCATACTTGTTACATTAACTTTCTTCTTCCGAAAGATGCAAAAGATTTACGCTTCACTGAACTAGTGAAACAGACATTTCTAGCGTTCAAAGAATCGCTGTTCAACATTCGTTATAATCGCTGTTCAACATTCGTTATAATCGCTGTTCAACATTCGTTATAATCGCTGTTCAACATTCGTTATAATCGCTGTGCAACATTCGTTATAATCGCTGTTCAACATTCGTTATAATCGCTGTTCAACATTCGTTATAATCGCTGTTCAACATTCGTTATAATCGCTGTTCAACATTCGTTATAATCGCTGTTCAACATTCGTTATAATCGCTGTGCAACATTCGTTATAATCGCTGTTCAACATTCGTTATAATCGCTGTTCAACATTCGTTATAATCGCTGTTCAACATTCGTTATAATCGCTGTTCAACATTCGTTATAATCGCTGTTCAACATTCGTTATAATCGCTGTTCAACATTCGTTATAATTGCTGTTCAACATTCATTATAATCGCTGTTCAACATTCGTTATAATCGCTGTTCAACAGAAAAAAACTGACGACTATATTACCTTTGCTGGTTATGTAAACAGTGAATGCAAAAAGTTTCAAAGGAAATCGCTCACAGAGGATCAGTTTGAATGTCTGATATTCATTGCAGTGCTATAATCTCCAAACGGTTCAGACAATCGTACGCGTTTAATATCAAGACTGAACCGGAATAAAAATGTCACAGTCAAAGCTCTCAGTACGTCATTACTATTTTTACAACGTTTCGACCGATATAACATCGGAGATTATGTCGAACACGGGAACGGTTACGTAATTTCGAACTGACAGATAGTCCACCTGAATAGTTTATAAGAATATGGGGTTTCTTTCTTTTTTTTTCATTTTACTTCAGTCGAAGTGCTCAGAATTCAAGGGACCCCATCCTGGGGCTAACACTTGATCTCTCTATGACATACATAGATATTCGAATAGTCGATTAAAGTTCTCCTTTTACCTGTCAAACGTTAAGTTAGTAAAATAGTTAAGCATATTAATTTTCCTCTCACCAATTAAATATGTTACAGTATATATTTCGTGCGGTCTCTTGGTCTTACCAGACTCCAAGACAAGAATTCATCTAGTCTGGTGGAGTATCCAGCTTAGTGATGTTACTTGAAGTAACATTACTCGGAGAAGATGCACTATTCCTCGTATGAACCAGTGTCTAGCTGTGTCGAGGGGATATTACTTGGGATTTGAATGTTATGTTATTTTGAATAAATGGTCAGGGTTTACTTGTAGGGGGAAGTATCCACATGTCAGGTTTTTCTGACAAACCCTTGTACAGAGAGACCGAAGCCACTCGAGGATAGTGTTTGGTAAGTAATTCAAACTCTCCATTCTCTCTTTTTTTCTTTTTCTTTTATTTTTTTTTCATTTGCTGGGGAAAGGGCATTCCTCCAAATGCCATACGATCACCCGCTATTTACAGACTCCAACCGAGAGCTCTTTTCAGGATTCTGGCTGTTCCCTTGAGTGCAGTTGTTTGGATTTCTCTTGCACTTGGTTCACCAGGTATACTTGCTAAATACTTTTTCAAGTTCTTCTTCATTAGTCCAGTGGCTCCTATGATAACTGGAACGATGGAGATCTCTTTGAGGTTCCAGTTTCTTTTCATATCATACATTAGACCTTGATATTTTGTTATTTTCTCCCTTTCAGCTCTGTTGAGGCCCCCATCATTAGGGACACTGACCTCAACCAAAGTTGTAAGTTTCTCTCTCTTGTTCCATATGACAATGTCAGGTTTGACAGCTGCGTTTTCCAGATAGGTAGCTGTGGGGATTTCATGGTCATAATGGATGGTGTATGTCTCATTCCCCACAGTTCTCTCCGGTAGATGTCCCCAGTGCCTGTTACTACACGTGATATTCATTCTCTCTTAATGTTTAATTTTACTTCAGTCGAAGTTCTCAGAAATCAAGGGGCCCCTTCCTGGGGATAACACTTGATCTCTATATGAGATACATAGATACCCGAATATTCTTTTAAAATTCTCCTTTATTTCTCAAACATTGAGTTAGTAAAAAAGTTAAGAATAATAAATTTCTTCTCTCCCCCAACTGACCAGTAAAGTATGTCATACTATATCTTTTTTGTAGTCTGTTGGTCTTACCGGATTCCAGGACAAGAATTCATCTAGTCTGGTGGATTATCCAGCTACGTGGTGTTACTTGAGGTAACATCACTAGGAGAAGATGCACTATTCCTCGTACGAGGGGATCTTATTTGTGCTGCGGATACTATGTAATTTTGAATATTTGGTCAGGGTTTACTTGTAGGGGTAAGTATCCTCATGTCAGGTTCTCCTGACAAACCCTTGTACAGAGAGACCGAAGACACTCGAGGATAGTGTCTGGTAGGTAATTCAAACTCCCCACTCTCGGTGTGTGTTCGCAAATGTTCAACTAAATGTGATTTCTTATGGATAGAAAAGCCACATATATCACATTCATGTGGTTTTTGTCTATTTTTTCTTCAATTTTCTTTCTTGTCATTTTTGCTGGAGATGGGGCATCCTACCGGATGCCAGGCATTCACCCGCTATTTCAGAAACTCCAACCGAGAGATCATTTTAGGATTCTGACCCTCCCTTTAAGTGCAATTGTTTGGATCTCTCTTGCACTTTGTTCACCGGGTATATTAACCCTGTAGTTTTGAAATACTTTTTCATGAGGCTCTTATGATTACTACAATTATTCAGATCTCCCAAAGATTCCAGTTCTGTTGATATTTTGTTATCTTCTCCCTCTCAGCTCTGTTTAAGCCAACATCTTTGAAGACACTGACTTCAACTAGGGTTGTTACTTTCTCCCTTTTGTTGATACTCTATCCTCAGCATAAGTTTGAAAAAATTGCCTCTCTGATATTAATGACATACCCATGTGCAGGATGACCCCCCCTCAATATGGCATTCATCGAATCGTTAATAAAATTCACAATCCTGTCTGCAATCCAATCGTATTTTGTACAAATAAACTTGAGTTTATGTCTGACTTGTCCGTCAAACTTTTGTCATGAATCTCCAACAGTCTTTATTTTGTCACTGTTCGATGATATTGTCTCATTGGCATGAGGTGTGATTCTAAACGTGCTCCAGACTCACCGGACCTTAACCCCCCGGATTTTTATATGTAAGGTTATCTCAAACATAATGACTAACGAACCAAGTGAAAGCAGAGGAGTGTGTAAGAGTTATTGACAAGTTTGCAAATCATATGTGTTTATTATTTAATGGCGATAAAACAAAGAAGGAAGAGGAGAAAGAAAGAGAAAGTGGCAGAAGTAAAAGAAGGGAGAGGGGGAAGGAAAAGACGAAATATTAAATTGAGGAGAAGGAAGAGGAGAGAAAACGTCGAAGCAGTAAAAATAGAAAAAGTAACAGATAAAACGGGTAGAAGGAAGAGGAGAGAGAATGACGAAGTAGTAGAAAAAGAAGAAGGAAGAGGAGAGAGAATGACGAAGTAGTAGAAAGAGAAGTAGTGGGAGTAGACAATAGCGTAAAAGAAGGGGAAGTAGAAACTATGAGCAGTAGTAAGTGTAGAGATAACGTTGTTATATGGGGAAGAGTGGTGAAAAGAGAAGGAGAAGGGGGAGGAGAATTAGGAGGGGGAGGAGGAGGAGAGAAAATCAAACGGGTGGAAGTAAGAGGAGATAAAAAGACGAAGTGGTAGAAAGAGCAGAAATGGGAGTGGACAAAGGCGTATAAGAAAGGGGGAGTAGAAACTAGGGGCAGCAGTAAGAGTAGAGAAACGTGTAGGAGGGAGAAGGGGAATAGAAAGAGGGGAGAGGAATGAGTACTAATGAAAAGAGATGGGGAGGAGAGAGAAGGAGAGAAAAAGACGAAGTCATAAACAGAGTAGAAAGAAAAAAGAGGACAGGGCAGAGGAGAGAGAAATATAAAGCGGTAAAAAGAGAAGAAGTCAGAGGAGAAGATAAAAAGAAGTAGGAGGCGGCCTTAGAAAATGCCGTGTTACAGAAATCCTTTAAGAAGAGGAGGAGGAGGAGGAGGAGGAGGAGGAGGGAGTCTTTTTACGAGTTTGTTCTTTTATCAATAATCTCCCTTTTCTGCACCAAAGTGCAGCGAACATAAAATGCAACGATAGAAAACGTTTCAATGGCGCGTAATTAGGTGTTATTCAATCAGATTCACCCAATGTTTCGTGCGAAGTTTCGTCGCGTTCGTCTTTTATTTTCGCGAACATCTTTTCAATTTTCATTTTTTTTTGTTACGTTCTGGATGCGCTCTCGCATCTCTGTAACCGTCTCTGTCCATCGGTCTGTCACGCTTCCGTTAGAAATAGCATTTTCGTTGGTCTGTCATATTTAAGTTAGAAATAGCATTTTCGTTCGTCTGTCATGTTTAAGTTTGAAATAGCATTTTCGTTCGTCTGTCATGTTTAAGTTAGAAATAGCATTTTCGTTCGTCTGTCATGTTTAAGTTTGAAATAGCATTTTCGTTGGTCTGTCACGCTTCGGTTTGAAATAGCATTTTCGTTGGTCTGTCATGTTTAAGTTAGAAATAGCATTTTCGTTGGTCTGTCCTGTTTAAGTTTGAAATAGCATTTTCGTTGGTCTGTCATGCTTAAGTTAGAAATAGCATTTTCGTTGGTCTGTCACGTTTAAGTTAGAAATAGCATTTTCGTTGGTCTGTCACGTTTAAGTTAGAAATAGCATTTTCGTTGGTCTGTCACGTTTAAGTTAGAAATAGCATTTTCGTTGGTCTGTCACGTTTAAGTTTGAAATAGCATTTTCGTTGGTCTGTCACGTATCAGTTTACATGCATTTTAATTGCTGAACGTGCAAATTCAATAGACACATCTTAATTTACAAAGCCCCCCCCCGTCGATCTGTCACGCTGAATTATAACATAGAATGTTCAAGCTAACCGCACAGATTCAATTGACGCATCTGACTTTAGATACGTCCAAGTTTCTTTATGAGAAGCTATGACGTGTCGGTCTGTCACGCTTCAAGTTGAAAAAGTATTTCCGTTCATCTTTCACAACTAAATTTGTAATATTTCCGTTGGTCGGTCACGCTTAACGTTTTTTCATTGAACTGTGATGTAATAGAATTTGGTTAAATTTGAAATAGCATTTTCGTTGGTCTGTCATGTTTAAATTTGAAATAGTATTTTCGTTGGTCTGTAACGTTTAAATTAAAAAATAGTATTTTTGTTATTCTGTCACGCTAAAATTTGAAATACTATTTCTGTTGGTCTTTCGCACTTCAATTTAAAATATAATGGAATATAATTTGTGTTTGTCTGTCGCGTTTAAGTTCAAACTAGTATTTTCCTTGGTCTATCACGCTTAGGTTTGGAATAGTATCTTTGCAGCTATCTTACGACTATGTTTGGTTGTAACACTTAAGTTTAAAATCAAAGTTTCAATGTTCTACCATGCTTAAGTTTTAAAAAAATATTTTCGTTGGTCTGTCACGCTTGGATTTTTCGATATTATTTTTGTTCGTCTGGTCTGCTAAGATTTGGAAAAAAAAAACCTGTACGTTTTTAAGTTTGAAATTGCATTTTCATCGCAAACTGCGCAACTTGGATGGACTCATCTTCCAAACATCCGTTTCGTAGGTTCGTGCTTTTTGCTTCGTTATTATTGGCGTATTTTATGAGATGAGCTTTTCCTCACTGTTTCGTTTTTGGTCGGATCAAATCGCGTGTAGAGAGGATGGATTTGGCAAAAACGTCGCTCTCGGAGTGCACGGAACAAAATGAAACGAAAACAAAAAGGAAAAAAGCGCCGACAAGACTTTTAGATAAGCTAAGCATATCATGATTTGTGGAAAGCTTTTCATTTAAAGGGTGTTTGCGCATGCGTGAAATGCACACTCGTAGAATACCGTTGATTTGTTGGGCCCCACACTAAAACGATAACAGATGCGTTATATTGTTTTGTATTATTCGGACTACTGTTCTCATCTTGGGTGTTATTCTCACAACGTTTCGGCCGATATAAGCGCTGACCTTCTTCAGGTACGCCTTGTCGAACTCTGGAATCTTTATATCGAACTATGGAATCTTTATGTCGAACTCGGGAATCTTTATGTCGAACTCGGGAATCTTTATGTCGAACTCGGGAATCTTTATATCAAACTCGGGAATCTTTATGTCGAACTCGGGAATCTTTATGTCAAACTCGGGAATCTTTATGTCGAACTCGGGAATCTTTATGTCGAACTCGAGAATCTGTATGTCGAACTCAGGAATCTTTATGTCGCACTCGGGAATCTTTATGTCGAACTCGGGAATCTTTATGTCGAACTCGGGAATCTTTATGTCGCACTCAGGAATCTTTATGTCGCACTCGGGAATCTTTATGTCGAACTCGAGAATCTGTATGTCAAACTCGGGAATCTGTACGGAATTTCGAACCGAACTCTTTATTTAATCCGCGGGGGTAGATTGTTCTCATTCCGTCAGTCATGACCGGGTAGACGTTTGAAGTAATTTTTAATTATGTTCTTAGATTTAGCCCACCCCCTTTCTGTGGATTAAATAAAATGTAAATGCTGTTGCTAAATTTGGGGAGGTGCTGCTTAGAGGACCCATTCATGCCTTGACAGAGTGCAAAACCGACTTCGAAATCTAGTGGGGAATGTCCTCTTCTCTTTCCCGAAGCCTCTTTCTCAACGAGAGAGAGAGAGAGAGAGATAGAGAGAGGGAGTGAGGGAGAGAGAGACGGAGAGAGAGATAGAGAAAGAGAGAGAGAGACAGACAGAAAGATATATATATATATAGAGAGAGAGAGAGAAAGAGAGAAACACACACACACACACATATATATATATATATATATATATATATATATATATATATATATATATAGAGAGAGAGAGAGAGAGGGAGAGAGAGAGAGATAGAGAGACAAATACAGGGGCGGAGAGAGAGATATATACAGAAAGAGAGAAAGAGAGAGTAAGAGAGACTAACAGAGAGAGAGAGAGAGAGAGAGAGAGAGAAAGAGAGAGAGAGAGAAAAAGACAGAGACAGAGACAGAGAGACAGAGAGAGAAAGAGGGAGAGAGAAAGAGAGAGAGCGAGAGAGAGAGAAAGAGAGAGACTAACAGAGAGTGAGAGAGAGAAAGAGAGAGAGAGAACGAGAGAGAAAGAAAGAGAGAGAGAGAAAGAAAGAGAGAGAGAGAGAGAAAGAAAGAGAGAAACAAAGACAGGGACAGAGAGAGAAAGAGGGAGACAGACATAAGAGAGAGAGAGAGAGAGAGAGACAGACAGACAGACAGACAAAGAGAAGGGGAGATTTCGTTGTTATTCTTGTAGCGAGTTCTTGCTGTGAATGTTTTACATGGGAGGGATTGGAGCTCAGTCAACCACTTACCAAGAACATAACGAAACAGTAGAGAGAGGTCATCAACGTCTCTTCTGTGTGAAAGAGACTGTAAGATACCGAAAAGATCATTTCCC
The DNA here is from genome assembly GCA_963556195.1 of Sepiola atlantica. Lineage (NCBI taxonomy): Eukaryota > Metazoa > Mollusca > Cephalopoda > Sepiida > Sepiolidae > Sepiola > Sepiola atlantica. Next base: position 65,982,854 of record OY744547.1, read on the forward strand.
ACTAGATGGCCAAGTCGGAAATGACGCCCCTTTAATCGTATAGATAACGCGTTAACACAACTTCGTCGAATATCAGAAGACTTAAATGCCGTGTAGATTAGCTAGAATTCTGGTAATAATTGAATTTCACTTCAGCCTTCAACTGTCTCCTGTGTTACAGCGGTTGCCTAACAAATAAACCCTCTATTTCCCTGTGCAATTCTAGCTAATCTTATAGTGAGCCTGCTCTGTTGCCCTCATTCATTGAAACCGTGGTCTACTAAATCCGAAATCCTTTTACTCCCTGCCTCTAAACTTTGCCTCGATCTCCGTTTACAAGCCGTATGGCCCCCAGGTTGGAAACGGACTGGTAACATTCGGCCATTTTGTTTTGAAATGTAACAATGATCTCTGCTGATTTTTACAGGAATTGGCGGGAATTACACCACGTGTTTTGCGGCTGACAGTAATTTCTGGCGGGAAAAGAACGATGTTGGTTTTGAGAAGATAATCTCGATTATTAACCCGACACGAAACAGTTATTTCCCCGGAGGGGGAAAAAGTACTTTATTTGTTCAGGCAATTTGCAAACAAATAAAAACAATGCAAACTAATATAATATCCCATTTGTTATAATAATAATAATAATAATAATAATAATAATAATAATAATAATAATAATAATAATAATAATAATAATAATAATAATAATAATAAATAGCAAGAAACACTATAAACTCTCCGCTCTCCTCCCCCGCTCTCCCCCTCTCCTCTCCCCACAAAATGGTACCAACCTAGGTTGACACCACACAAAATATTTGCATATGGTCAACGAGGATGATAAGACCGAGGAGGGACAGCACACACCAGACCTCCACTGGAAGTGCAGAGAGTGCTAGGACTTTGCCATCCGAATCCAAGAGAAGAAATCAATGGTAAACGGCTGTCGCGATATTGCAAGGTTGTTTGCGGTAGCTATCGAAAAGAGGTGGAGAATACTGGAAATCTGGAGAGACTTGTTGTCACTAAGACTCCAGGGAATACCACCGGTTGTCGGTGAGCAATCACTGATGACCTGTGTGAGAACTCCTAGTGAGTACAAATAATAATAATAATAATAATAATAATAATAATAATAATAATAATAATAATAATAATAATTAGTGAATACAGAAGAAGGTTGTCTATATAACTATATTTCTGAAAGTAATGAGATTCTTCTCTGTGAAGACGAAATACTAAAAACTGTGATGAAAAAGAATCAGAGGGTTAACATTATTTGGAAAGAAACTACACAGTGTATTCTTTAAGAATTCTGCATTTAGAGATAATGACAGCTGGAATTGGTTGGTCAGGAGTGATCTCAAAAGATCTACTGAGAGCACCTTAATGGCAGCCCAGGAGCAAGCTACCTGTACTAGGTCCATCAAACATTACATTGATAAAACTGTAGAATCACCGATATGCAGATTGTGGAATGAAAGCGAAGAAACCGTAGCATTCTATGTGTATAAATGTTTTTATTAATTTTATACGTACATAAAAGTAATCCATGAACACGTGTTTCTGGCTCACAGCCTTCATCAGCATGGCTAACTTAAACAAGGATCGAACCTTCGATATTGATGTCTATAGTCCAGCGCCTTTGCAACTGGACCAAGACGCTTGTCAAGAAATATGTACAATTTTTATCACCTAGATATTTTATGTATTTTTATGTAATTATTTTTATTGGTGATTGTAGCCTTCGTTGTTTTTTTTTGCTTACTATTATTTCGATTGTCTCACTTCCTAAGTGATTAAGATGCACAAAATTGCATTATTTGTCGCCCTTCACTTTATAGGACGTATTTTTCGTTAATATATATTTTTATATAAATTTTATACGTACATAAAAGTAATATATATATATATATATATATATATATATATATATATATATATATATATATATATGGGGGACTTGTTGGCACTCAGATTCAAGGGAACGCCACCGGTACTTTTTCAGTAAGCAATCACTGATGACGACCTGTGCTGCTTCGTTTTCATTTGCCTTTTAAGCATTTTCTAGAATCAAAATTATGCAATGGATTTTGATCAAAATTAGAATAAGGATTCTAGATATAAAGTTTAGTATCATTGTATCTTGATTTTACTCTTCGTGACGGGGCATAAATGTGGTGAAAATGTTCTGTTTGGAAATTAATTTTCACTCTGCAAGTATCGTCAACGTAGTATACAACTGAATGCAATCGATAACGAAATATCAGGTGGAATTATTATATTAGTTATTAGTGTTGTTCGGGAAAATTGAGAAACCCAATAAACTCCTGCTTCCACCCTTGAACTCCATTTAAGTATTTTAAATCGTAACTTTCTATAAGTATCACTTTGCAGAAATTGTTTGAAAGGAACGGAGGAAGACATATTTCTCAGGTACTACACTGGAATATATGCAAACTTTATGAAGTGGGCCACAATGAGAAGTGGTATGAGCATAAGCCGGAAGTGGTACAGTAGAACGACAATGTGCAACTTCTTTGGGACATGCGCATACAGACTGATAAGGTTATTGAGCATTGCAAACTATTAGAAAGAGTAATTTTTTTAGGAGTTTAATTGAGAATAGAGTAAGAATAGGGGTGGGACGTAATGGGTGAAAATTAGGGGTGGGACGTAATGGGTGAAAATTAGGGGTGGGACGTAATGGGTGAAAATTAGGGGTGGCACGTAATGGGTGAAAATTAGGGGTGGGACGTAATGGGTGAAAATTAGGGGTGGGACGTAATGGGTGAAAATTAGGGGTGGGACGTAATGGGTGAAAATTAGGGGTGGGACGTAATGGGTGAAAATTAGGGGTGGGACGTAATGGGTGAAAATTAGGGGTGGGACGTAATGGGTGAAAATTAGGGATGGGATGTAATGGGTGAAAATTAGGGGTGGGACGTAATGGGTGAAAATTAGGGGTGGGACATAATGGGTGAACATTAAGGGTGGGACGTAATGGGTGAAAATTAGGGGTGGGACGTAATGGGTGAAAATTAGGGGTGGGACGTAATGGGTGAAAATTTCAGATTCATGCGAGTAGTATTTTTTTATGTTCATTTATATATAAATAACACTAAACAATCAAACATTTTGAAAATTTTGCAAAATTCAGAAGTTGCAGGCCATTAGTTTTTGGCTATTTTACATTCATGAAAACCCTTTTACAGCCTGAAAATGGTCCTAAATTAAAGTACTATATCAGATTTAACCATCTATATCCATTCATAGCTTTTGAGGATGTTTTAGGACCTGCAATGTCGCATGAAACCACTTTTTCACCGAAAAATGATAGATTTTGATCCAGTAGAGCCCTAACGGCTATTTTTGGCCTGCACCTTCTGAATTTTGCAAAATTTTCAAAATGTTTGATAGTTTAGTGTTATTTATGTATAAATGAACACAAAAAATACTACTCGCATGAATCTGAAATTTTCACCCATTACGTCCCACCCCTAGTAAGAAAGCAAGATCCCCAAAGAGGATTGACGAACGAATAATTAACCCAATGTAGACGAGTAGTTTAACAAGTTCTTGAGCAAGTAAGAAATTGGTATAATTAGCTTCATTTTTAATTCACTGTCAAGACAAGTCTAACTATTGTCGCATTTGAAAGGGTACTATATTTGAAAGGGTACTACATTTGAAAGGGTACTATATTTGAAAGGGTACTACATTTGAAAGGGTACTACATTTGAAAGGGTACTATGTTTGAAAGGGTACTACATTTGAAAGGGTACTACATTTGAAAGGGTACTACATTTGAAAGGGTACTATATTTGAAAGGGTACTATGTTTGAAAGGGTACTATATTTGAAAGGGTACTATATTTGAAAAGGTACTATATTTGAAAGGGTACTATATTTAAAAGGGTACTATATTTGAAAGGGTACTATATTTAAAAGGGTACTATATTTGAAAGGATACTACATTTGAAAGCGTACTACATTTGAAAGGGTACTATATTTGAAAGGGTACTATGTTTGAATGGGTACTATATTTGAAAGGGTACTATATTTGAAAAGGTACTATATTTGAAAGGGTACTATATTTAAAAGGGTACTATGTTTGAAAGGGTACTATATTTGAAAGGGTACTATATTTGAAAGGGTACTATGTTTGAAAGGGTACTATATTTGAAAGGGTACTATATTTGAAACGGTACTATGTTTGAAAGGGTACTATATTTGAAAGGGTACTATATTTGAAAGGGTACTATGTTTGAAAGGGTACTATATTTGAAAGGGTACTATATTTGAAAAGGTACTATGTTTGAAAGGGTACTATATTTGAAAGGGTACTATGTTTGAAAGGGTACTATATTTGAAAGGGTACTATATTTGAAAGGGTACTATGTTTGAAAGGGTACTATATTTGAAAGGGTACTATATTTGAAAGGGTACTATGTTTGTAAGGGTACTATATTTGAAAGGGTACTATATTTGAAAAGGTACTATGTTTGAAAGGGTACTATATTTGAAAGGGTACTATGTTTGAAAGGTACTATATTTGAAAGGGTACTATATTTGAAAGGGTACTATGTTTGAAAGGGTACTACATTTGAAAGGGTACTATATTTGAAAGGGTACTATATTTGAAAGGGTACTATGTTTGAAAGGGTACTATATTTGAAAGGGTACTATATTTGTTGACCACAATCACCGCTTTTGTGTTTGTCTGCATCGTAGTGGACCATATTATTGTAGTCTGATTCGAGTTCTTTTTTTTCTTTGGCGGAATGATTGCAAAGACTCGACAGAATAGAGAGAATTGTGAGAAAATAGTCTTTTTATGCCGAAGACGCGATTAGAGAAAAGAGCGTAGTAATAATAGGACGGTGATGCGGTTCTATGCCTTTTGGGTGATAAGTGGAATGAATAAGCGACTAATGAAGATTTGCTGAAATCGGTTGAAATTTGTTTTATTTTTAGACGATCGACCAATGAATGGAAAGCTGCGTTGAATCGAAAAGAGATCTATCGATTCCCTGTCTGTGTATCTCCATCTTTATAAAGTTAGGTTAGGGTTAGGGTTAGGGTTTAGAGTTAGGGTTTAGAATTAGGGTTAGGGGTTTGGGTCAGAGTTAGTGGTAAACTTTAGAGTCAGGGTTAGGGTTAAAGTTAGGATTAGGGTTTAGGGTTAGGGTTTAGGGTTTACAGTTATGGTTAGGGTTAGGGTTTAGGGATTGGTGTAAGAATTAGGATTAGGGTTGAGGTTAGTGTTGGGGTTAGGGTTAAGGTTAAGGTTAGGGGTTAGAGTTAGGGTTAGGGTTAGGGTTAGGATTAAGGTTTGGGGTTAGAGGTAGGGTTAGGGTTAGGGTTAGGATTAAGGTTAGGGTTAGGGTTAGGGTAAGGGTTAGAGTCAGGGTTAGGTTAGGATTAGGGTTAGGGTTAGGGTTAGAGTAAGGGTTAGGGTTTAGGGATTAGAGTAAGAATTAAGATTAGGGTTGAGGTTAGTGTTGGGGTTAGGGTTAGGGTTAGGGTAAGGGTTAAGGTTAGGGGTTAAAGTTAGGGTTAGGGTTAGGGTTAGAGTTAGGGTGAGTGTCAGGGTAAGAGTTAGGGTTAGGATTAGGGTTAAGGTTAAGGTTTAGAGTTAGGGTTAGGGTTTAGAGTTAGGGTTAGTGTAAGTGTTATGGTTAGAGTAAGGGTTAGGGTTAGGGTTAGGGTTAGGGTTAGGTTTAGGTTTACGTTAGGGTTAAGGTTTATGGTTAGGGTTAGGTTTTAGGGTTTAGGGTTAGGGTTAGGGTTTATGGTTCATGGTTTAGGGTTAGGGTTAGGTTAAGGGTTAGGGTTAATGGGTTAGGGTTAGGGTTAATAGGTTACACAAAACAAAATTGTAAATAGAATGTAAATAATAAACTTTTATCTCATCTAGAATTTACTTGACCTGATGTCTGTCGAATTGTTAATTGCCTATATTAATAAGAAAATCATTTACGACGACCTTTCATTTTCAGCAATCCGTTTCTGCAATAAATGGACAGACGAATGCAGCTACGGTGACCTCAGTCAGGGAGGAGAAATAAAAAAGAAACAAGGTAATTATAAGTGCGCGACTGGGCTATAATCTCTGCTTTCCACTCTGTAAAACATTCACACCAAGAACTCGTCTAACTACAACCACTACAAAGGAGTCCCCTTTATTCCCTTGTCTACCTAAGACCAAACAGAACGTCTATGAACACAATTTTTCTCAAAGAACTTCCCAGCTGTGGACCATTATACTGTGGGACTGCTTCCCTGTTGACTACAACATAGTCGTCTTTAAGTTTAATGCTACAAATACTTGTCGAGCTGTCGTTCTAAGTAATTAAATGCTGCTCATTGTTTCTAATCCTCTCATGATATTGTTTATCAATCCAATTGACTATCTTATTAACCATTATCTTCGAGTGGCCTTTCAGCCTTGATAAGTGGTTACGTACTAGTATTAAACATGTAAGGGTTCGGGTTAGGGTTAGGGTTAGGGTTAGTATTACGTTCGGCGTTGACGGTTCGATTTATATCAGATATGAAGAACGAAATGAGAAATCGAACTTCTGACAACGGCGGATAAATATCTGCTGAGATGATCAATCATGAGTTTATTGTAGGCGACCTTACAGGTTATTGAAGGAGAAGACTAATGAACTGTGTTGCTAATAGGAGTAGAACACGCAGGTACAGACTGACGGAATGGGGAGGACGAGGGAGGAAGACACACAAAAAAAGAAAAAAATGGGGAGGAAGAGGGAGTAAGAATTAAAAAAAAAAACGTCGCTAATTTGAAGTAACAATTACTGACAGAAATATCCTTCCCGCCTCTAATAATAAACGTTTCACTAAAATACGAATTCGAATCAGGATATTTTTGTTCATCAAAGAAACGTTGGTGTAACTAAGGAATCACTAAAGGAGGGGAAGGAGGAGGAGGAGGAGGAGAAAGAGACGAAGGTTGGGGTTAGGGGTAAGGGTAGGTTTAGGTTTAGGTTTAGGGTAAGAGTTAGGGGTAGGGGTGGGGGTGGGGCTTAGAAAGAAGGAAGATGAGAAGAAGAAGAAGAAGAAAAAGAAGAAGAAAAAAGAAGTAGAAGAAGTAAGGTAGGGGTAGGGGTGGGGTTAAGGGTAGGAGGGTGGGAGTTAGGGTTAGGGTTAAGGTTAAGGTTAAGGTTAAGGGTAGGGGTAGGGGTAGGGGTAGGGGTAGGTTTAGACTTAGGGTTAGGGTTAGGGGTAAGGGTGGGGGTAGGGGTGGGGTAGGGTAGGGGTGGGGGTGAGCGTGAGGAAGAAGGAAGAAGATGAGAAGAAGAAGAAGAAGAAGAAGAAGAAGAAGAAAAAAAGAAGTAGAAGAGAATGAATAGGAAAAATGAATGAGGGGAAGATGGAAAGAAAAGTGATGAAGAAGAAGTGATTTGAAAAGAAATGGAAGGACGAAGACGATAGAAGAAGAATGTGGAAGTAAGTAAGAAAACGAGGGAAGACTGAAAAGAGAGGGGAACATTAAAATGAGGAAGAATAAAGAAAACGAAAGCAGAAGGAATGCAGGAAATAGAATGTAGAATGAAAAAAGAGATAAAAATAAAGAAAAAGAAAGAGATGAAAAATGAATAAGGAAGAAAGAGATGAAAAATGAAGTAGTAAGAAAGAGATGAAAACGAATAAGAAAGAGATGAAAACCCAAGACAAAAAAAAAGAGATGAAAAAATCAAGATGAAAGAAAGATGAAGAAGACTAAAAAAAATGACGAACATGAAACAAATAATCAAACAAAAGAATAAGCATAATAAATAAGGAGGGGGGGCGGAGGAAAGAAGGAGAAGAAAAAAGAAAAAGAAAGAAAAAGAAGGAGAAGAAGAAGGAGGGGAAGCGGTAAATGATGATGAGGGGTGAGAAGAACAGCAATAGAAGAATAACACGAAAGAGGAGAGGAGGAGAAGACAGAAGAAAAAAAAGGAAAAGAAGAAAAAAAGAAGTAGAAGAAGTGGGAGAAAAATAGGGAGAAGAAGAAGAAGAAGAAAAAGGAGGAAGTGGGGACATGTGCTAAAGAAGAAAGAGGATGCAGAAGATGACGTAGAAGATGGGGAGAAGAAGAAAGAAAGAAAGAAAGAAAAAAAAGAAAGGAAAAGAAAGAAAAAAAAGAAAGGAAAAGAAAGAAAGGAGAAGGTGCTGCTATTAATAAAATATGGTTAATTGAAAGAAAGAAAGAAAGAAAAAAGAAAGGAAAAGAAAGAAAGAAAGAAAAAAGAACGGAAAAGAAAGAAAGAAAGAAAAAAGAAAGAAAGAAAAAAAGAAAGGAAAAGAAAGAAAGGAGAAGAAGAAGAAAAAGGAGGAAGTAGGACAGGTGCGAAAGAAGAAAGAGGATGCAGAAGATGACGTAGAAGATGGGGAGAAGAAGAAAGAAAGAAAGAAGAAAGAAAGAAAGAAAAAAGAACGGAAAAGAGAGAAAGAAAAAAGAACGGAAAAGAAAGAAAGAAATAAAAAAGAAAGAAAGAAAAAAAGAAAGGAAAAGAAAGAAAGGAGAAGGTGCTGCTATTAATAAAATATGGTTAATTGTAAGAGACAGAGGCGGTAAAAAAAAATGCCGTGAGTGACAAAAATAATGAGAAACTTCGATATTAATTATGCAACATGTGATGAAGGCGGCGGCGGCGGTGGCGGTGGCGGTGGCGGTGGTGGCGGCGGCGGCGGCGGCGACGGGTTTAATCTAATTTCTGTTCCGGTAAAGCCGAGTGAAGAGACTTCTTCTGTAGAAAGCGCCAGGTGGCGTTGGTTGCATCGATTTACGGCTCAACAGCTTCCCAGGCCAGAGGGATGGAGTGGAGAGAGGGGATAAAACGTTGAACGGGAATAGGAAGGAAGGGTAGGGTTAGGGGTAGGGTTGGGGTTTGGGATCGACTGGAGGAGGAGAGGAAACCAGAACGCTTTTATTTTGATTATGAAGCCTACTATTCTCATATTGGTTCTTATTTTCGCAACGTTTCAGCCGATGTAACCTCCGACCTTCTTCAGGTGGATCCTTTCAAACACAGGAACCTATGCGGAATTTCGAACTGAAACCATTATTTAATCCACGTGGGTAGATTGTTCTCGTCCCGTCATCTATAAACGCGTAGAAGTTATTGTCGCCTGTGGTAAGGATTGCACTTTATGATAATATAGAGAATCAGGGCTGGGAGCAGAAGTACAAAGGATACATTATCCATTCCTTCTAGTAGCTTCTTCTTCTTTGCGTGTCTTTGAAGCATGTGGTCATACACTTAACAATGTTTATCCATATGTACGCACGTTTCAGAAAAAACATGTATTACATCAGAGTAAAGCCTGAAAAATTATACGATATTCTCGCGTACAACTTATAGACTTTAACTCTCACAGTAACAAAGTCTTCTTCTTCCTTGCGCGTCTTTGAAGCATGTGAGGTCATACAATAGTTTCACATTTTTCTATGCAGTATTTTGCATTATTGTTGTACTCTGCAAGATCTTTCAAGGTGCACCGGTCGTGCAGTAGAGGGCAGACAAGGCAGTGTTGCATTGTATGGTCCTCCTCTCCACATTCACAAATTGTTCGGGTCAGTTTTGTAGCCCCATCTAGTCATAGCAACTTTTGATCGCCCCATTTCCCTTCTCAGGCGGTTGAGTGTTTTCACTGGAGCCAGAGTGCTTCTGAACCGAGAGAGAGGGAGGGAGGGCTTCAGAAGGGGGATCCCCATGTTAGTAAGAGAGGGGGCTATTCTTTATCCGTCTGGTCCACAGCTGTAGTCAAGTCTCTTCCGAGGCATTTTTGAGGGTCACAGGTGCTCTTCCTCTATGTGCTGACTTATCAAATCCCACTTTCCGACCTTGTGTCAAATTTTACTTTGTGGGAGGTAGATAAATACCTTCTTCCTGAGATGTTGTTAGGGGTTCGACATTGCTGAGGAAGCTTCTTCTTGAGTTCAATCGTTTGGCCGCTGGTTGCGTCCATGAAGGAGATGGCGTTCATCTTCATCACTGATAGCCTTTGTGATCTCTACTCGGCTGGCAACTTCCCGTCTCACACCTGAAGGGGCAATGCCAGTACAAAGATGCAAGTTGTTCAGGCAGCCAATGGTCAAGCGACAGGTGTTGTCCAATCAGTAACTCGTGCATTTGGATTATTTTCATCATTCGGACTACTACTCTCGTGTTGGTTCTTATTTTCACAACGTTTTGCCCGATGTAACCTCCGACTTTCAGCCAAGTGTTAATTAATTGTAATGCTATTCTTAGTAATCATCGAATGAAGTAAGGATTAGACGTTCAACCCCTAGAAGACTGTAACTTAGAACTGATTGTTAATAAACGTCTTTATCCGTTGCGCCGCGTGTCCGTGTAACGAAACCTTGTGAATATAACAAAAAAGATGTAGATGGTCGTCCGAATAATATAAATAACACTCCTCCTCCCCACCAAAAAAAACATATGTTGACTATAACGTTTATTAAAAATACTCGCGTTATATGATTAACGCCGAGATGACATACAAATGGATTAGACAATAAAAACACGCAAATACATAAATATATCAGAAAAGAAATGTGTCATAGGAAAAAAAAAAAACGTTGATTCTAAATTGAAGAATACGTATGTCCTCATATAATTAAGATGAGAATAGTAGTCCGAAAAATCTAAATTATACAAATATTCAATCCTCATCTAAAAAAAACAACTTTCTAAACAAGATCGGTTTATTAAAGATACGTGCACGTGAAGCAGTTTTTGTGGTTTCATTTTTTTCCCATCATTTTCCGTCAAATTGTAAGAGTGAATGTTGTATTTTGGTGACAGTTAAAGTGGAAGTAGTGGGCAAATGGCGAAAGAGAGAAGGAACAATGCTCGTTTCATTTTACTTCAGTCGATGTTCTCAGAAATCAAGGGGCCCCATGCCTGGGGCGAACACTTAATCTCTCTATATATTGATTTGTTCAGAATACGTTCCTTGTCGTGGATTTTGCGAAGTCCAAGAATGACACTGACTTCCACCCTCTTTATGCTGGCAGTTAATCGAAAAAGGCAGAAGTCCCATGGGTCGATCGTGAGTAAATTCTTTGCGTATTTCACACGATTTCCTTGTTTGTGTTACAATTATGCGCATTTAATTGTTCGGTGGATGTATTAATTGTTTGTTTACATCATGTTTGAGTTAGTGAAGACAAACTATGAATAAATACATATTTATTTAACGAGTCCCTTGTGTCGTCTTTAGATGCCGACGTAGGCGTGCAAGTAAACATGTGTTTGAAAGATTCACTTTTATTACTTAATCACACTTTTCCTATCAAAAATAATCAGATTTCAATATGAAAAGTTGTTTACTGGAAAGATTTTTCTTCTCTTGTGCATTTCGTATGTTGTGGTACTCACATTATTTTATTTATCTACCTCTCACAGCGGTAAGATGTGACACAAGGTCGGGAAAGTGGGATTTAATAAGCCAGCGGCCGAGAAGGTGAGCACTCTGACCATTTAAAAATTGCCTGGGCAGCCCCGTCGGCATTCGCCGGTAGGGGCGCACCAGGCAGTAAGCAATAAACTTACTCCTCCCCAAAGAGGGGAGGACAAGGCTGGGAGGTTGGACCTCCTAGAACTGCACAGGACCGACCCATAGACCGGCGTAAATCAAGCCCCGAAGGCCAAGACAATACCAGTCTATGGGGTGCAGTATCCATCGGAACAGATACTACACTTTGATCTTGGTCAAAAGGGCTTTATTTATCTACCTCCCACAAGGTAAGATGTGACACAAGGTCGGGAAAGTGGGATTAGAAAAACCAGCACTCGAGAAGTTGAGCACTCTGGTCATTAAAAATTGTCTGGGCAGCCCCGTCGGCATTCCCCGGTAGGGACGCCTCAGGCAGTAAGCAATAAACTTACTCCTCCCCAAAGAGGGGAGGAAAAGCCTGGGAGGGTGGATCTCCCAGAACTGCACAGGACAGACCCATAGACCGGCGTAAATCAAGCCCCGAAGGCCAAGAGAATACCAGTCTATGGGGTGCAGTATCCATCGGAACAGATACTACACTTTGATCTTGGCCAAAAGGGCCTTATGGGAAGCGGAATATTTTCACTCTATCCTTTCTAACCCGATGATCGCCTTCGTGGTCGTGCTACAGCAAAAACCTTCGTGGTCGTGCTACAACAAGAACAACACAAAACAAGTTGTTTGTATAACTAAGTTGAGCTCTGCATGCGTGTGTGATACTGTCGTCGCGGTAAAGAACCCCCAAACGTTGTCTGTTGATTGTTATAGGTCGTGTCGGCCCCTAGTGACTATTTTTGTGTAACGCTGAGTCGTTGAACTTCGGACTCTCTCGGCGATCCTCTCGAGCCTAACTCTGATCGCTAAATATATTTACTTTCGACCGGAAATCCTAAACGTCCGCTTTTTGTCTCAGTCACACCCAGCTGATCAACGGAAACAACTACTACCGCTCTCGCCCTCTCAGCCACTGCCAGCTAAATACTCGGAAACTATCAAACAACAGGCGCCACCTGTCTGGAGAGATTCAATAGATTTCGGCGGCCTCAGCATCGTCTTTCCACTCATCTCACTTCCGATCGCGTTTCCTTTTTGTGAATCATTTCGTCCACATTTCGTCCACCTGTCTGGAGAGATTCAATAGATTTCGGCGGCCTCAGCATCGTCTTTCCACTCATCTCACTTCCGATCGCGTTTCCTTTTTGTGAATCATTTCGTCCACATTTCGTCCACCTGTCTGGAGAGATTCAATAGATTTCGGCGGCCTCAGCATCGTCTTTCCACTCATCTCACTTCCGATCGCGTTTCCTTTTTGTGAATCATTTCGTCCACATTTCGTCCACCTGTCTGGAGAGATTCAATAGATTTCGGCGGCCTCAGAATCGTCTTTCCACTCATCTCACTTCCGATCGCTTTTCCTTTTTGTGAATCATTTCGTCCACATTTCGTCCACCTGTCTGGAGAGATTCAATAGATTTCGGCGGCCTCAGAATCGTCTTTCCACTCATCTCACTTCCGATCGCTTTTCCTTTTTGTGAATCATTTCGTCCACATTTCGTCCACCTGTCTGGAGAGATTCAATAGATTTCGGCGGCCTCAGAATCGTCTTTCCACTCATCTCACTTCCGATCGCGTTTCCTTTTTGTGAATCATTTCGTCCACATTCTCCGGGGTCATGGATCTTGGTGGGGGGGGGGGGCAGTCCATAGTATCACACTTTGATATTAAGTACACTCTCTTTTTTAATAAATATCGAAATTAATACTCAGCACAGATCCTATCGGCGACGCCGTTTCGTTATACTTTTTATAGGACGAAATTCACTTAGCAGATAATAGGGTGCCGGGTTATTGTGTACATTCTACTTATAAGCAATACAACCCGGCTATGCTAATTACTGTATTAGCCAAGTCAACAATATTACATCTCCAGGAATTTCATAGGCTTCTCGCCCTGTGTGTATCTATGGCGTCTTCTCTATCCCTCTCTGTTGAGTTATTTGTATTTTTTGTTCACGGCATGTGCTTCGATGAATCTTATCCAAATTTCTACAATTTTAGGTTCTTCAATATTCAACACAGATCATATCGGCGACGCCATTTTGCTATGATGTTAAACTAACTTAGTTAACTAAGCCGCTAATAGGGTGCCGGGTATATAGGCTATTTATAGGTGATAAAGCCCGGCTATGCTAATTACTGTATTAGCCTAGCCGGTAAATATTACAATATTATATAAGTAATATTGATTTTGAGTATGGCCTAAATGTGAATCTGGTAGTAAGGCCCAAATCTTGAAGCTTTAAGGTGTAGGGTAAGGGTTAGGGTTAGGTGTATGGTAAGGGTTAGGGTTAGGGTTAGGGTTAGGGTTAGGGTTTAGGGTTAGGGTTAGGTTTTAGGTTAGAGTTATGGTTTATGGTTAGGGTTAGGGTTTAGGTTAGAGTTATGGTTTATGGTTAGGGTTAGGGTTTAGGTTAGAGTTATGGTTTATGGTTAGGGTTAGGGTTTAGGTTAGAGTTATGGTTTATGGTTAGGGTTAGGGTTTAGGTTAGAGTTATGGTTTATGGTTAGGGTTAGGGTTTAGGTTAGAGTTATGGTTTATGGTTAGGGTTAGGGTTTAGGTTAGAGTTATGGTTTATGGTTAGGGTTAGGGTTTAGGTTAGAGTTATGGTTTATGGTTAGGGTTAGGGTTTAGGTTAGAGTTATGGTTTATGGTTAGGGTTAGGGTTTAGGTTAGAGTTATGGTTTATGGTTAGGGTTAGGGTTTAGGTTAGAGTTATGGTTTATGGTTAGGGTTAGGGTTTAGGTTAGAGTTATGGTTTATGGTTAGGGTTAGGGTTTAGGTTAGAGTTATGGTTTATGGTTAGGGTTAGGGTTTAGGTTAGAGTTATGGTTTAGGGTTAGGGTTTAGGTTAGAGTTATGGTTTAGGGTTAGGGTTTGGAGTGTTTTGAGTCTCTATCTTTCTCTATTTCTCTTTTTCTCTCTATTCAAAAATAAAATGAATATGAAATAAACGATCGCAGAAAAAAATCATGCAAAACGGATGCAGAATTATTAAAAACAATGAACATGGAATTGGAGACGTTATTTTGAAATTTTAATTTTGAAAAAAAGTAAAAAGTAAAATAGAATGGATGGCAGATTTATTTAAAGTACCGATGAAATAATAAAAAAAAAATGATAAAAGAACAAAAACCGAAAATGAAGAATCTCACTGTTTGAAAGCAATTAGAATATTGAAAGACGAGTGTCAGGAAATACTGTTGACCGCGCCGCGAGTCAAATAAAAATGTCTCACGGGGAGAATCTTCACCGACAAATAACACTAATACTAACCATAAAATACTAAACGTAGTACAATTGGTATTATTGGTACTTAAATTATTGGCGTAAGATCCTATTTTTTTAAACTACGAATAAATAGTGTCTCCATTGGCAACATTACTACTACTACTACTACTACTACTACTACTACTACAACTAATAATAATAATAATCGTGTTATTTTTGCTGCACTCTGGTATCGAAGAAGCAGGCTATATCAATGATTAAGCAAGAACTATTAATATGTGTAAACAAAAACAAGAGAACCTGCTTGATCATTTATATAGTCTGCCCATTCGATACCAGAACACGAACAAAATACCAAGATCAAAATGAGAATTAGTTAGACTATGGAAATGTAAAGAACTCAAAATGAGTCCCGTTGTAATTGGAACGCTTGGGACTATAATGAAAAGTCACCATAAATTGACGAGACAGTTTATTTTGAAATTCTGCAAAATACTTGCCTGTTAAGAACGGCGAAAGTGTTGAAGTACAGCTTTAACGTCTAACGTCGAGGAATTTGACTTGCTGTTCAAAAACTAAAACCAAACTAAATACATCCAAAATTTGAGACTACTATAGAAATACTACTAATAATAATACTAATACTAGTAATACTACAACTAATGATAGTGATACTAAAAATAATTGCTCTGGGACGAAGAAGGGGGCGGTGAGATGATATTGTTGTTGATTTAATTAGTATTGTGTTGGGTTTAGATTCCATATGAGATCTTTAATATCTGCTCAGT
>OY744547.1:66003427-66010927 GCA_963556195.1 Sepiola atlantica
GTAATTGCGCATCCTTTGCTTCAGTATAAACCTCCAATCGCGCATGACCAGGAGGTGTCCATTGTCTCTTGAGAAAAAATTCCACTAAGATGAATTCACAATAATCCAAATTCATCCAAGCAATTCAAATATACCATGAAGGAATCAAAGAAGGACCTTCTTCGAGGGTTTTAGTGCCGTTGATAATCAGGGATCGAGTCTTTAGAATACGAACAAGAATCGCTCGTTTTCTATTTCCCCGCTTTGATTTTCGAAAGGTTTAATATTTTGTGGAACTTTTATTGACGACAATAAAAGATTTGCTTTGAATCGTGTCGCTTTGTGCCTAGAATTCATCCAAGACAAAACCTGAAAGCAGAAGGCACCGACTGTTTCATCAAGATCGATCTTATTGGCGTCGAGCGAGGATTCTGATGATGACGTCAGTAGTTCTGTATTTCTTTACTTTCAATAATCAAATTTTCTTTACAGAAAGAAAAATAAAATTACTTCCATATCTGGTATTTTCTTGTTCCAATTCAAGATGAATATATATATATATATATATATATATATATATATATATATATATATATATATATATATATATATATATATATATATACAAGTTCCGTTATCTCGTTCGGAAGAACGCCGAATGCCAACCATATATATATTCAAGATGAATATATATATATATATATATATATATATATATATATATATATATATATATATATATATATATAGTGTGCCATGTTATCAATAAAGTGCTCTATCGCAGATGAGTGAGAGCTAATATAATTTATTTGAAAACTATATGGTACATATTTCAGAAACGTACCGCGGTTTCACCCAGATAGGCTGACTATTTACATTAAAAAAATATCCATGCCCAGTGGAATTGTCATCGTTCTGAATAAGGTAAAACCACGATCATCATGGTTTTACCTCATTCAGAACGATGACGATTCCACTTGGCATTCAAGGTGGCGGCTTTTCTTGTTAAATTCCTAGCATTTAAATTCCATAATGTCGTCCTATCACTCAAAAGAGCAGGTTTATAATCTCAGTATTCCTTTTGGTATTTTCGTAATATCACTTTTTATAATTCTAGAAAAAAGACAGGTTATCCATTCATCCTAGCAGGTGTATATGTCTACTGAGGCATATCAAAACTATCGATATCTTAAAAATCATTTTCTTCCACCTTTCATTTTCTGTTGATCTTCATTCTAATTTTGCTAAAATCTTCTCTGAGCCTGCCTGCATCCACGAACGTACCTCTTATTGGACTTTTTACCCTTTTGGATTTTCTATTTTCGCCGTACTTGAAGTTTTGGCTTCTTGGAATTTAACTTTGAAACCTCTCTCATTACATCTCGTGCCTTTAACGACCTACCTATCTACATCTTATTCTCTCCGCTGGACTTTTCGACACTGGACTTTTTAGCAATCGGACATTTGCTTTCATTCGGGCAGAGTTTTGTCCTGCGTTTCTTTCCCTACAACTTTTATTTCATTTTTTCAAATTTTAAATCTTGGCCATTGCCAACTTATCTATCCCAGCGACTTCCTCTGATGATAAGATTTTGATCTTTGAAAAGCCTGGCTTAAGGAAAATTTAACTTGAATAAATTGCCTTTTTGCGGAATATACCTTGCTCTGAGTTATTGAATTGAATTTCGATTTGGCTTTTGCTTCTCTAATTCCTTTCCATTCTTCTTCATATCTACCTGCTCTATCCTGGATATTGAGCTGTATACTCTTCACAATAGGTTTTACCTTTCCTAAAAGTTCGCTTTTAGTACACCTCTTTATATATATATATATATATATATATATATATATATATATATATATATATATATATATATATATATATATATATATATATATATATTAATTGAATAACATAATAAAATGAGAAATAATCAGATTTTATTAAAGTTTAAAAACAAGGAGTGATACTGCGTCTTTAATTCATGTGTTTTCAAAGAAAATCCTCTCATCAGAGGACCATTACCGCAATGACATTACTGCAGGTAATACAAATTAAGCTTTGAAAATATATAAAATTGTATATATATATAAATGCATCTAGATACATGTAAAACATCAAATGTATCAGCCCAAAACACACTTGTTTGTTAAACTTATACAGTTCATCCAAGTCAACAGTTCAAAACAATTCAGAGAAAAATGTCAGAGAGATCGATTAAAAAACAGTCCAGGTGGTGATTGGAAGTCCAAACTGAAAACATTATCCAGGCGGGAAATTTGCTATCGATTTTTGTTTTATATATTTTTATATCAAAGATGAAATAGATTTGTCATCCGCACATCTTTATCTCTCTTCATCCATTTACTTTTTATAATTGCTCTATCTCGTAAATTGAGCTTTAATCATTTCACTATAGGTTCAATTCTCTATAAGTATAATTTTAGTCTCATATTTTATTGTATATATATTATATATATATATATATATATATATATATATATATATATATATATATATATATATATATATATATGAATAGATGAAAAGATAAAATAATCCGACGGTATGAAATTAAAATGGAATAAGCGGAAGACCTAAAAAGCTCAACGTTTCGCCCAAATGTTATATGGGCTTTGTCAAGAGCATTTTTTCGTTCGCTCTTGACAATGCTCATATAACATTTGACCGAAATGTTGAGCTTTTTAGGTTTTCCGCTTATTCCATTTTAATTTCATATATATATATATATATATATATATATATATATATATATATATATATATATATATATATATATATATATATATATATATATATCTGATGATGAAGTATATCTTCGAAAATTAAATTGAAAAAAAAAATTAATAAAACTAAAATGCATTGTATGGCGTTCTAATTGCTTATTATTATTATTAATAATTAATATTTCCATGTAAACAATGCTTTCTAACCAAGGACAACATCTCTCTTATATATATATATATATATATATATATATATATATATATATATATATATATATATATATATATATATAGAGAGAGAGAGAGAGAGAGAGAGAGAGAGAGAGTAAGATAATACTTTAAAGATACAAATAATATCTTTAGCCAGTAGACTATCAGAATAAAAACAAAGCTCAATATAGTGTATAGAGCAATAATATTAATTGAATGACATAATAAAATGAGAAATAATTCAGATTTTATTAAAGTTCAAAAACATGTGTATTTTTGGCAGATATATTTGATGTTGTATATGTATCTTTATGTATTTTTAAAATATATTTTAATATATTTTCAAAGCTTGATTTTTATTACCTGCAGTAATGGTCCTCTGAGGAGAAGATTTTCTTTGAAAACTCATGAGTTAAGGACGCAATTTCATTCCTTGTCTTTGAACTTTAATAAAATCTGATTAATTACTCATTTTATTGTGTCATTAAATTAATATTGCTCTATAAACTATATTGAGCTTTGTTTTTATCCTGATAGTCTACTGGTTAAAGATATTATTTATATCTTTAAAGTATTATCTTACTATGGTACTAGTATCGATCTTTAACCAGTTGTCGTGAGGTTCGACTCGGAAGCGTTCGGCTGTCCTACGCAAACACCCGAGAGTTGACGAGCTGATTTGTACCAGACGACAATTTTGATACGGTGCTGCTTGTTTTGTTTTATTTGTTGTTAGGGTTAAAGTTTAGGGTTTAGGGTTAGGGTTAGGGTTGAAAATATTTATTTGATAACAGTAATTTCGCTCGGTTTTGCTTGTTTTATTTGTTTAAAAAATTTCTTGCAACTATTACTAAAAATTATAGGACGACACAACGTATCAAAATAAAAACAATATTTATTTGATAACAGTAACTTCGCTATGTTTTGCTTGTTTTGTTTTTTTCTTGTTTCTTTTAGAAAATTTCTTGAAAATATAACTTACAATCACAGGACGCAGCACCGTATCAAAATTGTCGTCTGGTACCATTCGGCTCGTCAACACTCGGGCGTTTGCGTAGGACAGCCGAACGCTTCCGAGTCGAACCTCACGAGAACTGGTTCAGGATCGATATCAGTACCCTTACTATATATATATATATATATATATATATATATATATATATATATATATATATATATATATATATATAAGGGTAACATGAAGTGAGCAAGCAAAGATGGCGTCATAAAAATCTGAGAGAGAAAAAAAAACGTTGTTAGCTGAAAAAGTACATCGCCAGCAGACCAAAAATCGCGTCCATCTTTTCTGTTACTTTTCCGAAGTGGAATCTATTTTCCGGAAGACGGCGATGGAGAATCACGCGTTAATTTCACGGATCATTTGTGCCGATGGACTTGTTCGACTATAACAACATAATTATACATTACACTGCCGTGTGCAAGCATACATTTTCCAAGGTGGAGAACGACTGCAAGGGAACAAGTTAAAAAAAAATAAAATAAAAATAAAAAAAATAAAACCCCAAAAAACAAAAACAACGAAAACAAAACTGGGATGGACATAAATTGATGAATGCTGGAAAACGAGATTACACAGCAAATCTCGCAAAACCACGTACTGAATCTCGCAAAACCACGCACGTAAATAAAAGCATATTTTTTCATTCTGAAAGTGAGCTAACGTACCCCCCCCCCTTTACACACACAACCATACTCATATATGTACATATCCACACGCCTATTATTGTAATAATGTTAGTAAATCAACGTTTGTTTCCCTAAGGCTTCCCCCTATATTTTTAACTAGCAGGGCTACCCGACATTGCCCGGGACAAAAATGTAACATATTTCTATTAAAACTTCTATCTTTGTACCTCTCTTTATCTGTCCCCTTAGCTTTTCTCTCCCTTCTCCCCCTCTCCTCTTTTTTCCTCCCCCCCCCCATGTGATGTTGCTTATAGTAACAACACTAAGCTGGATACTCCACCAGACTAGATGAATTCTTGTCCTGGAAGCCGGTAAAACCAAGAGACCAGAAGAAAGATATACTATAACATACTTAACTGGTCAATTAGGGAGAGGAAATGTAATGTTCTTAACTTTTTACTAACTCAACGTTTAGGCGTTAAAAGAGAACTTTAATGGAATCTTTAAATATCTATGTATGTTAGCCACAGGAAGGTGCCGCCCCTTGATTACGGAGAACTTCGACTGAAGTAAAATAAACCAAAAGAGAGACACAGACAACTCTTATAAATATAATAGATTCTTCGAGGAATAAGTCGGCATAAGGGAAGTAACTCATTGACATAAAATCAGTTACTTCCCTTTAGTACATAAAATGGTTGAATAACCTAACCAAATTACCTGACGAAATCTGCAGCTCATTAGGATAAAAGAATGAATAATTGTTTTCAAATTTGAGATATTATTGAATTAGGACAACGCTGATCGAGAATATACAAACTTTGTGGGCATGTGTTTTGTAGTTTTTTTAAAAAACTTTTAGTTTAACACACACACACACACACACACACACATACATACACACACAAACACACACACATACACACACATACACACACACGCATACACACACACACACACACACACACACACAAACAAACAGCTGCCTTTTATATAATAGATCACAGAAAATACATGCTCACATATTCGTAAGTTTTGTGATTAAATTAAGTTTTTAAATATTTCTATTAAAATAGGAAAGTTCCCTGTCCGGTTAGAGATTCCGTACAGGTCCCAAAGTTATAAGAGATGTACATGAAGAAGGTTACATATATCGAAACGTTGTGAATATAACAATCAAGATGAGAATAGTAGTACGAATAAAAACAAATGTAAACATATTTTTCAAAAATATAAATTTTAGACACTGCTATGAGCTTTTTTACTCTGAACTTGGCCAATAAGTAGGTGGTCAATTTACGTTAGATTTATATA
Source organism: Sepiola atlantica (assembly GCA_963556195.1). NCBI lineage: Eukaryota > Metazoa > Mollusca > Cephalopoda > Sepiida > Sepiolidae > Sepiola > Sepiola atlantica. The sequence continues at coordinate 66,009,326 of OY744547.1, forward strand.
GAAAAGTGACCCCCCCCTCCAAAATCTAAAATAATAAAAACATTTGAAATTTTTTTTATGGAATATGATTCACTATGGTTCCAAAAGTCCTCAGTTAAAAAAAATTTCCAAAAATATTAAATTTTGAAAGGGCTATAATTTTTTAACCCTAAAGTAAAGGTTCGCCCATTTCCCATATAGGTTGAATCGAGAAGAAGTAATTGCACAAGAGAAAAACACATAATGTATATATATAAATATATTTCTGAAGACGTTCGCTAACATAAACGAAACCGGTAAAATCTCTTGTTTTTGTTTTTCTCCTGCATGTTAACTAGTTTTCCGTTTGTCATTTTTCACACATTTTGTCTACCACGTCATTTCATTTTCATGACTTATCGTGTACTTTACTATATATATATATATATATATATATATATATATATATATATATATATATATATAGGGTGTCTCAAAAAATGTACTCGTAGAATGACGAGAAAACTTTTATTTATGAACATAGAGTGAAATGAAATAGCATCGAATACATGAGACAGATGTAATTGAAGAATCATGTTCGCAAATGTTCAAACTGATGACCATTATTGTTCAAACAAAGCTGATAACGCGCACCAAGGTAAATAAAGGTTTTCTCGTCATTCTAAGAGTGAGTACATTTTTTTGAGACACCCTGTATATATAGGTTGAATCGAGAAGAAGCAATTAAATGAGAGAAAATACACAAGAGAAAAAAACATAATGTATATATATATATATATATATATATATATATATATATATATATATATATATATATATATATATATATATATATAGACACACATGTAGACTATAAATAATAATTTGTAGTTTATATGAGTTGATTTCCACATTAGATAATTTTCCTTAAGATTTCAGCCGTTATTATTATTATTATTATTATTATTATTATTATTATTATTATTATTATTATTATTATTATTATTATTATTATTATTATTATTATTATTATTATTATTATTTATGTTTAGGTTAATGTCCGCTTTTTTACCCTCCACCAAGCTTTTACAATATCAGAGAGAAACTACTTTTCATAGGTCAGTTTTTTTGTCACGATGTACTTCTTTGCGATGTTCCAATCTTCTTGAAGTAACTCTCAAGTTTCTTGGGAATTGGTCCTATCGTTCCGATCACAACTGGTATCACCTCTGTCATATTTCCCCAGAGTTTTGATAATTCTATTCTGAGTTCAAAATAAGTGGCACTTGCTCTCCAACTACTTCTCTCACACATTGTGTGATTATAAGGAATCGCGATATCGTTAATTTGCCACGTCATCTTGTTTATCAAAGACAATAATACCCAGCCGTCTCTCTCTCCCCCCCCCCTCTCTCTCTCTAAATGATTCTCTTAGTCGATAAATTAAATTCGAAGCCGTAGACCCTTTGCAGTACTTTCTTGGCCTTTTGGCTAAAATCAAAGTGTAGTATCTGTTCCGATGGATACTGCACCCCATAGACTGGTATTGTCTTGGCCTTCGGGGCTTGATTTACGCCGGTCTATGGGTCTTGTCCTGTGCAGTTCTATGAGGTCCACCCTCCCAGGCTTTGCCTCCCCTCTTTG
>OY744547.1:66015927-66045927 GCA_963556195.1 Sepiola atlantica
TTTTACTTTATTTGAAGTTCTCAGAAATCAAACTAATATTTGATCTGGAGCTAATATTTGATCTCTATATGAGATACATAGATATTCGAATATTCCATTAATGTCCTCCTTTGCTTGTCAAACGTTGAGTTAGTAAAAGAGTTCAGAATATTAATTTTTCTCTCTCGTTAAGTATGTTGTAGTATATCTTCATTGTGGTCTCTTGGTCTTACCGGATTCCAGGACAAGAATTCATCTAGTCTGGTGGAGTATCCAGCTTAGTGCTGTTACTTGAGATAACATCACCAGGAGAAGGTGCACCATTCCTCGTATGAGCCAGTGTATGAGCCGTGTCGAGGGGATCTTATTTCTGCTGCGAATCCTATGTTATTTTGAATATATGGTCAGCGGTTTACTTGTAGGAGGAAGTATCCTCATGTCAGGATGTCCTGACAAACCCTTGTACAGAGAGACTGAAGACACTCGAGGATGGTGTCTAGTAGGTAATTCAAACTCCCCAGTAGGTAATTCAAACTATCTCAATTGATCACAACATGTTTTTTTTTATCCTTCAGGTGATAATTGATATACTTTGTTAGCGTTTGGTTTTAAATGTCTTTCTCTTCAAACTCTGTGTGTTTGTGTGTGTTTGTGTGTGTTTGTGTGTGTTTGTGTGTGTATGTGTGTGTTTGTGTGTGTTTGTGTGTTCCCTATAGAAAGAAGGGTTAGAGAATCTACATAAAAATTAAAAAAAATGTCAAATTAATGTAGATTCTCTAACCTTTGTTTCTGTAGGGAACACACACATACATTGAAATATATATACATACATTGAAATATATATATATATATATATATATATATATATATATATATATATATATATATATATATATATATATATATAAATATACATATATATAAATATACATATATTTATTTATACATATATATCGTCCAAATCTAACCCACTAAGTGACAAATAAATTACAACACTATCACTCCTAAATGTGAATGCATGATTGAAGCAGATAAACATACAGCATCTATTATAAACAATTAATTAATTCTAATTAATACTTAGTTACGATTAAAACACATATAAAGAGAGAGGAGAGAGGGGGAGTGAGGTTTTTGTCGTGATGAGGTGTGGCATGGATTTTGAGGGACATATATATGTATAGATATGAGAAAGGAAGGATGAGAGTAATCCGACGTAATGGGAAATGAAAAAAGAAAAACCAAGGAACATTTTTTTATATGTTCATCAACGTTTCGTCTTTATTGTAAGACTTTCTCAAGATGATAATTGAAGAAAAATGTCATGCAAGTACATCGGAGTTTGGGGTTGAGATGGTTGAGAGATGAATGAATGTAGTAGCCGTGGCCACTATGAACGCCAGAGAGTCCAGGCTGCGAGAAGTCGATGGTCGAGAAAGAATCAAATGAATATGAAAAGCTTAGAGTAGATAGGATTGAGACAGCTATGAAATGGGGAAGGGGTGAGAATATATGGACTCTCTGGCGTTCATAATAGCCACAGCTACTACATTTCTCAGTCAGTAAGCAATAAACTTACTCCACCCCAAAGAGGGGAGGTAAAGCCTGGGAGGGAACACCTCCTAGGACTTCCCAGGACCTAATATCTCAGCCCGACATATTAATAAAGGCCACAGAAATGGCCCAGTTCATGCCGGACTGATTGTCGAGAACGAATACTCGACTGGTATTTCCCCATCCCGAAGTCCCAAATCAAACGGAGTTACTGAAGACTGAACAGGCTGGGATCGTCCACCATTCAAAGAAGATGTTGAGCCAAGATTTTTTTTTTTTAACATGGTTCACCCCAAACAAGGCAGGCCGCCACTGTAGACGTAAGGGGCTACTGAGAAAAAAGAAAAGGAGAGAAGGATCTGCGCAGCGAGATGTCTGTTTACATTAGTTTTAGATTTCTGCATGTTAGTACTGTCGGGGAAACAGGGGTCAGGGAGGGAGTTCCAGAGGCCAGTAGCACGAGGAAAGAAGCTATTTGAGTAGAAGGCTCTCCGGCATCTGGGGACCTCCACAGTGAATGAATGAGATTTAGCTGATTGTCGAGTTAGTCTAGTGAATTTACGTCGAGGGGGGGGGGCATCAGAGTAGCCAATTCATCGGAGCATAATCCATTGAAGTATTTGTAAAACAAACACAAGGATGCTATATTGCGACAATGCGACAATGGGACAGTGACTGGAGCTTGGTTGACAGTGAGGGACCTATTAGGTTGGCGACCCTTTTTTTGGACCTTTTCAAGGAGGGAGAGACTAGTGGGTAATGCACCAGCCCAGATGTGGCAACAATACTCCATGCATGGGCGGATGAGGACACGAATTCTCCCCAACACGACTGTCGAATCTCCCAAATCCACTCGTTCATAGATCTCATCAACTCTAACCCTAAACCCTAACCCTAAACCCTAACACTAAACCCTAATCCTAAACCCTAACACTAAACCCTAATCCTAAACCCTAATCCTAACCCTAAACCTAAACCCTAAACTCTAACCCTAACCCTAACCCTAACCCTAAACCCTAACCCTAACCCTAAACCCTAACCCTAACCCTAACCCTAACCCTAAACCTAACCCTAAACCCTAACCCTAACCCTAAACCTAACCCTAAACCCTAACCCTAACCCTAACCCTAAACCCTAACCCTACATCGTCGACACATCACCACGCGTGCTGCACACACATCATCCATATTGCCACAGATATATCGACGTGCAGTTCCCGCCGCCTCCATCGACATTTTTCCTGTTCTGACTTATTAGCTTCTATCTCTGTGTACGCTACACGCAGGATATTCTTGATCAATTTACCGCGACGCACTTCCCCCGAGGACAAAAACTTCCAATTTGTTTTGTCAATATTCGAGACCTTTTTTTTCCTTCTGTCTCTTAGTTATGAGCAGCCGTTGGCGTGACGTGCGCAACGTTTGTAACGAAAGCACGGCTAATTATGTACGACGCTGACGTCATTGGGGCGACTCTGCCTATTGAAACATGGAAGAACGTTCTTATATATATATATATATATATATATATATATATATATATATATATATATATATATATATATATATATATGGGAAGAGAAGGATGAAAGTAATCCGACGTGATGGGAAAATGAAAAAGGAAAACCAAAAAATGGATGTTTTTTATGTGTACATCAACGTTTCGTCTTTATTTATAAGACTTCATCAGGATGATAAAATAGAGAAAGAATGTCATGCAAGCACAGATACATAATATGTCTACCCTACATGTATCTGTGCTTGCATGACATTCTTTCTCTATTTTATCATCCTGATGAAGTCTTATAAATAAAGACGAAACGTTGATGTACACATAAAAAACATCCATTTTTTGGTTTTCCTTTTTCATTTTCCCATATATATATATATATAATATAAATATAGAGGCAAAAAAACATGTATTAGATGCGAGTAATTAAATCAAAAGAAAAAGAAAAATATTTCGAAAAATTTAACAAAATATTTCAAAATACCTTCCGTTTTTTTTTTCTTCATTTTGATTTTTTTTTTAGCTAATATTTCGCTTGACAAAAACAAGCTTCGACAGAGCCAAGACAAATAAAGGTATAACTTTTTTTTTTCCATAATAAATAATTAATATATATATATATATATATATATATATATATATATTCAATATTTTTTATTTAATTTTATACCATATCAATGTTGTGAAAAACAGATTCACGTCATTTCATAAAACTTGTTTTTTTTTATTCAGCATACAATTGTTTCCGCTCACACCAAGATATTTGTAAAATGCTCCTGTGCTTTTATTTCTTGGTGTGGCTATCTTCAGTGCTAATTGTAAAAAACAAATCAAAAAAGCAAAAACAATGAAAACCTAGGCGAGCAGAGTCTAAATTACAATCAGTACTCAGTATCAACATTATATCTTTTTTTCTTTCACATGGAACTATGATCTCATTATATCCTAGTTGTTACATGTATGTATCCTATGATTACGTTTCTCTCTCTCTCTCTCTCTCTCTCTCTCTCTCTCTCTCTATATATATATATATATATATATATATATATATATATATATATATATATATATATATCAGACATTTTAGTTTGACATATATATATATTTAGATTAATATATATATATATATATATATATATATATATATATATATATATATATATATATATATACAGGGTGGGCAAAAATAAGGGTCCTATTTTTAAAAATTCATAACTTTTTTATTTATTGATTTTTTTTAATTTTTTTTTTGGAATAAGTAAAGGACCCCTTCCGAAGCAAGCATGAGCCGTATTAGCCCTAAGGAACGTACCCTCATTTAGAAAACATTATTTTGCTTAAAAAACTCAAAACAGTGTAAAAAAACAATACTTTAGTTTTTGTAAGTTTTAAGAAGTGTTTTTCGGCTAAAATTTGTTTTGTTTATTTCAAAAAATCTCGGAAGGGTCAGTCTACACACACATAAAGTTTGGTGAGTTTAACTTTTATTTTGTGGAAGTTATTCAAATTCAAGTTATTCAAATTTAAAGATAGGACCCTTATTTTGGCCCACCCTATATATATACATATATACTAGCTGGCTTCGCTCACTAACTCTTGCTTCAAATTTATTATCTATATATATAATGTAAATCATCCTTATTTAATATGTATTAAATAAGGTATACATTTCATTAAAATTGGACTTATTTGAATTTTCGGTTAAATTTCAGTTTGTGTGTGGTGGTTTGGAGTGGATTGGGGTATTTTGTGCACTCGGCGAATCTCTTAATATTATCAAAATTTGCTGAAATTTTGGAATTAGACATCATTTATTCGTCATTTACCCTATGGTTTAAATTTCATTTGAATCTAAGGAAAAACAGTTTTCAGTAAGGGAGTGGGGACGGCGCCCGGGGACCACCAGCGTTGAAGTGATATATTTCTTATATAGCCTATGACCTTCACTGAGGAGTCAGTAATCCACATGCCAATTTTTAAGCAATTCTGTCCAGCGGTTTGGGTGAACATAAGACACAAAGATCAGGCGGACATATACACACACAGAGTTACTATTTTATTAAAAAAAAAATATTTTAAAAAATTTATCTTCCTCCCACAGCGGTAAGATGTGACACAAGGTCGGGAAAGTGGGATTTGAAATACCAGCGCCCGAGAAGATGAGCACTCTGGCCTACAAAAAATGCATGGGCAGCCCCGTCGGCATTCCCCGGTAGGGGCGCCTCAAACAGTAAACGATAAACTTACTCCACTCCAAAGAGGGGAGGCAAAGCCTGGGAGGGTGGACCTCCTAGAAGTGCACAGGATAAACCCACAGACTGGCGGAATCAAGCCCCGAAGGCCAAGACGATACCGGTCGATAGGGTGTAGTATTCATCGGAACAGATACTATACTTTGATCCTGGCCAAAAGACTATATATATATATATATATATATATAATAATAATTATTATAATCCAGGTTAAACATCCACGGGGTAGTAATCCAAAGAACTTCAACCGGGTTTATAAAAAGTGCTCAATATCAAATAGAGCTTTTATATATGATTATTTTTATTTACACAGACATGTACAAAATCTGCGACACTGGCATGCCGATGTTATCGATCAACAGCTATTATAAACTGAGATCGCATCAGGGAGAGTTAGAATCCGATCTTAACCTTAGATCATATTTGGAAAGGTTTGGAAAGGTTCTTTCTAAATATGATCTAAGGTTAAGATCGGATTCTAACTCTGCCGGATGAGATCTCAGTTTATAATAGCTGTTGATCGATAACATCGACATGCCAATGTCCCAGATTTTGTACATGTCTGTGTAAATAAAAATAATCATATATATATATATATATATATATATATATAGGGTGGGCCAAAATAAGGGTCCTATCTTTAAATTTGAATAACTTGAATTTGAATAAATTCCACAAAATAAAAGTTAAACTCACCAAACTTTATGTGTGTGTAGACTGACCCTTCCGAGATTTTTTGAAATAAACAAAACAAATTTTAGCCGAAAAACACTTCTTAAAACTTACAAAAACTAAAGTATTGTTTTTTACACTGTTTTGAGTTTTTTAAGCAAAAATAATGTTTACTAAATGAGGGTACGTTCCTTAGGGCTAATACGGCTCATGCTTGCTTCGGAAAGGGGTCCTTTACTTATTCTAAAAAAAAAAAAAAAAAAAAATCAATAAATAAAAAAGTTATGAATTTTTTAAAATAGGACCCTTATTTTTGCCCACCCTGTATATATATATATATATATAGACTGACAGACAAATAAATAAATATATAGGTATAAACTGAGATAGCTAGCTAAGAATGGTGTATTTGTCAAATCGTTTTGATAAAATTTAGTCTTTTTTTTTTTAAATTGTCTAAAAAGCCAGACTGTCGATATTGATAGAAGTGGATGATCGTAATTGCAAATCTAAAGTGGGCAAATGATATTAGGCAAAAATAACAGCTAAAAAAAAAATGACGTGTGACTGCTTTTCATCATCGCAACCTCTACCTTCCCCATCTCGGTCTCGACTCAAATGTGTGGCTGATATCAAATCAACACATAATATCATCCTATAATGTTTGCAATATGGCGCGACGGATATAGTGCTAAGTAATAAACAGTGCACAAGTGACCGGCTTTCTGTTGGTTGAAGGTTCAATCCTCGCTGTAGGCGATACTATAAATACTGTATAAAAAAGCTACTTGTTCGTTTTTTTTTTTTTTTACTCGGTCGTGCTTGTCAGAACGAGAACAATATACCATTATGGATTAAATAAACGGTTCAGTTCGAAATTCCGTACAGATTCCCGAGTTCGACAGGAAGCACCTGAAAACGGTCGGAGGTTACACCGGTTGAAACGTTGTTAGGATAACATCCAAGATGAGAACAATAGTCTTAATAAGCTAATTAATAGAAATTATTAAAAAAAAAAATAAAAAAATCCCCCATCCCTAAAATATATATAATTCGTTTTCTAGTTTTATTATTAACTAGCGATTCCAGAGTCACGACGTTGCCCGGGAAGACTGAAGAAACAAAGATTCGCAACCTCCCAAATGTATATTGACCGAAAAGAACCGGAAACATTATTTTCATTTCAAATTCTAAGCTTTTAATGGAAAAATATGTGTAAAAAGTTAATTGTATGTGAGGGGATACTCATTGACTTTCTTGCTTGGCCGCGGTGGTTGTATTTCTTTTTTTTTTTGAGGGCGGGGTGGTATTTAATTTACAATTTAACAAAAGAATAAAATGGCTGACTTGTGTAAGAATCAACCAAAATGCATTTTGGCAGAATCTAATTTTCTAACATAATTTATGTGAGGAAGGTGGGTACTCATTGACCTGCTTGCTTGGCATTGGTGGTGGTGTGTGTGTGTGTTTTGTGGAGGCCTTGTTTTTTTTTATTTACAATGTACAACTATATATAATAATAATAATAGTAATGATAATAATAATAACAATAATGATAATAATAATAGTAATAATAATAATAATGATGATAATAATAATAATAATAATAATAATGATAATAATAATAATAATAATGATGATAATAATAATAATAATGATGATAATAATAATAATAATAATAATAATAATGATGATAATAATAATAATAATAATAATAGTAATAATAATAATAATAATAATAATAATAATAATAGTAATAATAATAATAATAATAATGATAATAATAATAATAATAATGATAATAATAATAATAATAATAATAGTAATAATAATAATAATAATAATAATAATAATAATAATAGTAATAATAATAATGATAGTAATAATAATAATAATAATAATAATAATAATAATAATAATAATAATGATAAGGGATAACTGAGACCATACAAAGGACAGTAATGATCAAAACAGCTACAATCCTGAGAAATGTCCTCGAATGCGGAAACCAACCCACATAAGCAACGAATGGAGAACAAACACATGGAAGCACAAAACAACAGAACCGGGGAAAATACAACCGCACGAATGAGGCGCAAGCATAGGCTGACGCCACAAAAATTATGGACAGAGGGTCGAGGAGGGAAAGCGCAAACCAGACCTCCACTGGAAGAGCGCGGACAGCTCTGGAACCTTGGGAAGGCTTGTTGCCACTCGGGCCCCAGAGGGGACCAATGGCCCTTATCAGCGGGAAATCGTTGGTAGGTGGCTGTTGCGATTACCGCAAGGTCATCAGCGGTGATGAACGAAAAGAGGTGGAGCATACTGGAGGCCTGAGGAGACTTGTTGTCACTCGGACTCCAGGGAATACCACAGGTTGTCGGCAGTGGGCGACCACTGACGATGACCAGTGTGATAACTCCTAGTGAGTAAATAATAATAATGATAATAATAATAATAATAATAATAATAATAATGATAATAATAATAATAATGATGATAATAATAATAATAATAATAATAATAATAATAATAATAATGATAATAACGATAATAATAATAATAATAATAGTAATAACAATAATAAATTCGAAAGTATGATCTCAAAACACACAGAGAAATTTGAAATAGCAACATCATTTTGACATAACACCAATAAAACGAACAATAAGACAATTGAAATTTGGGGAAAATGTGTCGACAATAAGCAGTTATGAATTTGGTCAACTTAAAGATTAAAATATCGTTTCGGAAATTGCAGACAAAAGATCTGACGTAAAATCCGTAAATAAGTATTATATAAACTTGTGAAAAACAACAAAGAATAATTTAGGACAAGAAGGGTGGGGGCATGGGGCAGTGGAAATTTACGCATTAGACGCAGAACCATTAAGTCAACACGCAGAAACCTTTTCAGTTCACAGATATTGAAGACGCATACAAGCAATCAACTCCAAGACAAATCGTTGACAAAAGACTTTATATAAAAACGTGCAATAAAACAAAAGTAGACAGTTTTGGTACGATTTATCAAACCTTGTAAGTCTGGAGTTTATTATTTCACAGCTTTATAAGAGAACCAATGAAAGGGAAAGTACAAATCTGGTTATCTCCCTTACGCCATAATTGATTGTTATAATTCAAAACAATTAACATCTTCACCCTTATAGTGTAACACAAACTAGCAATATCTTTGCAAATAATTGTGTTACGATCACGTTTACTCTGCTATTATTTAGATATTATCAAACGCAAATTGACAAGATCGCTGTTGATGTCGTGCTTGTAGTGAAAATATTCTCGTTTTCGCAAAGTAAACGCAATAAAGTAATTGTCTTCTGTTTGGATAATTAATAGCCTCGAACCCAGAAAAGGTAATCGAACAAAAAACAAAACAAAAAAACAATAACAACAACAACAACAACAGCAACAAAAGAAAAAGAAGTAACATTTACTGTGTTATGTGAAAGTCGTCGGTGAGTGTCAAAAGCTGTCAAACCAAGACGTAAAAAATAAAACAAATAAAAATAAACGAACAAAAAATCAAGACAGCGACGACGAACATCAAAAGCGAAAACAAGATGGCGACGTAGAAAATAATGCTGGAGGCAGACGAAAAACTAAATCAGGACAAAAGTTAAACGTCTTAATTATTTCCCATTCTGTTTTCTTTCCCACTCTCGTATATTTTCTATCACTCGTCTTCGTCGGGTTATTAATTTACCTTCCACCCACAGGGGCAACGTTAGACACAAATACAGGTTATTGCACAAAAAATCATGACTCCCCCTACGCACACAAAGGGGGCTTTCTGGATGGTTTCAAAATTAGCCATGTTAAGCCCCGTCAGAATTAACTGATGAACGCGCCACCAGAAGCCAGCCATAAATTATTCGCTCCAAAAGAAGGTAATGCCTGGGATTATACCCCCCTAGTACGTCTATTTTATTTACCTCGTAAGACGTTAGATACAAGGTCACGTGTGGTTCAGAAGCCAGCACACTAGGATTAGTGCACTCTGACCTACAAAAACTGCCTGAGCAGCCCCGTCGACATTCCCTGTTAGGAGGGCCTCAGGCGATTAGCGATAAACTAACTCCTTCTCAAAGATAGATATTACATTGAACGGGTGGACCCCCTGAGACTGGACAGAACCATGCCTCAGCCCGACAGCAACAAAATCACCGCCAGACTGATTGGCGATGACGTATCCATGATTAGTACGAACACACCATTTTTTTTATCACGCTTTTAATTCATCGCCACGCGGATGTGACGTCATACATTAAGGCCGAAATAAATTATGGCTACCAGCCCTCCCTACCCCGAAAAAAATGTGTCTCTCTAGATGGGTGCAGAATTTGACATTATCAGCCCGTAAACATTCAACGGTGATAGCGTCTCAAAAGATCGGTCATAACTTACCCCTCCAAAGAAGGAGGTAATGCTTGGGATGATATCCCCCTGATACGTCTATTCCCGTTTATATTTTATCACTCTTATATATTGACGCTTTTAATTCGTCCATAGACGGACGTGACGTCATACGATTAGGGCGAAATTAATCGTTCATCCTGATTGGCCAGTAAAATTAAAATATATATATATATATATATATATGAAATTAAAAATGGAAAAGCGGAAGACCTTTTCGCTCAACGTTTCGCCCAAATTTCACGTGGGCTTTGTCAAGAGCGGACGAAGAATACAAAATTGACAAAAGACGAGAAAGTCTGTAAATTATGGGGAATATATATAGTGGTTGGGTTCATGTTGAGATAAAGGGTATGCAAAAAGAAAAAAAAAAAAAAAAAAAATAGAAATAAATAAATATATATATATGCACATAAATGTGATGGAAACATATATATAACACATATACATACATATATATCAAATATACATAGAAGTAGCATTGGAAAAGAAGAGGAGAAAATAAAGAGCAGAAAGGGGTCCAAAGGATATTTAATTTAAAGCTCAGGGAATCATCCGGTGTCTAGAATTATCTTGTTTTCACTAATGATTGCTTTTGATAGGTTGGGGGAGATATTGTAGAAGCCATATATATATATATATATATATATATATATATATATATATACATATATATATATATATATATATATATATATATATATCAGGTTGGAAAGAAAGTAATGTCGTATTTTTTACTTCATCACTTTGCAGCCTCCTAAGTTGTACACAGTTCTAGATTTTTTGGTGAATTGGCTTTGCCTTTCAGATATAGTAATTAGTTGGAAAATACTAAGTTTAACGGTCTCAGCCATCAAAAATGGATATTAGTGAGAAGCGTCTGAGACATTGCATGCTCTATGGATTCAAAAAAGGAGACTCAGCTGCAGAAGCTACAAGGAATATTGGAATTGTTTATGGGATAAATGTTGTGAATGATCGAAGATGTCAACGGTGGTTTGCAAAATTCTTTTCTGGAGACTTTAACCTGTCAGATTGAAAAACACTTCCCCGTAACCAATCCCCAATATGCAATAAAAATAACCTAACATTACTTTACCGCTGCTGCGAAAACCTACAAATGATAATTAAGGCACACAATAACAAAATACTAAAAGAGAACAACAGAGAGGAAAAATATAACAAATTACATTAAAAACGTGGAAAATATAGCAAAAATAACACTAATATTTTATTTAACTAAAAATAAGATTAGATGTCAATATTTAAATATATTTGGCTAAAAATAAGATTTCATTGCTTCTATTTGAATATAAAATTTAGCAAAAAAGAATTGAATATCAATATTTAAATACAATAGGATTCGAATGTCAATTATAAAATATTTTATTAAACTAAAAATAAGATTAGATGTCAATATTTAAATATATTTGGATAAAAATAAAATTTGAATGCTACTATTCAAATATTAAATTTAGCTAAAAAAGAGTTGAATGCCAATATTTAAATATTATATTACGCTTAAAATAGGATTCGAATGTTAATTATAAAATACTATATTTAGCTAAAACAATATTAGATGCCAATATTAAAATATTATATTTGCTTAAAAATAAGATTTAGATACTACTCATAAAAAATAGAATTTAGCTAAAACTGAAATTAAATTACAAAAAAATTAATAATATATAAATCTTAAAAGATTGTATGTCAATATTTAAATATTAAATTCAGCTACATAAAGGATTGAATGTAAATATTTTAATATTATATTTAGCTAAAAAAGTGTGTTATCTAAATATTAGACGCCAATATTTTAATATTATATTTAAGTAAAAAAGTGTGATATCTAAATATTAGATGCCAATAATTTAATATTATATTTAGCTAAATAAAGTGTGTTATCTAAATATTAGATGCCAATAATTTAATATTATATTAAGCTAAATAAAGTGTGTTATCTAAATATTAGATGCCAATAATTTAATATTATATTTAGCTAAAAAAGTGTGTTATCTAAATATTAGATGCCAATATTTTAATATTATATTTAGCTAAAAAAGTGTGTTATCTTAATATTAGATGTCAATATTTTAATATCATATTTAGCTAAAAAAGTGTGTTATCTAAATATTAGATGTCAATATTTTAATATAATATTTAGCTAAAAAAGTGTGTTATCTTAATATTAGATGTCAATATTTTAATATAATATTTAGCTAAAAAAGTGTGTTATCTAAATATTAGATGTCAATATTTTAATATAATATTTAGCTAAAAAAGTGTGTTATCTTAATATTAGATGTCAATATTTTAATATCATATTTAGCTAAAAAAGTGTGTTATCTAAATATTAGATGCCAATATTTTAATATCATATTTAGCTAAAAAAGTGTGTCATCTAAATATTAGATGCCAATATTTTAATATTATATTTAGCTAAAAAAGTGTGTTATCTAAATATTAGATGCCAATATTTTAATATTATATTTAGCTAAAAAAGTGTGTTATCTAAATATTAGATGCCAATAATTTAATATTATATTTAGCTAAAAAAGTGTGTTACTTAAATATTAGACGCCAATATTTTAATATTATATTTAGCTAAAAAAGTGTGTTATCTAAATATTAGACGCCAATAATTTAATATTATATTTAGCTAAAAAAGTGTGTTACTTAAATATTAGACGCCAATATTTTAATATTATATTTAGCTAAAAAAGTGTGATATCTAAATATTAGATGCCAATAATTTAATATTATATTTAGCTAAATAAAGTGTGTTATCTAAATATTAGATGCCAATATTTTAATATAATATTTAGCTAAAAAAGTGTGTTATCTTAATATTAGATGTCAATATTTTAATATGATATTTAGCTAAAAAAGTGTGTTATCTAAATATTAGATGCCAATATTTTAATATCATATTTAGCTAAAAAAGTGTGTTATCTTAATATTAGATGCCAATATTTTAATATTATATTTAGCTAAAAAAGTGTGTTATCTAAATATTAGATGCCAATATTTTAATATTATATTTAGCTAAAAAAAGTGTGTTATCTAAATATTAGATGCCAATAATTTAATATTATATTTAGCTAAAAAAGTGTTTTATCTAAATATTAGATGCCAATATTTAAATATTATATTTAGCTAAAAAAAGTGTGTTATCTAAATATTAGATGCCAATAATTTAATATTATATTTAGCTAAAAAAGTGTTTTATCTAAATATTAGATGCCAATATTTTAATATTATATTTAGCTAAAAAAAGTGTGTTATCTAAATATTAGATGCCAATAATTTAATATTATATTTAGCTAAAAAAGTGTTTTATCTAAATATTAGATGCCAATATTTTAATATTATATTTAGCTAAAAAAAGTGTGTTATCTAAATATTAGATGCCAATAATTTAATATTATATTTAGCTAAAAAAGTGTTTTATCTAAATATTAGATGCCAATATTTTAATATTATATTTAGCTAAAAAAGTGTGTTATCTAAATATTAGACGCCAATAATTTAATATTATATTTAGCTAAAAAAGTGTGTTACTTAAATATTAGATGCCAATATTTTAATATCATATTTAGCTAAAAAAGTGTGTCATCTAAATATTAGATGCCAATAATTTAATATTATATTTAGCTAAAAAAGTGTGTTACTTAAATATTAGACGCCAATATTCTAATATTATATTTAGCTAAAAAAGTGTGTTATCTAAATATTAGATGCAAATATTTTAATATTATATTTAGCTTAAAATACAATTCGATGTCAATATTTAAAGGTTATATTTGGCTAAAAATAGGAGTAGCATGCTCTTGTTTCGTCAGCCATGACTGAGAGAAGTCTTCAGCAATTCGATTCGCAATTCTTCGTATCACCCGCACGGAGGATTGAACCTTCAACCTTCAGATGACTATCACTTAGAACTGAATTTTACTTAGTACTATATTCACGGGTTCTTGCGTTCGAAATTCCGTTCAGATTCCCCAATAATTTAATATTATATTTAGCTAAAAAAGTGTGTTACTTAAATATTAGATGCCAATATTTTAATATCATATTTAGCTAAAAAAGTGTGTCATCTAAATATTAGATGCCAATAATTTAATATTATATTTAGCTAAAAAAGTGTGTTACTTAAATATTAGACGCCAATATTCTAATATTATATTTAGCTAAAAAAGTGTGTTATCTAAATATTAGATGCAAATATTTTAATATTATATTTAGCTTAAAATACAATTGGATGTCAATATTTAAAGGTTATATTTGGCTAAAAATAGGAGTAGCATGCTCTTGTTTCGTCAGCCATGACTGAGAGAAGTCTTCAGCAATTCGATTCGCAATTCTTCGTATCACCCGCACGGAGGATTGAACCTTCAACCTTCAGATGACTATCACTTAGAACTGAATTTTACTTAGTACTATATTCACGGGTTCTTGCGTTCGAAATTCCGTTCAGATTCCCGAGTTCGACAGAAATATTTCCGAGTTCGAAAAGATACACCTAAAGAAGGTCGGAGGTTACAGCGGCCGAAACGTTGTGAGAATAACACTCAAGATGAGAACAGTAGTCCGAATAATCCAAATCATACAAATTATCAATCCTCATCTAAAAAGATTCTGAAACAAAGAAATAAATGTCTGTATTTATTATTGAGCACTATTATAAAAACCCAGTAGCGATTGTTTTTAATGAATGTAACGAAGCCCAATTTGTTGACGAAACTTGCATAAACATAGACTGGCCTAGAAAATCGGCGTTTTAGTTCTGATATACTTACGTACCGAACCAGCACCAACTCCGCAACACTGCCGCTTTGTTCTTTGAGACGCCATTTTGAATCGACAATATTTACGTGACGTCAACAAGACAATACTTAAAATGCAGACGCCAGACGAAATGCTTGAAGCAGACGACAAATTATATCCTTACAAACTCAAACATCTGCATTCTTTCTCATTCGTTTTTCCTTCGATTTTATTGGCTTTTATTTGTTTTGTTTCTTTTTTTTCTTTCGTATCCGTTTTTCTTGTTTTTGTTAATTCGTAAGTTGACCAATATACACTTTCTATCTGTCGGGTACTCTCTGCCTTTCCCTTGTCCTCTGCTTTAGATATTGGACGAGTAAACCAACTAGTATATAAAATGGTTAGTTGAGAATAACAGGGAATGGAAGGTCAGCCGGGTTCAACTTGAGGAACGCGAGGTGAGGATTGCTAGAATGTGAGAATGGATAGGCACTGATATGATGTCACATGTCTCAAAGAGAGAGTGAGTGAGAGAGAGAGAGAGAGAGAGTAGACGATCGCCCGTTTGGGAACACACAATGCGTGATCATGAAAAGTGATATGGGCTGACAAGATATAATTAAACAGTGATTATCGATCTCCCTCTGTCCCACCTCCCCTTATACACACGGGTCAGTGATTTGGAACGAAGATCAAGTCGAATAAACCCCTTTTGTCTTCCATCAGGTTTGTCTCCTTCTAAGGATACAATCTACTAAAAATGAACCCGATTTTATTTCCTATTAGATCATCCGTGACTCGTTGAGCCAGTATTTGTTATATATATATATATATATATATATATATATATATATATATATAGATATATATATATACACACATACATCTCTCTCTCTCTCTCCCTCTCTCCCTCTCTCTCTCTCTCTCTCTATATATATATATATATATATATATATATATATATATATATATATATATATAGGTCTATATGCGTATATATTTATTTTTATAATCAAACCTTGGGTGTTAAACTCAATAGATATGAATTTATCATTCAAAAACATTTAAAATAGACAATAAAAAAAACAGATTCTAGCGATAATATCTTTATTTTCCAGTAAGCATTTTTACAGCCGGTTCTTCCATTTGTCGATACAATCAAGGTTTTCAAGCACCTATTGAATCTTCTAAGTCTCGGTCGAGGAAGTCTTTAATTCCTGGATGTCTTCGTCTCAGGATGTCTCGGCCTTTTGGTCGAGATCAAAGTGTAGTATCTGTTCCGATGGATACTGCACCCTATAGACTGGTATTGTCTTGGCCTTCGGGGCTTGATTTACGCCGGTCTATGGGATTGTCCTGTGCAGTTCTAGGAGGTCCACCCTCCCAGGCTTTGCCTCCCCTCTTTGGGGAGGAGTAAGTTAATTGCTTACTGCTTGAGGCGCCCCTACCGGGGAATGCCGACGGGGCTGCCCAGGCAATTTTTGATGGTCAGAGTGCTCACCTCTCGGGCGCTGGCTTTTCAACCCCCACTTTCCGACCCGAGCTTGGGTCACATCTTACTTGTGGGAGTAGGATAAAAATTGGCCTTGTGCCTAACTCCTGGAGAGGAGTAAATTACTCCTCGGCATTTTGGTCGAGATCAAAGTGTAGTATCTGTTCCGATGGATACTGCACGCCTGTCCTGTGCAGTTCTAGGAGGTCCACCCTCCCAGGCTTTGCCTCCCCTCTTTGGGGAGGAGTAAGTTTATTGCTTACTGTCTGAGGCGCCCCTACCGGGGAATGCCGACGGGACTGCCCAGGCAATTTTTAAATGGCCAGAGTGCTCACCTCTCGAGCGCTGGCTTTTCAAACCCCACTTTCTCGACCCGATCTTGGGTCACATCTTACTTGTGGGAGTAAGATAAAACTGGCCTTGTGCCTAACTCCTGGGGAGGAGTAAATAAAAGTGTAGTATCTGTTCCGATGGATACTACACCCCATAGACCGGTATTGTCTTGGCCTTCGGGTCTTGATTTACGCCGGTCTATGGGTCTGTCCTGTGTAGTTCTAGGAGGTCCACCCCCCAGGCTTCGCCTCCCCTCTTTGGGGAGGAGTAAGTTTATTGCTTACTGCCTGAGGTGCCCCTACCGGGGAATGCCGACGGTGCTGCCCATGCAATTGTTAATGGCCGGAGTGTTCACCTTCTCGGGCGCTGGCTTTTACAGCCCCACTTTCCGACCCGACCATGGGTCACATCTTACCTTGTGGAAGTAAGATAAAAATGGCCTTGTGCCTAACCTCCTGAAAAGGAGGTAAATAATACCATCATCGTCACTGTGATAACAGACCCGGAGAATCCAGATGTAGTATGCAGTTGATTGGTCAGTTGAACCACGTGACGTGAAAGAAATTTGAAAAGCGAAATTTATTTCAGTTGTTGCGAAAATTGAAACTAGTTGAACTAGCTTATAGAGACGGTGGTCTGGATGCGACTCTTATCTCTGTTCAAAGAACGGACATCCTTAAGAGCTGTTATTTCAGCCGAACATTCAAATGATTGATAAAGCCAACATCTGTTCGCTGGCAGAATTTACGGAGCACTTTTAGAATTGAGCCGCCTATAAGAGTAGGTATTTCATCTAGCTTGTTAGACGTGAGTAGAATTCTTTGGGTCCGTTTTTCTTTGGGATCACCGTCTGTGAGATTCAGTGCATATGTTCGTTGTTGCATGGAGAACTGAATTGAACTTTAATGCAATCTGGCTGGATCAATAGATGTACACACATATCAGTTGCAGGATGACCGACGGAAAGGCATGGCCGAAGAAGCCTTGGAATGGTTCAGTCAAAAATGACCCCAAGCAATGGCACATCAGAACCAACATAAATAATAGCATTACATCGAGAGAAAAAATCACTTTATACCGCCAAGACCAACATGCAACCCACATCGGATGTGGAAAAGACACGCTGATCGATTGCTCTATACACTATATTGAGCTTTGTTTTTATCCTGATAGTCTACTGGTTAAAGATATTATTTATATCTTTGAAGTATTATCTTACTATGCTACTGATATCGATCTTGAACCAGTTTTCGTGAGGTTCGACTCGGAAGCGTTCGGCTATCCTACGCAAACGCCCGAGAGATGACGAGCCGATTTGTACCAGACGACAATTTTGATACGGTGCTGCGTCCTGTGATTATAATGTTTTTCTTGTTTTTTTTTTTGTTAGGGTTAGGGTTTAGGGTTGAAATATTTATTTGACAACAGTAATTTCGCTCTGTTTTGCTTGTTTTATTTATTTTTTGTTGTTTAAAAAATTTCTTGCAACTATAACTAAAAATTATAGGACGCAGCAACGTATCAAAATAACAAAAAAATATTTATTTGATAACAGTAACTTCGCTATGTTTTGCTTGTTTTGTTTTTTCTGTTGTTTCTTTTAGAAAATTTCTTGAAAATATAACTTACAATCATAGGACACAGCACCGTATCACAATTGTCGTCTGGTACAAATCGGCTCGTCATCTCTCGGGCGTTTGCGTAGGATAGCCGAACGCTTTCGACAAGAAACTCGCGAAAACAGGGTCAAGATCGATATAAGTACCAAATAAACTTTTAAACTCGAGAAAAATCAAGCCGTTGACCGTATTCGAAAGTCTGCAGGTCGTTGGTAGAACGTCATTGACCACAGCGTTCTTCATTTGGAACGCTGGTTGTTGTTATATTATTTGGGTTATTTAGACAACTGTTCTGATATTGAATGTTATTCTCATAACGTTTTGGCCGATGTAACTTCCGACCTTCTTCAGGTTTCGAACTCAGGAATCTTTATTGTCTAACTCTGGAATCTACGGAATGATATAGACCCGGGGTCCAACGGATAAAAGTGCTGAGTTTAATCAATTCTAAGGGCGAGTCTTATCAGAGGTTGAATGTTGAATCCCCATGACAAGCGAAACAAAAGATACAATTAAGAAATACTTAAGACTTTTAGCCGATCATGGCTGACAGAACGAGAACAATCTTTCTCAATATTTCTCTCAATCTCGCCTCCCCCTTCTTCCCAAACCCGCCACTCTTTCCCACCTAACTCCAATTTCTTTCCCGTTTCCTCTTCTTAAAAATCGTAACCAAATTCCATTCTTCTTCTTCAGTTAACGATCTTCATTAAATTGACGTGTTTTATGCGTTTCCAAAACGATAACAGACGACGCCGACCGCCGCTGTATACACGCGCGGACGGAGCATTCCGGCTTCTTTGACGGCATGTCAACTGTCACTGGCGGTCTGACAGATAATTAGGCCGGGGTCCGTTTGCAGATTTTAATTGGACCCTCCCTCCTCCCCCGGGCTTTACAAATCACTTCAATTAATGGACTTGCAATAGAAAATCATCATCATCATCATGATGGTCGTGGTCGTCATCATCATGATCATTATGATGATCATCATCATGATCATCGTCGTCGTCATGATCATCATCATCATCATCATCATCATCATCATCATCATCATCATCATCATCATCATCACTGTGATAGGGACAATAGCAACGCGGTAGTGTCAGAGCTATGGCATCTGGAACTCCTGTTTCTGGCAGGCCCACCCATGCCACCCATGCTACCCATGCCACCCATGCCATCCATGCCACCCATGCCATCTATGCCACCCATGCAACCCATGCCACCCATGCCACCCATGCCATCTATGTCACCCATGCCACCCATGTCGGACAGGTTTGGCACTCAGCGGTATTAGGGTGAGAATCCAGGAAGAGTCAGAATCAGAATCCGTCGCCCTCTGGTTGCCTCTGCCTCCGCGTGTGGCAAACAAAGATGTGTCGGACACAGAACTGTAAATCAAATTAAATAAGATTGGCCACGCTGTTTCTGCGCCATTCCTAAGTGTGTTCTGGCCTAAACCTTCCCCGACTTTGCATGTAACTGCTGAGCCTTACTGCTCTCGGTGTCGGGAATAAAACCTGCAATCATGCAACGAGGAAGACTTCATACAGACCAGATACCCTAACCCCAACCCTAACTTTAACCACAACCCTTACCCTTATCCTAACCCTAACCCATACAGACCATATACTCCCCAGGCATGATCTTCGTGAGCGGTATCTACAAGTCGGGAGCAGCAGCAACAGCAGCAGCAGCAACAACACCACCACCACCACCAACAACAACATCAACTATTATTATTATTATTATTATTATTATTATTATTATTATTATTATTATTATTATTAGCATCATCATTTCTAGTGTATCCGTACCATACAAATGACGGAATATTCTTATCCTTTCTTTGTTTTTAAATCTTTTTTTGCATAATTTACAACAATAAATAAAGATGTAAAATTAAATCAAATTAAATGAGCGCTAATTTCATGCTGAAAAGATTAAAAAAAGAAGTTTACCCTAATCCGACTGGCAACTATACCTGGACTTAGGCTTACTGTACCACTGATCCCGTTTTTTTTACTATCTGTTAAACCTGAAATTAGTGACCACCCTCAAACAAAATCGACCGCCATTTTTTATTTACTCTTGTCTGGTTAAGTAAAAGGGAATTCAGAGATAATTAATCTTACAGTCAGTTTCTACACTGTTAAATTATAAAGGTAAGTCGAAAAGTAAATTTTCTTGCGTTTGGGAACAGTTATTTGTTGCATTTTCTCCTTTTCCATTTTAGCGCTGTAAACCATACTACATCATTACCAAATTTTGTAACAGACCAGGTTTTTACAATATTTCTGAAATCACAGCACAAAATTGGTAAAATATGACACAAGATCAGCTAAAAAACGGCACCCCTTTTTCCTCATACCCTCTCGTCGCCTCATCCTCCTTTCCTTTCATAGCTGACCTACTATTTCCTTCCCCCATTTCTAGCTGATGATAGCACTGCTCCTACTCACACCTCTCCTACCACCCCTATCTCCTATCCATCTCGCCCATAATCTTACACACCCCATCAAATACCTTATCCCCCCCCCCGCACTTTTAACGTTCATACATACAATCTCATTTTCTCCGTGTACTTGCTGTACTTAACACTATACCTTCTACCCATCTATCGGATGTTCTTCCACGTTTTTCTGTATAAAAAGTCATTCTTTTTTCAATAAAAAAACTTTCTACCATAGTTTATGGTCGAATTCACGACTCAAATATCGGTGGGCTTTAGAGATGTGACTGCATTATCATTGTAACTAGTCTGTTTACATGTGTATTCTCTAATATTACTCCCTTTCTCTCCCTCTCACTCTCTCACAACTGTCTTTACTATAGAGTAGAAGTACTAATATCCATTACTCACGAGGAGATCTTACACAAGTCATTATCATTTTCCACCCACTTAGCAAAAACAGATTATGTTTTCTGGAATCTGAGTGAAAAAAAGTTTCCACGGATTTAAAGTAGTTTCCGCTTCTATCGATTACCATTGCAAATCACTAGCATTCTCGCGACGCGTTTTGCTGAGAACTCGCCATTTAAAAGCTTACATATCAGAATGAACTATGCAAATTTAGCAACACTTTGTAAGACATTTAAAACTTTAGAAACACTTTGTAAGACATTCAAAACTTCAGAAAAAATGTGTTAGATATTCAAAACTTTAGAAACCGTGTGTTAGACATTCAAAACTTTAGTAACCCAGTGTTAGACATTCAAAACTTTAGTAACCATGTGTTAGAAATTCAAAACTTTAGTAACCCTTTGTCAAACATTCAAAACTTTAGTAACCATGTATTAGACATTCAAAACTTTAGTAACCATGTGTTAGATATTCACAACTTTAGTAACCATGTATTAGACATTCAAAACTTTAGTAACAGTGTGTTAGACATTCAAAACTTTAGTAACCATGTATTAGACATTCAAAACTTTAGTAACCGTGTATTAGACATTCAAAACTTTAGTAACAGTGTGTTAGACATTCAAAACTTTAGTAACCATGTGTTAAACATTCAAAACTTTAGTAACAATGTGTTAGACATTCAAAACTTTAGTAACCATGTATTAGACATTCAAAACTTTAGTAACAGTGTATTAGACATTCAAAACTTTAGTAACAGTGTGTTAGACATTCAAAACTTTAGTAACCATGTGTTATATATTTAAAACTTTAGAAACCGTGTATTAGACATTCAAAACTTTAGTAACCATGTGTTAGACATTCAAAACTTTAGAAATCGTGTATTAGACATTCAAAACTTTAGTAACCATGTGTTAGACATTCAAAACTTTAGAAACCGTGTATTAGACATTCAAAACGTTAGTAACTATGTGTTAGACATTCAAAACTTTAGAAACCGTGTATTAGACATTCAAAACTTTAGTAACCATGTGTTAGACATGCAAAACTTTAGAAACCGTGTATTAGACATTCAAAACTTTAGTAACCATGTGCTAGATATTCAAAACTTTAGAAATCGTGTATTAGACATTCAAAACTTTAGTAACCCTGTGTTAGACATTCAAAACTTTAGTAACCCTGTGTTAGACATTCAAAACTTTAGTAACCCTGTGTTAGACATTCAAAACTTTACTAACCCTGTGTTAGACATTAAAAACTTTAGCAACCCTACGTAAAACATTAAAAACTTTAGCAACCGAGCGTTAGACATTCAAAACTTTAGCAACCCTGTGTTAGAAATTCAAAACTTTAGCAACCCCGTGTTAGACATTCAAAACTTTAGCAAGACTGTGTTAGACCTTCAAAACTTACAAGACTCGATGTTTTACGATTGCTGAAAGTAAATTAAATTTAATCCAATCAAATTTGAGAAAAATGCTTTAGTTGCTATGTATGGAAGAGGTGGTAGAAGTTTACACAGAAGAGGATTCAGTAGCCCAACACCTGTCAATCTACGCCTTTAGTTTCTGCGTCGTTGGTGCATTTACTACATCTGAATGTCTATTTTAAGGTTCAGGGATCGTAATTTAGAAAGCGGCCTTTCTACAGTCAATCGAAATCGGAGGTGAAACAGTTTCTGGTAATATCAACGCAGACCTCTTTCTGATGCAGGAATGATTACTAAGTCTAGAGGGAGATCGTAATGGCCATTTAGGAGATTGAAGTCGAAGCAATCCGTTATAAAATCACTCCATCCTTTTTGAATGAGTCTATACTTTCCCTCGTGTCGTCTTCTGAGCTGATATTACTAAAAATGGACGCTGCACTTAGCGGAGATACGCATTACCTTAAGGGGATTTCTATTACTTGAAAACTATATTCTTTTCTGCGAAGAACAACTTAACAAGATTAAGAAATAACACACGGCGCGGGCGCGCTCGTCGTTTGTATATGACTGTTAATAAAGTGTATTAAATATGGTGACCAAGTGAATTGGCGGAAGTGACGTCTGAAAAGCTTCACAGCAAATGGCTTCGTTCGTTTTCAGTAAGGTCGGCCATCTTGTTGTACGGCTTCCCTTTTATCATTCCGCGTTATTTTGTCGACGATTTTATTCTTCCACGACGCCATGTTTGTTTCTGTTTATTTAGAAACAGCTCTTGAAGTTTCGAGAATTTATTCGTTGGAGATTTATTTTGTTTTCTTTTTGAAAATTTCCTGATTTTTCGTTTGTTTAACTTTCATTTTGAATATTCTAAACAGCGTCCGTTGGAAAATCGTTATCATTCTTAGTCTACAGAAGCTGATAAGACGGAGCAATTAAATTATTATTTTTTTAATGTTTTATCCAGCGTTTTCCTGCTTGTTGACTGCACGTCTGCACGTTTTGCCAGTTTTTTTCTTCTGTTTGTCTGTTTGTCAGTCTGTCTCTTTTCTTTCTGTAACTCGATACTTACTTCTTTCTCGCCGCAAGGTAGAGTAAACGAAAAACAGGCATTCCCCGATAGGTTGGCAACAAACAAACCCCCTTTCGAAGAGAAGGCGTAACGCCTGGGAGAGTGGACCTCCCACGACTGAACAGGACCATACGTATGAATAAGATAATTTTATCGTTGCCACTGGTTTCGTCGATGTAGTTCAAGATAGAATTCTTTCTTGAAAGACATCATTAGGAACCAGGATTGCTAACATCATAAGCGAAAGTGTTTATGTGGAACGAACTGGATTCGAACTTGCCACACCTAGATTGCCAGTTCGTGTCGTTAACCACTGAGGCAGCGTCAATTCCCAGGTTATTTAATGGTGAAATACAATTTTTAGCAAGTGAGAATAGTTAGGACTTTGACTTGACTATCGTCGTCGTCGTCGTCTGATGATGATGATGATGATGATGATGATGATGATGACGATGATGATGATGGTGGTGGTGCTGCTGCTGATAGTGATGTCGGAGTGATTGTCGAGGACGTTTCCTCGATCGGTATGAGCAAACGCTTTTGTATCACTTCTGTGCCTCTTCCTGTAACTCTGTCTGTTTTTATGTCGGTACATTTAGTTGTGCGTATTTGTAAGTCTGTTTGTCTACATGTTTTGACTATCAGTATATCTGTCTATTTATATGCTTCTCTGTCTGTACATTTGATTGACTGTCAGTTCGTCTATCTGTTTATCCGTTTAAATGCCGGTCTCTTGTTTGTCTGTAGATTTTGACTCTCTGCCCATGAGCGTGGTTGTTCGCTTGTCTGTTTGCTTGTCTGTTTGTTTGTCTGTTTGCTTGTCGGCTTGTTTGTCTGTTTGTACGTACCACAATTTTTTTAATCTGTCATCGTTGAACAGATCACAAAGGACTTGGCTTTTTTGCGTATGAGCAAAGTGTAGTATCTGGTCTGATACTACGTTTCATATTTTTTGTCCTCGGTCAGTGAAGTAGAAATCCTTCAAGACTGGGGAAAATTTAAAATTTGTTCCACTCCAGAGTTCCCCCTTTTTGGGAGCTCGATTGTATCCACATTAAACCCGACCTTGTGTCTAACTCTACCCTCGTGGTGAGGTAAGTCAATAGAAACAGATCACAAAGACCAGTCGAAGACTTGAGGCCGACCCATCCAATAAAGAATAATAATAATTATATATAAAAATAATAACACCACCACCAATAATACCAATAATAATAATGACAATGATGATGATTATGATGATGGTGGTGATTATGATGATGATGATGATGGTGATGGTGACGATGACGATGACGATGACGATGATGATGATGATTATGATGATGACAATGATGATGATGATTATTATGATGATGATGATGATGATGGTGATGGTGACAATGACGATGATGATGATGATGGTGATGGTGACAATGATGATGATGATGATTATGATGATGATTATGATGATGACAATGATGATGGTGATGGTGATGGTGACGACGACGACGATGATGATGATGATGATGATGATGGTGACAATGATGATGATGATGATGATGATTATTATGATGATGATGGTGACAATGATGATGATGATGATGATGATGGTGATGATGATGATGATGATGATGATATAGAAGTAAAGAGACTTATTATTTTTAGTTATGCAAAAAAAAATGTTTGCACAGATATGTAACGGTTAATAAATTTCCGATTTAACTCAAAGTAATTGTAATGAATGTGACCCAACGGGTACATAAGTACAACAACAAATTCGTAGCCGAGAATGCGCCCCCACCCCCGCCGCTGGCAGAAGAAAGGGTGCATCTACACGGCCAATAAAATGTTATTTTTTGAAAATCTATGATTTTTCATTCTTCGTGGCTGTGAACAATTAATTGCAGGTGTCCCCAGTCATGGGAGGATAAAAGACGACGCGGTTATGATGGTGATAAGCACGCGCTAACAAGGTAGTTTATAAACACGTATATTCAATTGATTATGACCTGTAAGGTGTTGGGCCTCCCCCAAAGGGTAGGTATGCAACAGTATGTTATCACTCGTGTAGTGATTAGTTCAGTGAGTTATTAGCGGCCACGTTTTTTTTTTAATTCAGACAGAAGAATGTTTTTTTTTAAAAGTACATTTCTCAATGGTAATCTGTTATTCTAGAATGGTTGTTTATCTATGGCATCGAGTTCTGAAAAAAGAGGAAATCTGAATAAGTAGCTTAATGTATGATCCGGTAATATTTGTTGTTGTTACATAAGTCGTATGACATGGAAAATGCGAAATGAACTTAATGTAAAAATGAAATGAATATGCATAAGTATTAATAATGTAAGTGACTTGACTATTTGAATATAACAAAACTGCTATTTTTATATTTCGAGAAACTGGAATTCGGATGAAACATTATGGATAAAAATCAGAATGCCTGTCACATTCAAGTTCAGAAATAGTATTTCCGTTTGTCTGTCAGGTCAAAGTTTGAAATAGAATTTTCGTTGGTCTGTCACGTTTAAGTTGAGAAATAGTATTTACGTTAGTCTGTCAGGCTTAAGTTTTAAATAACATTTTTGTTGGTCTGTCACACGCAAGTTTTAAATAGGATTTTCGTTTATTTGTAAGGCTTAAGTTTGAAATAGGATTTTCGTTTATTTGTAAGGCTTAAGTTTGAAATAGGATTTTCGTTTATTTGTAAGGCTTAAGTTTTAAATAGCATTTTCGTTTATTTGTAAGGCTTAAGTTTGAAATAGCATTTTCGTTTATTTGTAAGGCTTAAGTTTGAAATAGGATTTTCGTTTATTTGTAAGGCTTAAGTTTGAAATAGGATTTTCGTTTATTTGTAA
Source organism: Sepiola atlantica (assembly GCA_963556195.1). NCBI lineage: Eukaryota > Metazoa > Mollusca > Cephalopoda > Sepiida > Sepiolidae > Sepiola > Sepiola atlantica. The sequence continues at coordinate 66,042,737 of OY744547.1, forward strand.
GGCTTAAGTTTGAAATAGCATTTTCGTTTATTTGTAAGGCTTAAGTTTGAAATAGGATTTTCGGTTATTTGTAAGGCTTAAGTTTGAAATAGGATTTTCGTTTATTTGTAAGGCTTAAGTTTGAAATAGGATTTTCGTTTATTTGTAAGGCTTAAGTTTGAAATAAGATTTTCGGTTATTTGTAAGGCTTAAGTTTGAAATAGCATTTTCGTTTATTTGTAAGGCTTAAGTTTGAAATAGGATTTTCGTTTATTTGTAAGGCTTAAGTTTGAAATAGGATTTTCGTTTATTTGTAAGGCTTAAGTTTGAAATAGGATTTTCGTTTATTTGTAAGGCTTAAGTTTTAAATAGCATTTTCGTTTATTTGTAAGGCTTAAGTTTGAAATAGGATTTTCGTTTATTTGTAATGCTTAAGTTTGAAATAGGATTTTCGTTTATTTGTAAGGCTTAAGTTTGAAATAGGATTTTCGTTTATTTGTAAGGCTTAAGTTTTAAATAGCATCTTCGTTTATTTGTAAGGCTTAAGTTTTAAATAGCATTTTCGGTTATTTGTAAGGCTTAAGTTTGAAATAGGATTTTCGTTTATTTGTAAGGCTTAAGTTTGAAATAGCATTTTCGTTTATTTGTAAGGCTTAAGTTTTAAATAGCATTTTCGTTTATTTGTAAGGCTTAAGTTTGAAATAGGATTTTCGTTTATTTGTAATGCTTAAGTTTGAAATAGGATTTTCGTTTATTTGTAAGGCTTAAGTTTTAAATAGCATTTTCGTTTATTTGTAAGGCTTAAGTTTGAAATAGCATTTTCGTTTATTTGTAAGGCTTAAGTTTTAAATAGCATTTTCGTAGGTCTGTTACGCTTAAGTTTAACATAGGATTTTTGTTCATCTGTAACGTTGAAGTTTGAAATAGCATTTTCGTTGGTCTGTCAGGATCAAGTATAAAATACCATACTCGTCGATCTGTCAAGTCGGACAGTTTTACATTTTTGAAGTAAAAGTACTTTGCAATATATCATTTGTTAAGATAACATTTTTGAAAAAAAATCTGTTAACGAATCCCTTCATGTAGAACGAAAACAAGTCCATGTTACAAATGTGAACAGGCCGAGATTTGTTTCGCGTCTTCTATGAGAGGCGATCGAAACTGCGAGAGACTGATGGTTGGCCATGTCTCGTTTTAATAACAACTCGATATGGAAGAGCCGCCGGGCAACAAAAAATATCGAATGACAAAGTTATCAAACGCAGACACATTCGACCGAGAAATGACACATAAAAGCACGCGCATTGAAAGATGTCATGAATGTGCTCCCATTAATATTTTCTCTTCTTTATTTTCCCGCGTCTTTTTGTGCGCGTCTCCATGTTTCTGAGAGAGGCTTTGTTCGTCAACCGCCACGCTTGAAATGGTGTTTTCATCTCGATCAAAGCCGATTGAACCAAGCATCTCTTTAAAAGATCCTGTCCATCTATTTGTCTGTCACGCTTAAGTTTGAAATTCATTTTCGTTAGTCTGTCATTTTGAAGTCTGAAAAATATATTTATCGGAAATAGAATTTTTAAATCAAATTTTCGTCGATTTTTATTGCTCAAATTTGATATCAGAAATTTGTCGATCTGTCGTATTTAAGTTTGAAATAGTATTTTAGTTTGTCTGTCACGCTCAAGTTTTAAATATCATTTTCCTTTATCTGTCACGCTCAAGTTTTAAATATCATTTTCTTTTATCTGTCACGCTCAAGTTTTAAATATTATTTTCCTTTATCTGTCACGCTCAAGTTTTAAATATCATTTTCCTTTATCTGTCACGCTCAAGTTTTAAATATCATTTTCCTTTATCTGTCACGCTCAAGTTTTAAATATCATTTTTCTTTTATCTGTCACGCTCAAGTTTTAAATATCATTTTCCTTTATCTGTCACGCTCAATTTTTAAATATCATTTTCTTTTATCTGTCACGCTCAAGTTTTAAATATCATTTTCCTTCATCTTTCACGCTCAAGTTTTAAATATCATTTTCATTTATCTGTCACGCTCAATTTTTAAATATCATTTTCTTTGATCTGTCACGCTTAATTTTAAAATATCATTTTCTTTGATCTGTCACGCTTAATTTTAAAATATCATTTTCCTTTATCTGTCACGCTCAAGTTTTAAATATCATTTTCTTTTATCTGTCACGCTCAAGTTTTAAATATCATTTTCCTTTATCTGTCACGCTCAAGTTTTAAATATAATTTTCCTTTATCTGTCACGCTCAAGTTTTAAATATCATTTTCCTTTATCTATTATGCTTACGTTTATTACATGATTATCGTCGATCTGTCACATCCACGTTTTAAATAGCATTATCTTTGGTCTGTCACACTCAATTTTTGCATAACATTTTAATTGGTCTGTAAACTTAAGTTTTAAATAGCATTTTACTTTGACCCATGAGACTTAACTTTGAAATTCCATTATCCTTAATCTATCAAGTTTGACAGAGAATTTTCGTCAATCTGTCACGTTGAAGTTTCAAATAGTACTTTCTTTGGTCTGTCAGGTTAGAGTTTGAATGAGAAGTTTCGTTGGTCTGTCAGACTTAATTTTGAAACAGTATTTTGATCGCTAATCACGTACATTGCATGAACGCATCTCAAATAGTGCCCGTGCACGTTTTCAATATTTGCTTTGAGCGGCACATAATATCCATGGTTCGTGTCGTTTTATTTCGTTTCGTTTTATTCGTTTCGTTTTATTCGTTTCTATTTTTTCAATCCACATTTTTGCCCCGTGTTTCGATACTGTCATTGGGTTAGAGGCTATCGGCCATTATGACATGTGCAGTTTTATTACAGATGCCATTTAAAATTCTTTTTTATGAATCGAAGAAAAAACGTATTAAGCGAATTGGACAGCGATGATTGCACCCTTGAAAGAAGTCCACAAGTCCCTATTTACTTGCCTCCCCACGAGTTCGGTTTTTAATGCTGAGAAATCCAGCTCTCCAAGACGAGGCTCTCTGGCTTCGGACAAAAGTAAAAAAAAATACCTTAATCTAGAAGGATTTCTTTTTCATTAAATAAATAAATAAATAAATTAAAAAAAATGAGAACACCTAGGATATTAAAAAAAAATATAAATAAAAATAAAAATAAAATGAGAACACCTAGGATATTAAAAAAAATAGAAATAAAAATAAAAATAAAAAATT
>OY744547.1:66050927-66053427 GCA_963556195.1 Sepiola atlantica
GAGAAGAAATAAATCAATGCTAAGTTGGTAATAAAAAAAATAAAAAAAGAAAGAAATGGAAGGAACGGTAGGTAATAAAAATAATAAAAAAGATAGAAACTAATTGAACAAGTTAACAAGTAAAGAATGCAATCCGATGCTGAGCTTGACCGGTGAAAATAATAAACATATCCAATCCCCCCAAAAAGATTTACTTAATGGGAAAGTTTTCCAAATTCATCTCACTTCCTTGTCTTCTTTGGTCTGAAGAGGTTGACTCTCTTTGAAGAGTACAACCGAAGCATGTATGCACATATGTAATCAATAATGTTTGTATAAATAAAAATGTATACTATATATATATATATATATATATATATATATATATATATATATATATAGTGTGTAGATTCAATTTTGTGTTGAGAATCGGAATAACAGAGCTCAATGTAATTTAAACAGAGCAAGACAGAATTATAAAAAGAAAAAAACTATACACACATTAAGGTTGTATACATTATAACTTATTTCGACCCCTTAATTAGGTCTCCTCAGATGTATAAACAATTTTTTGACGTGGTTGTTTATACATCTGAGGAGACCTAATTAAGAGGTCGAAATAAGTTATAATGTATACAACCTTAATGTGTGTATAGTTTTTTCTTTTTTATAATTCTCTCTCTCTCTCTCTCTCTCTCTCTCTCTCTATATATATATATATATATATATATATATATATATATATATACATATCGCCTTTCACCCCCTCTCCCACCGCCTCCCCCATACTAGCTCAGTAGGTATAAAAGTGAAAACGAAAAAGAAAATGGATAGAAATATAAAAGGAAGAATAAGAAACAAAGAAGAATATGTCACCCACTTGTCATATTTCAACGTCACTTAAAGTCTTCTAACATGGTCCAATCGGATCATCCTTTCCTCATCCCATGTGTGTACCTTTCAAAATAAAATTATTTCCAAATCTTCACTTTTTCTGAAGACGTTCGCCAACACGAACGAAACCGGTCAAATCTTTTGTTTTTGTTTTTCTCCTGCACTTTAACCTGTTTTCCGTTTGTCATTTTTCACGCATTTTGTCCACCATGGTATTTCATTTTTATTAATTATCGTGTACCTTACCCCATATATATATATATATATATATATATATATATATATATATATATATATATATATATATATATATATATATATATATATATATATATATATATATAACTGTTAATAGACGGATATCAAACAGATTTACTTCTGGTATGTAATTTATATTGACCTCTTTTTCTGGAACTCAACTTATTTTATTTTTAGTTATTTGACGTTAGAATCTGTTTTGAGAATTTTTTGGCCGTTGAATTTACTTGGAATATTCTAGAAAAAAACAGTTTGATTTCATAAGTTTTTAAAAATTCTCATTTGACTTTTTCGGTATTTGTGGACTACCACTAACGAGTCATGGGTCACATATTTGTTATATAAGTAACAAAACGTACTTATAGGTTTCTATGGGCTGTCTGGAGACAATGATAAATAAAATGCTTTAACGAAAACTAGGATTATATATATATAAAGGCTGGGCACTCTCGAGTAGCTTTAATAACAAGCAGTACAAATAGCTATATGCACGATCCGAACGCCGTTTCGTAGATCACTCGATACTGCCTGGTACATAGCCGCCGATTTTCGCTATTTACATTTAAAGTTCCTCTATATTTACTAACTAATTGGCTATGGTCGATGGATAAGATCCCCGACTACGAATCAGTGGCGATTTGTGATCGGGGTTCGCGCCTACCGACCGTTGAGAATTATTTCCTAGACTGAGGATTGCGTAAGCATGAAACATCGATGTCTCTAGGTATTTAATTAATTAATATTTATTTATAAAAATATTATTGTATATATATATATATATATATATATATATATATATATATACTAATGATTATAGAATTAACGATATGTGAAATATCGTAGAGTTATCTATCTCGATAAAATAAAGCTCAATACGTTGAGTAGAGCAATCAATTTTAAAGAAAGGAAAATGAAGATAAAAAATTGTACAAAATTACATAAAGTTACATAAATTAATACAAATTTTATTACATCGAAAGTTCAGATGCAAGGAGTTACATTAATGCTTAAACCATGGTTAATCGCCACTGATTCGTAGTCGAGGATCTTATCCATCGGCCATAGTCAATTAGTTAGTAAATATAGAGGAATTTCAAATGTAAATAGCGAATCGGCGGCTATGTACGAGGCAGTATAGAGTGATGAACGAAACAGCGTTCGGATCGTGCATATAGCTATTTGTACTGCTTGTTATTGAAGTTACTCGAGAGTGCCCAGCCTTTGTGGGAGGGGGCTGATAAATATATATATATATATATATATATATATATATATATATATATATATATATATATATATATATATATATATATATATATATATCTATATATATATATATATATCTATATATATATATATATATATATAT
>OY744547.1:66055927-66073427 GCA_963556195.1 Sepiola atlantica
CTTCTTCTTATTATTATTATTATTATTATTATTATTATCCCCCTCCATTATCTTCTTTTTCTTTTTTATCTGTGTATCCTTGTTCTTGTTCTTGTTGTTGCTGTTGTTGTTGTTCTTCTTCTTCTTCTACTTCTTCTTCGTCTTCTTCTTCTTCTTCTTCTTCTTCTTCTTCTTCTTCTTCTTCTTCCAAACTTCATTTTCCTGCTACACTTTCACTCAACCCTTTACTTCTTAATCTCATTTCCCCCTCCCCCTTTCCCGTTGTTTATTATTCTTTCTCTCAGACGCCATTTTCTGCCATTTTGTGGCTTTACCTCTTTTCAATTGTGCTGTTTCTGCTTTTTTGTGCCTTTTTATTGAGAGGAATTTGATACGGAGCAACATTCTTCTCAGTCTTTTTATTCTGATCGTTTGTCGATATTGTATTGACCCCATTCCTACTGCAGGAAGATGCCTGAGCAGCCCCATCGGCATTCCCTGGTAGGGTCGTTTCAGCAGATTGGCGATAATCCGACTCATTCTCAAAGAGAGAAGGGAAAGCCTGTGAGGACTGACCAGACTATTACCACAGCCTATTACAAGACTATTACAAGACTATTACCAGACTATTACCACAGCCTATTACAAGACTATTACCAGACTATTACCACAGCCTATTATAAGACTATTACAAGGCTATTACCAGACTATTACCACAGCCTATTACAAGACTATTACCAGACTATTACCACAGCCTATTACAAGACTATTACCAGACTATTACCAGACTATTACCAGACTATTACCACAGCCCGACAGAGCTGATTTCGAGGACGTATACTCGGCTGATAAGAAGTGTCAAAAAAGGGTCGTGGATCTCTCTGACTGAAACCCCTAAAGAGTTAATTTTTTTTATAGAGAACTAATTTAATGCAAACGATTCCGATTGGCTAACGAACCACAAATCGTTTCATATTTTTCTTAAGATTGGTCAGCCAATCAAAAACTCGTTTCAACCCCTGAGAGGGATATCAAGTTAAATCATAAAATATGTAGGATATCTTAGTAGTTTACACATTTAATTTCGACAAGTATTCTGGTTATTTGATGCGATATTATACGTTTATTGGCTTGAAAAAAAATTCAACTAGCCACTTACGAGTCGAGGATACATAATCGACAATCAGCCCAACAGCGGATTTGTTGCTGCCTGGTTGAAAGTATGGTTCTGTTTAGTTCTAAGAGGTCGACCTTATCAGACTTTACCTTCTCCTTGGGAAGGGATTCGTTTATTACTAATCGTCTCATGCGCGCCTTCCGGGGAATACCGACGAGACTGCTCAGTCAATTTTTAGACCAGAATGCGTTTCTTCTAGTGCGCTAGCTTTTCAAAATCTCTGCTTCTCGGTTGACCTTCGGGCTGGTATCAGAGTGTAGTATCTGTTCCGATGGATACTACACCCTATAGACACGTACCGTCTTGGCTCTCGGGCCTTGATTCCGCCGGTCTGTGGGTTTGTCCTGTGCAGTTCTAGGAGGTCCACCCTCCCAGGCTTTGCCTTCCCTCTTTGGGGATGAGTAAGTTTATTGCTTACTGCCTGAGGCGCCCCTACCGGGAAATGCCGACGGGGCTGCCCAGGCATTTTTTGTAGGCCAGAGTGTTCACCTTCTCGGGCGCCGGCTTTTCGAATTCCACTTTCCCGACCTTGTGTCGCATCTTATCTTGTGGGAGGAAGATAAATAAAAACCTTATGAATTGTTGTTTTCAGAGAAAGGGAGTCAGATTTCAAAAGATATTTTGTTTCCGAATTTTTAACTCGTAGCCGATGTTTATATGGTAATATGAATTATTAAAAACAATAATGAGCAATTAGAACGCCATACAATGCATTTTTGTTTTATTAACATTTTTTATTAAAAAAATAAAATAAAAATTAATATTATGCTTCGGAATTTTTTAGATGAGGGTTGATAATTCGTAGAATTTGGTATATTCGGACTACTGTTCTCATCTTGGGTGTTTTTATCACAACGTTTCGGCCGATGTAACCTACGACCTTCTTCAGGTGTACTTTGTCGAACTCGGGAATCTTTCTGTCGAACTCGGGAATCTAGACGGAATTTCGAACGGAGCCCTTTATTTAATCCACGGGGGTAGCATGCTCTCGTTCCATCTGCCAGAAGAAGAAGGTCGGAGGTGACAACGGCCGAAACGTTGTGATAAAACACCCAAGATGAGAACAGTAGTCCGAACATACCAAATTCTACGAAAACTTAATATGTAATAAATATTGTTAGAAGGTGGTGAGAATGCGTTGGTGTCACCTAACCAACGCATTGTCATCGCCTTCTAACAATACTTATTACATATTACGCACAATGCTCTAAGCAAACTACAATATTCTTCTAAAAATTAATAATTCATATTACCATATAAACAATGCTTTCTAAACCAAGTACAACATTTCTTATTCAATTTGCACCGCCACGTGTCGTTCTTGATTAGAGAGACTCTCATCCCAAATTCGTTTCAACAACACCGAATTGATAAAACACCAAAAAAAAGATGATGAAAAGAAAAAAAAGTTATTTAAATATATCTTTATTTGAAATTTTGATGATGAAGTATATCTTCGAAAATTAAATTGAAAAAAAAAGTTAATAAAACTAAAATGCATTTTATGGCGTTCTAATTGCTCATTATTATTTTTAATAATTACTATTACCATATAAACAATGCTTTCTAAACCAAGAACAACATTTCCTATAAAAATAAAAAAAATATTTATTGACAGTGATTTCGCTATGTTTTGTTCGTTTCTTTGGTCCTCCGATTTATAAAATCGGGGGACTTATGTTTTGAGGCATGTCCGTCCGTCCGTCCGTCCGTCCGTCCGGAGTTTTCTCCGCAACCATCCATTGAATTTCTCTGAAATTTTGCATGAAGTTGTAACTTTTGTCAGGTTAGAAAGTGACATTCTCTGATTTTTGAAAAAAAATCTGGTTAGCCCCCCAGGGGGTCAAAAGGACCAGAAATGGCAAAAATGACATTTTTTGCCCTATAACTTTTTATCCATCCATTCAATTTCTCTGAAACTTTGCCAAAATATAGAGGCAATTGTTCCTAATAGAAAATAAATATCGCTGACATTGGAAAAAATCTGGTTCGCGCCCCCAGGGGGTCAAAAGCCCCCCAAATGGTAAAAATGACCCTTTTCTCCCATAACGTTTGATCCATCCATTCAATTTTTCTGAAACTTGGCCAAAATGTAGAGGCAATTGTTCTGGATATAAATGAGCATCCTTGACCTCAGAAAAATTTTGGTTCGCGCCGCCAGGGGGTCAAAGGGGGGGGTCAAAAATGCCCCAAATTGCCCAAATTTATTGCATTTTACACTCGCCACATCGAGTCACATACAGAGGGGGGCCACGCACGCGCGGCCTGTTGTTATTTGCTATTTTTCTTGAAAATAAATCTGCAAAAATACGACGCAGAAACGTATCGAAGTTATCGTCTGTCAACATTCGCCTTGGAATCTCTCGGGTGTTTACGTAACATGCACGAACGCTGCCGACGCGAAGTTCCCGGAAATTGGTTCATATTCGATATTAGTACCCTTTTATTTTATTTTTATAAAACTTTACTTGCATATTCGTTCTTATAGTAAGATTTTTATTTTTTTCTGTGAGTTTTACCTTGATTAATTGTTTCGGTGTTCACAGTAACATCGGCACTACCCTCTCTTCTTCTCTGCACCCTCTCTCTCACAGACATGATGCTGCTAGTCTCAGTCTTTTCTATAAATACTATTATGGCATGTGTTCTTCAGAATTGTGTGATCTATTCCCCGCTTCTTTTGTTCCAGCTCGTTTGGCTCATTAGTCTAGTGGTCTTCATCAATTCTCTCTGTTGATACCTCATTGTAATACAGCTTCCTATTCCAGTAGCTTCTTTCCAAGAACCGAAGGCTTGTGGAACTCTCTTCCTGCTGACTGTTTTCCTCTTACCTATAACCTTTGTCTTTTCAAGACTAAAGCCAATAGGCATCCCATGTCTTTGCGATAATCATATTTGTTCTTGTTAGCTCCTTACATCAAGTGGCTTCATGCCGTGTCTGGAGCGATTTCCATATAAAAAAAGATTTACCTCACGTATAACAACAATGGAAAATCAATTGTTATTGATAAAAAATGAATGGGTTACTACTCCCCCGGGTAACGTCAGGTAGCCCTGCTAGTTTGAAAACGAATCTACTTCCTGTCTGTGCACTCAAACTTATCGTTCCGCGCCATTTCGACGCTAAACGCTGTCAATTACAAAACTTATGTTTCAACAATTTCTATTGACTTCACATCGTAGGCATTTATGTAAGCATTTATGGTAGACGAAATCGTAGCGTGAATGAAAAAAGATGGCAATTTTCGATGCGTTTTTTACTTTTAGTTTTTAGATTGATTCAAATTTTTATATTTTTACAGTGGGAGTTGATACCTTTTTGCAAGTAAATTGATAAAAAATAGTTTCCAAATTCAAAATGGAGAATGTAGTCTGCAAATACGTTTTCATAAGTAGCCGAGCAACGTATTTTATTCTCTCTTTATTTTTGTTTTTCTTCGTTTCTATTCTACTTGTTTTTTTTTTAAAACCTCTTTCATGCTTCATGCTTCATGTTTCATGCTTCATGCTTCTCTTTTTACTCTACTTTTTTTTTATTTTACTTGTTTTTCTTAATCTTCTTCATGCTTCATGTTTTATGCTTCATGCTTCTCTTCCTCTACAATTTCTTTATTTTACTTGTTTTTCTTAATCTTCTTCATGATTCATGCTTCATGCTTCATGCCTCATGTTTCATGCTTCATGCTTCTCTTCTTCTACATTTTTTATTTTACTTGTTTTTCTTAATGTACTTCATGCTTCATGCTTCATGCTTCATGCTTCTCTTTTTCCTCTACTTTTTTTATTCTACTTGTTTTTTAATCTCTTTCATGCTTCATGCTTCATGCTTCATGCTTCTCTTTTTCCTCTACTTTTTAAAAATTCTACTTGTTTTTCTTAATTTCCGTCATGCTTCGTGCTTAATGCGTCATGCTTCATGCTTCATGCGTCTCTTTTTCCTCTACTTTTTTATTCTACTTGTTTTTTAAAATCCCTCTCATGCTTCATGCTTCATGCTTCTCATTTTCCTTTACTTTTTTTTATTCTACTTGATTTTTAATTTCTTTCATGCTTCATGCTTCTCTTTTTCCTCTACTTTTTTTATTCTACTTGTTTTTCTTAATTTTCTTAATGCTTCTCTTTTCCTACTTTTCTATTTTGTTTTCTTCATCTTTTAATCGTAATTTTCGCCTTCTTCCTCTTACTTTTCTTTAAATGTTTTTCCTTAATCATCAACTCTTTTTTTTCTTTCCCTATAATCCCTTTTTTACCGCGTTTTAATTTTCAATTTCTTCTTCTTCATTTTCTATTTCTTCTTCTTCTTCTTCGTTTCGTCATTTTAACTTTTCTATCTTTCTTTTCTTCGAATTACTTCTCTTTTTAAATTTGTCTTTCTTCTTCCCTCTTCTCACCCTTGCCCATTTTTCGCTTTTCTTCTTCTTCTTCTTCTTCTTCTTCTTCTTCTTCTTCTTCTTCTTCTTCTTCTTCTTCTTCTTCTTCTTCTTCTTCTTCTATTAATTCCCCTCTTTTTACTTTCCCTTATTTCTATCCTTTTTTCCCTCTTTTACGCATTTTTCTTTCTTTCTTTTATTCTTCTTCTTGTTATTTTTTTTTATTATTCTTATTTCTTCTGCTTCAAACTATTATGATTATCATTATTATTAATATTTTTATTATTATTATTATTATTATTATTATTATTATTATTATTATTATTATTATTATTATTATTATTATTATTATTATTATTATTATTATTATTATTATTATTATCATTATTATTATTATTTTATTATTATTATTTTATTATTATTATTATTATCATTATTATCATTATTATTATTATTATTATTTTTTTTATCATTATTTTATCATTACTATTTTATTATTATTATTATTTTATTATTATTATGATGATTATTATTATTATTATCATTATTATTATTTTATTATTATTATTTTATTATTATTATTATTTTATTATTATTATTATCATCATTATTATTTTATTATTATTATTATTATTATTATTATTATTTTATTGTTATTATTATTATTTCATTATTATTATGATTATTATTATTTTTATTTATTATTATTATTATTATTTTATTATTATCATTATTATCATCATCGTTTTTTCATTTTGTATTTTATTCGTTTATTCTTGTTCATTCTGGTACAAGCATTCATCTTTTTCTTCTTAGTGTTATTCATTCCCCCCTATTTTTGCTATTTTCAAGTTGCTTTTCGTTGCAAGTAAATTAACAAAGAAAAATGAACAAAGAAAAATACTTTCGAAATTCAAAATGGTGAATAAAGTCAACAACTAATCTTTCATAATTGGCCAAGTCACGGCTTCAAACTTTCAAAATACGAAACCACGACAGACGCGAGAATTGACGAGAGGCGCGGCGAGAGTTAGCAAGAATTACGAGGTGATTATCCAGCAGTGAATCGAGAACGAAGCGATTGCCGAACAAAACACGTCATAAGAATGGAAAAAAAAGCACATTATAAAATTGTAATAAATAAATAAACAGAGATGAATGCTAACTTGCAGCCATACAATTTGCGCGTTTAGCAAATCGAAATGCTATTTCAAACTTTACCAAGCAAATAGAAATGTTATTTCAAATTTTACCAAGCAAATCGAAATGCTATTTCAAATTTAACCTGTCAAATAGAAATGCTATTTCAAACTTAACCGGGAAAATAGAAATGTTATTTCAAACTTAACCAGGCAAATAGAAATGCTATTTCAAACTTAACCGGGCAAAAAGAAATGCTATTTCAATCTTAACCGGGCAAATAGAAATGCTATTTCAAACTTAACCGGGAAAATAGAAATGCTATTTCAATCTTAACCGGGCAAATAGAAATGCTATTTCAAACTTAACCGGGCAAATAGAAATGCTATTTCAATCTTAACCGTACAAATAGAAATGCTATTTCAAACTTAACCGGGCAAATAGAAATGCTATTTCAAACTTAACCGGGCAAATAGAAATGCTATTTCAAAATTAACCGGGCAAATAGAAATGCTATTTCAAACTTAACCGGGCAAATAGAAATGCTATTTCAAACTAAACCGGGCAAATAGAAATGCTATTTCAATCTTAACCGGGCAAATAGAAATGCTATTTCAAAATTAACCGGGCAAATAGAAATGCTATTTCAAACTTAACCGGGCAAATAGAAATGCTATTTCAAACTAAACCGGGCAAATAGAAATGCTATTTCAATCTTAACCGGGCAAATAGAAATGCTATTTCAATCTTAACCGGGCAAATAGAAATGCTATTTAAAACTTAACCGGGCAAATAGAAATGCTATTTCAATCTTAACCGGGCAAATAGAAATGCTATTTCAATCTTAACCGGACAAATAGAAATGCTATTTCAATCTTAACCTGTCAAATAGAAATGCTATTTCAATCTTAACCTGTCAAATAGAAATACTATTTCAAACTTAACCGGGCAAATAGAAATGCTATTTAAATCTTAACCGTACAAATATAAATGCTATTTCAAACTTAACCGGGCAAATAGAAATGCTATTTCAAACTTAACCGGGCAAATAGAAATGCTATTTCAAACTTAACCGGGCAAATAGAAATGCTATTTAAAACTAAACCGGGAAAATATAAATGCTATTTCAAACTTAACCGGGCCAATAGTAATGCTATTTCAAACTTAACCGGGCAAATATAAATGCTATTTCAATCTTAACCTGTCAAATAGAAATGCTATTTCAAACTTAACCGGGCAAATAGAAATGCTATTTCAATCTTAACTGGGCAAATAGAAATGCTATTTCAAACTAACCGGGCAAATAGAAATGTGATTTCAAACTTAACCGGGCAAATAGAAATGCTATTTCAAACTTAACCGGGCAAATAGAAATGCTATTTCAAACTCAACCTGTCAAATAGAAATGCTATTTCAAACTTAACTGGGCCAATAGAAATGCTATTTCAAACTTAACCGGGCAAATAGAAATGCTATTTCAAACTTAACCGGGCAAATAGAAATGCTATTTCAAACTTAACCGGGCAAATAGAAATGCTATTTCAAACTTAACCGGGCAAATAGAAATGCTATTTCAATCTTAACCGGGCAAATAGAATAGCTATTTCAAACTTAACCGGGAAAATAGAAATGCTATTTCAATCTTAACCGGGCAAATAGAAATGCTATTTCAAACTTAACCGGGCAAATAGAAATGCTATTTCAATCTTAACTGGGCAAATAGAAATGCTATTTCAAACTAACCGGGCAAATAGAAATGTGATTTCAAACTTAACCGGGCAAATAGAAATGCTATTTCAAACTTAACCGGGCAAATAGAAATGCTATTTCAAACTCAACCTGTCAAATAGAAATGCTATTTCAAACTTAACTGGGCCAATAGAAATGCTATTTCAAACTTAACCGGGCAAATAGAAATGCTATTTCAAACTTAACCGGGCAAATATAAATGCTATTTCAAACTTAACCGGGCAAATATAAATGCTATTTCAAACTTAACCGGGCAAATATAAATGCTATTTCAAACTTAACCGGGCAAATAGAAATGCTATTTCAAACTTAACCGGGCAAATAGAAATGCTATTTCAAACTTAACCGGGCAAATAGAAATGCTATTTCAAACTTAACCGGGCAAATAGAAATGCTATTTCAAACTTAACCGGGCAAATAGAAATGCTATTTCAATCTTAATCGGGCAAATAGAAATGCTATTTCAAACTTAACCGGGCAAATAGAAATGCTATTTCAAACTTAACCGGGCAAATAGAAATGCTATTTCAAACTTAACCGGGCAAATAGAAATGCTATTTCAAACTTAACCGGGCAAATAGAAATGCTATTTCAAACTTAACCGGGCAAATAGAAATGCTATTTCAAACTTAACCGGGCAAATAGAAATGCTATTTCAAACTTAACCGGGCAAATATAAATGCTATTTCAAACTTAACCGGGCAAATAGAAATGCTATTTCAAACTTAACCGGGCCAATAGAAATGCTATTTCAAACTTAACCGGGCAAATAGTAATCCTATTTTTAATAGTACTGTGGTTGCACATCACAGATAATGACCGAATCCTTAGAAAATGACATCCAGTCTGTACCAAAAATTGATGTTTACATGTAATGCTTCCAAGACAAAACTGCTTTTCATTTAACACCTACAAGGAACCTTCTCAAACAACACGAATTAGAATAATTACATAGAAGATACTGCAACGTCTTCTGCCAAAAAGTAACCTCCCTTTTCTGGGCTAGAAAACTTCTTACACCTTCCAGTATCCTATATTTCTATCAAGACAACATTCGCCACATCTGGGATGGTGCACCAACCCCTAGTCACCACTACTTCGACAAGGTGCAAAAATATTCTCTGACCTAATAGGTCCCGCACTGTCTGCCTAGCTCTAGTCCCTGTCGCATCGCTGCAGTTTTGTATCACTGTGCTTGTTTCACAAGTACTTCAACAGAATGTGCCTCGATGAACTTACTGCCCTTGTACCCTCTCAACGAAAACATCTCTGAACCACCCGACTGGCAGCAGTACCCAATCCTTTCACTGTAGAGGTCCCTAGATTTCGACAAGTTTTCTACTTTAATAGCTTATTTCTTCAGACCGCTTGTCTTTGGAATTCCCTCCCTGCTCCCTGTTTAACCGAACGTACTAACATGCATAAATTTAAATGTAATGTGAACAAACATCTTGCTGCCCAATGACCCATTTCAGTTGCCTCCTATGAAGTTGGCCATTATCACAGTAACCCCTTAGTTTGGGATGAACAACCACAACAACAACAAAAAAAAGTAACAGATCGAAACTACTATTTAAAATTTAAGGTTTACAGACATACGAAAATTTTATCTGAAATTTTAACGTGAAAAACCAACGCAAATTCTATTTGAGATTGAAAAAAAAAAATTGTCAAAAATACTATTTCAAACTTAGACGTGACACAACAAAAACGTTATTTCGAACATTAGCCTGACCAACAGACGAAAATAATATATTTTTGATTTAATTAAAAAAAAATGGAAATCGCTCCAGACAAGGCATGAAGCCACTTGATGTAAGGAGCTAAAAATAAAATACTATTTCAAGGTCAAAAACTAGCCAACGATAACCTAGAAAACAGCAATTCTCCCCCCTTTGTCTGAAACGTCGTTCGTGGAATGTGAGGACTAAAATAGAAAATAAGGGAAGCGAGTGTTACGAGGCTGCCGAAAGTAAACCCGAGTTAGTCACTTTCTACTCTCCTTTTAATTTAAATGTAACAGACTGACGGAAATATTACTTGAAACTTCTAACACAAGCGGATGAAAGCGACAAAAATGCTATTTCAAAATTAAGTGTGACAGACAGAGAAAAATGCTATTTCAAAATTAAGTGTGACAGACAGAGAAACATGCTATTTCAAAATTAAGTGTGACAGACAGAGAAAAATGCTATTTCAAAATTAAGTGTGACAGACAGAGAAAAATGCTATTTCAAAATTAAGTGTGACAGACAGAGAAAAATGCTATTTCAAAATTAAGTGTGACAGACAGAGAAAAATGCTATTTCAAAATTAAGTGTGACAGACAGAGAAAAATGCTATTTCAAACTAAGTGTGACAGACAGAGAAAAATGGTATTTCAAACTAAGTGTGATAGACAGAGAAAAATGGTATTTCAAAATTAAGTGTGACAGACAGAGAAAAATGCTATTTCAAAATTAAGTGTGACAGACAGAGAAAAATTCTATTTCAAAATTAAGTGTGACAGACAGAGAAAAATGCTATTTCAAAATTAAGTGTGACAGACAGAGAAAAATGCTATTTCAAAATTAACTATGACAGACAGAGAAAAATGCTATTTCAAAATTAAGTGTGACAGACAGAGAAAAATGCTATTTCAAAATTAAGTGTGACAGACAGAGAAAAATTCTATTTCAAAATTAAGTGTGACAGACAGAGAAAAATGCTATTTCAAAATTAAGTGTGACAGACAGAGAAAAATGCTATTTCAAAATTAAGTGTGACAGACAGAGAAAAATGCTATTTCAAAATTAAGCCTGATCGAACGCAAAAACATGCTATTTTATATGTAAGCATGACAGACAAAAAGAATTGTTATTTCAAACTTAAACATGGCAGACCGATAAATATGATATTTCAAATTTTAGCGTGACAGACCGGCAGAAATTCTATATTAAAATTGAGCGTGACAGAGCAACACAAATTCTATTTCAAACTTAAGCGTAATAAACCGAAAATGCTATTTAAAACGTAAGCGTGACAGACCGACAAAATGCTATTTGAAAATTAGCGTTACCCCCCCCCCCAAAAAAAAGAAGATTATTTTCACTTAAGCGTAACACCCCCCCCCCAAAAAAAATGTTATTTTAAACTTACACATGACAGACCAAGGTAAATATTATTTCAAACTTAAGTGTGACAGACCAACAAAACTGCTACTTTAAACTTTAGTGTGACAGACCAAAGAAAATTCTATTACAAATTTGAGCATAGCAAACAGAAAGAAAATGCTATTTTAAACTAAAGTGTGACAGACCAAGGAAAATGCTATTTTCAACTTAAGTGTGACAGACCAAGGAAAGTTCTTTTTCAAATGTAAGTGTGACAGACCAGAGAAAAGGGTATTTTAAACGTAAGCCCGACAGACCGATAGACATTCTACTTCAATGTTAAGCGTAATCGACTGACAAAATTCTATTTGAAACCTAAGCGTGACACACAAAAGAACATTTTATATAAACTTAAGCATTACAGACTGACAAAATTCTATTTCAAACTTAAGCGTGACAGCCCACCAACCGAAAAACAAAGCCTTTTCCACAGCGAATCTATAAACATAAAAAAATACACAAACAAATAAATAAAACACAAATATAACAAAAAAATAAAAATAAAAACGGTTTTAAAAAGATGAAAACTGAAATTGATGGAAAAATTCCGAGCACCGAATTGAAGACAATTCTTACAGAGAAAGATTTCAAATCTATCGAGAACCATTTTTTTTTTATGTCTTGAAATGGAAGCTATCAAAGAATATATTTCTTTTCGTTTGTTTCTTTTTTCACGATTTTGATTGGTTGCTTTTCCGAACACTGACTCAATTGGACGAAGAAGATTGTTTCCCCATCATATCTCGCGCTTTTTACGGTCGCTTGTAAATGCCCGTTTCATTGCGAACACCGTGTCGCAGTCACGTTATCTCAATGTTTACACGGTTACTTTTTGACTGAAGATTGTATCAGAAATAATTACCGCGTTTATTTGCTATCAAAGTTAGCAATAACAATAACAATACTAATAATACCGTCGCCGGTGTATGTCTGTAACCAAAACCACGGCTCTAATAAGTACCTATATTGGTCAAATGCAACGAGACGTGCTGCGCCGGCCGTGATATAAACCGGGGAGTCATTCACTCTCATATTCTGTGTGACTTGGGTTCGGGTTCGATCTCGGGGTCCACGAGTGTCATATGATTTCAGCAGCAGATGAAAGCCGTACACTTCTTCATTGGAGCCAAATCTTTTTTTCCTGGAGAATTCTTTTGAGGTCTGCAAACAGCCAGTAGTCGCAGTGGACCAGATCTGGAGAATTGCGAAATAGGTACGGGGTGTGTTTAGTAGCTATTCTCTACTTTTACCTAACAATTTAATAAACAAAAGAAAATGGGGTTTTGTCCAAAAAATAAGAATAGTTAACAAAGCGAGAACGTAATATAGCAGGGACTTTCTGCGGGACATATTTTTTAACCGGAAGTGGCAATTCTCGGACGTTATGCCGTTATAAACAGAATGTTAAATTATTTATTAATATAAAAAAAAGAAAAAAAAAACATATCTTACGTGGACGTAATTTGAAGAAACTCATTAAGAGTAACATTTTTTTTTACCTTACATCGACGTTTTTTAAAAAAAGTTAGAATTGACTTTCTTTATCTAAAAAAAGTTGTTAAATAACTTTATCTGTAAAACAGGTGTAAAATGGGAGTAAAACAGGTGTAAAATGGGTGTAAAACGGGTATACAATGGGTGTAAAACGGGTGTAACATGTGTGTAAAATTGATGTAAAACGGGTGTAAAACGTATGTAAAACGGGCGTAAAATGGGTGTAAAATTGATGTAAAATGGGTGTAAAACTGGTGTAAAACGAGTATAAAATAAGTGTAAAACGGGTGTAAAATTGATGTAAAATGGGTGTAAAACGGGTGTAAAATGGGTATAAAATGGGTGTAAAACGGGTGTAAAATGTGTGTAAAATGGGTGTAAAATGGGTGTAAAATTGATGTAAAACGGGTGTAAAATTGGTGTAAAACGGGTGTAAAATTGGTGTAAAATGGGTATAAAACGGGTGTAAAATGGGTGTAAAACGGGTGTAAAATGGGTGTAAAATTGGTGTAAAACGGGTGTAAAATGGGTATAAAATGGGTGTAAAATGGGTGTTAAATGGGTGTAAAATTGATGTAAAACGGGTATAAAACGGGTGTAAAATGGGTGTAAAACGGGTGTAAAATGGGTGTAAAATTGATGTAAAACGGGTGTAAAATGGGTGTAAAATTGATGTAAAACGGGTGTAAAACGGGTGTTAAATGGGTGTAAAACGGGTATAAAACGGGTGTAACTACCGGCATCGACTAGAAATCCGTCTCTTCTTAAATTGTATCACTTAAGTAAAATTATATTTTAAAAAGCGTATTTTAACAAAAAAATATAATAAAAACGAAAGTAAAGACTCCCGGGCAACACCAGGAAGCTAAAACTAGTAAAGAAATTAGTTTAGAAATGTATATATTATGCGGACATTTCTCCTGATCCTGGATAATATATTCACAACGTTTCGACTGATGTAACCTTTAACTTTTTTAGGTGAATCGTTTCGAACTTAAAAAAAACATCTGGTCGAACTCGAAACTCGTACATAATTCCAACCTGAGCCCTTAATCTATTAGCCGCCTAAGTAAAACTACAAGAGAATTGAATACAATATAAGAACCAATCTATATATTCGATTGGCCAAAAAGTTCGCTTTTTTAAGTAGATATTAATGCAATTCATTTACCACACTCGATTTGGAAATCTTAAAACTGTCTGCGATCTTTCTGGTTGTCAAACGGCAATCTTGTTCAATAACGACTTTCACTTGGGCACAGAGCGAGGAGCATTTCTCACTGAAAAATTTATTTTCGGAATCGAGCAAACCATTTGTGGCACACCCGTTCTGTAACAGCATTCTTCCCATACACATTGCATATCTTTATGCAGATTTCTGTAGCTTTTTTTCTCTCTTTCTGTAGTAAAAAAATCATCAGATGTTTCTAGTACTCCACTTGATCTTCCATTTCAAGGCCTGAAATACAATCAAAATGTAACAACTTTTCTGCTCGGAGGCTTATTACACACTGACGTCAACATACTCGCTCCACCAAATACAGAATTTGCAGAACAGAAATATAAAACGATCTTTAGTAGGCTAGAAGGATGGCATAAAAAAACGAATGAACTTTTCGGGAAGCACAATAGATTTAAATGTCAATGCGTGTGTGTTTACTATAGAAAAAATGTGTAGACAATCTACATAAAAACTAAAAGTGTATTTTCCGAGGAAGACAATGGAAGTGGCCCGAATCTCTAAGTCCTCCCTAAGTCCTCTCTAAGGGAGCTATAGGTACAGAACCCGTATTAAAACTTAAAATATATGATATTTTGATATGATTAAAATCATATGAATAACAATTTCCAGGATAGACAATCGAAGTAGTCCCGAATCTCTAAGTGCCCCGCTTAAGGGAGCTATGAGGACATAATCTCCTGGAACAAATACACAGAAGACATTGCTAAGTCTGCTGCAAAGAAAGTGGGCTCTCTCTACCGTGCTAGAAAACTTCTCACATCTGACAGTATACTATATATCAATACAAAGCCACCATCCGCCCATGAATAGAGTATTGTTGTCACATCTGGGTTGGTGCACCATCTATTAGGCTCCCCCTCTTAGATAAGGTCCAAAAAAGAGTCTCTAATCTAATAGATCCCTCACTATCCACCATGCTCCAGCCCCTGTCCCATCGCCGCAATGTTGCATCTTTGTGCTTGTTTTATAAGAACTTCAATAGAATGTGCTCCGATGAACTTGCTGCTCTGGTGTCCCCTCGACGTAAATACATTCGACCAACCCGACAATTATCAAACTCCCATCCATTCACTGCGGAGGTCCCCAAATACCGGAGAGCCTTTTACTCCAATAGCTTCTTTCCTCGAGCTTCCCGCCTTTGGAACTCCCTCCCTGCTCTCTGTTTCCCCGATTGTACCGACATGCAGAAATGTAAAACTAAAGTGAACAAGTATCTAGCCGCACAGCTCCCAACTTAGGATGCCCTTCAAAACTTTCATCCTAATTCTCAGTAGCCCCTTCACGTCTACAGTGGCCACTTCCCTTGTTTGGGGTGAACTAAGTTAAAATTAGAAATACAAATTATCAATCCTCATCTAAAACAAAATTCCGAAAGATAAATTATTTACGTAAATAGAGGAATATTAGAAGGCTATCACAATGCAAAAAATGGGAATATGTCAGCGTGGAAAAGTAAGACAAAAAACAAGTGATTTTTTTATGTATATTAAAACATTTTTTTAATAGCAGATCTTACTTGATTAGGCAAGACTTCAACACTGTGGTGTAATGTGTGTAGCCGTGTTCCATAATATATTTCGAGGAAGACCTCTTTATCAAATGGTAGGTGTTTCAAATCTCTAAAGCACGTGCTTTAGAGATTTGAAACACCTACCATTTGATAAAGAGGTCTTCCTCGAAATATATTATGGAACACGGCTACACACATTACACCACAGTGTTGAAGTCTTGCCTAATCAAGTAAGATTTGCTAGAAAAAACTTTAAATATATATATATATATATATATATATATATATATATAAATCACTTGTTTTTGTCTTACTTTTCAACGCCGACATATTCCCATTTCTTGCATTGTGTTAGCCTTCTAATACCTCTCTCTCTCTCTCTCTCTCTCTATATATATATATATATATATATATATATATATATATATAGAGAGAGAGAGATAGATAGATAGAGAGAGAGAAAGAGAGAGAGGTATTAGAAGGCTATCACAATGCAAGAAATGGGAATATGTCGGCGTTGAGAAGTAAGACAAAAACTAGTATTTTTATATATATATATATTTTTTTAATTTTAAAGTTTTTTATATCAAATCTTACTTGATTAGGCAAAACTTGAACACAGTGATGTAATGTGCGTGACTGTGTTCCATAATATATTTCGAGGAAAAACCTCTTTATCAAATAGTGGGCGTTTCAAATCTCAAAAACACGTGCATTGTGATAGCCTTCCAATACTCCTCTATATAAGTATTACACACAATGCTTTAAGCAAACTACCTCTCCTTATTATAAATTAATTAGTTTTCTGTCCCCAAATCAAGGACAAGTGGTGCTCTTAGTTTGCATTATTCAAGAAGTCGTAATCGCAGGGGGAGACAACTCATGCTTTACCTGTTATAATGAAAATGCGATGTATGTCTCAAAGACGTAGACGAGACGAGATTCTCAATCAATCTTCGCGTCAAATGAGGATCCATTCTGAAACACATGACGTCACGAACCAGAACTCATTCCCAAAGATGTTTAATTTCAACGAAAAACTAAAAATAAAATTCTACTAAATTCAAAATTTCGTTCTTTTCTAATTTATCGAATTTACATTTAAATTGTATTGATGAATGCGAAACATGTGAACGAAATCAACAAATGAAAGGAAATTTATATTCATTGATTTTGAACCAATAAGCACATACAAAGTAAGAATAGATTGAACGGGATTTTATGATTTGTCATTTTTCTTTTGTGCAAATTTCAATTAAAGAAGTCATTGTATTTGTCTTGTTCTCGAATAACCAAAGAATGGATTCTTATTGCATACTAGTAGATTGACCTAGCGTTGGCGAGGTATCACATATTTTGAACATCTATCCATGGTTAATGATGAGTTCGAAGGTGTTAAAAGTTTCATAAAAAATTCGAGTAAAATTAGTGTACATGTATTTTTTGGTAGATTCTCTGCACAGACGGAGTTTCTTATTTTTGACAAACGGAAGTTTATCTTCCCGAAATATTAAATAAATTGATTTTTAATAATCAGCCGGACAACACACAAACAGCTATTTATCTCCCCGTCGCATCCTCTCAACAACAGCTGCACTCCAAGCAGTTTGGGGCCTGCCAGAACGCTGGTCACTCTCCGCTGATGTGCGGCCATTTTTGAATCGGTTGAATCACTCCTCAATTTGT
>OY744547.1:66078427-66080927 GCA_963556195.1 Sepiola atlantica
TCTTCATGCTTTATATCCTTTTAAGTTCGCTGGGAAGTGCCGTGTATTTGCTTCGTTTTTCCGTCACCTTGATCTTCACTCTGTGGTCTGCTGGAACGACAAAGCCTACGATTTAGCAGGCTTTTTCCTTCTTGTCGAATATTATGACATTCGGTCAGCTTGCTTGTGTGAGTTTATCTGTTTGTACCCCAATGCCCAAGAGGATTTTATGTTTTTCGTTTTCCAGTACTGTCTGCGTGTTCGAAATGCAATCGCTTGCGCAGTTCCCAGTGTACTGCTTTCCCCACACAGTCATGCCTGTTCTTGTATTATTTTGGGGCTAGTTTGCTGCATTCACCCACCACCACCACCACCACCACCACCACCACCACCACCACCACCACCACCACCTTCTTCTTCTTCTTCTTCTTCTTCTTCTTCTTCTTCTTCTTCTTCTTCTTCTTCTTCTTCTTCTTCTTCTTCTTCTTCTTTTTCTTCTTCTTTTTCTTCTTTTTCTTTCTTTTTCTTCTTCTTCTTCTTCTTCTTCTTCTTCTTCTTCTTCTTCTTCTTCTTCTTCTTCTTCTTCTTCTTCTTCTTCTTCTTTGTGTGTCTTTGAAGTGTCATGAGGTCATACAACAGTTTCCCACAGTTTTACGCAGTCCTTTGCATTATTGTTGTACTCTGCAAGATCTTTCAAGCTACACCGATTGCAGACAAGGCAGTATTGCATCGTACGGCCCCCCTCTCCACATTCACAGATCGTTTGGCTCAGTTTTGTAGCCCCATCTACCCATAGCAACTTTTGATCGCCTCATTCCCGTTCTCAGGCGGTTTAGTGTTTTCCACTAGAGCCAGGGTGCTTCTGAACCGGGGGGGGGGGGGGAGAGTTCCTCAGAATCAGGGATTCTCATGTCAGTAGGAGGGGGGCACATCTTCTAGCCGTCTGGTCCACAGCTGTAGTCTGATCTCTTCCTGAGATGTTGTTAGGGGTTCGACATGGCTGAGGAAGCTTCTCCTTGACTTCAGTCGTTGGACCGTTGGTTCACGTCAATGAATGAGATGGCGTTCATCACTGATAGCCTTTGTGATCTCTACTCGGCTGGCAACTTCCCGTCTCACATCTGAAGGAGCAATGCCAGTGAGGAGATGCAGGTTGTTCAGTGTGGTATCGTATGGCCCTCCTCTCCACATTCGCAGATGGTTGGGTCAGTTTTGTAACCATATCTAGTCATTGCAACTTTTGATCGCCCCATTCCCGTTTTCAGGCAGTTAAGTGTTTTCTACTTGAGCCAGGGTTCCTCTGAACCGGGAGGTAGGGCCTCAGAAGGTGGCATTCCCATGTCAGTAAGAGGGGAGCATCCCTTAGCCGCCTGGTCCACAGCTGTAATCTTGTTCTTCCTGAGATGTTGTTAGGGGTTCGACATAGCTGGGGAAGCTTTTAAGCTGTCGAATAGTCAGTCATAAACAAAATGGCTTTAAAATTATGCAGGTTTCTGTAACTTTTTTTCTTTCCTTTTCTGTAGTAAAAAAACATCAGATGTCGGTAGGTCTCTGCTTGATCTTCAATTTCAAGGCCTGAAATACAAGCATAAATATAAGAACTCCTCTGCTCACAGGCTGACTACACACTCGGCCTTTTGGCAGGGATCAAAGTGTAGTATCTATTCCGATGGATACTACACCCCACAGACCGGTATTGTCTTGGCCTTCGGGTCTTGATTTACGCCGGTCTATGGTTGGTCTGTCCTGTGCAGTTCTAGGAGGTCCACCCTCCCAGGCTTTACCTTCTCACACTTTGAGGAGGGTTTAGTTTATTGCTAATCGCCTGAGGCGCCCCTACCGGGGAATGCCGACGGGGCTACCCAGGCATTTTTTGACGGTCATCAGTGCTCTTCCTCTACAGTGTTGACTTATCAATTCCCACATTTTACTCTGTGCGAGGTAGATAAATATGACTACACACTGACGTCGACACACTTTCTACACCAAATACAGGATTTGAAGAATAAACATATAAAACGATCTTTAGTAGGTCGGAAATATGACATTGAAAAAGAAAACGAACGAACTTTTTGGTCAACCCAATATTATGTTGATGTACTGACCGATATCGATAGTTTTTTTTTACATTAACAACAAGAGTTTTTTTTTACATTAAACAACAAGAGTTTTTTTTACATTAAACAACAAGAGTTTTTTTTTTACATTAAACAACAAGAGTTTTTTTACATTAAACAACAAGAGTTTTTTTTTTACATTAAACAACAACAGTTTTTTTACATTAAACAACAAGAGTTTTTTTACATTAAACAACAAGAGTTTTTTTTACATTAAACAACAAGAGTTTTTTTTTACATTAAACAACAAGAGTTTTTTTTACATTAAACAACAAGAGTTTTTTTACATTAAACAATAAGAGTTTTTTTTTACATTAAACAACAAGAGTTTTTTTTTACATTAAACAACAAGAGTTTTTGTTTACATTAAACAACAAGAGTTTTTTTTTTACATTAAACAACAA
>OY744547.1:66085927-66090927 GCA_963556195.1 Sepiola atlantica
TTGTAGCGTTCTATTTGTTGCTTTTCTATTTTTCACTTCCTAAGTGATAAAGAGTAGTGTAGACGATGGCATTATTAGTCGCCCTTAACTTTATAGAAAATATTTTTCGTTGATATATATATTTCTATTAATTTTATACGTACATAAAAGTAATCCATGGACACGTGTTAATGATATTAGTTAGCTGATGGCGGTATTAATTTAAGAAATTGAGTTTTAAAAAAGTTCCAATAACTTCTGACATCGATTAGGACATAGGAAATGATTGTAGGCACGCCTGACAGGGAATTCCCTGTCAGGCGTGCCTACAATCATTTCAGCTTGCCGATGATTCCACTGGGTACGAAAATTTACTAAAGATGTCTAAATCTGCCCTTTTGGATGAAACCGCGGGACATTGCTGAAATATGTAATATACAGTATCTAAATAAATTATATATATATATATATATATATATATATATATATATATATATATATATATAACCGACGTCATGGAAAGTAATTTTCTTTTAAAATCAATATCGCATCTTTAAATGCTTCAAAGGTATTTATTTTACCTTATTCCTTATTAAATTTCAATTGGATGCTTAAAAAAATTTGAACTTTAAAAAGTTTATATATATATATATATATATATATATATATATATATATATATATATATATATATATATACTGAAATAACTTTGAAACATTTTGACGTCTTTTCCGCCTGAGACGCCCACCAAATATTCATTATCAATATATCTGTGAGAATGCCGAAATTTTGGCGGTTAACAAAGCATGTATGCGTTCGTGTCGTTTTATTTCTCCTTACTTTGAAAGTGAGGAAAAAAAGTTGTCAAGTTTCATTATTTCAAAACATGAAAGAAAGCAAACACCAGAAAAAAAAAATAGATGAACCGATTTTCATAAAAACCCCAAAAACTATTATTCGACCGAAATTGAAATGAAGAAATCGATAACATTTTTTTTCTGCTGCTTTTTTTTCTTCTGAAAGTTTTACAAAAAATTCTACTGTTAGAGTGTTCGGAAAATACTGTCCGATTTTCCCACTTGCTTTGAAAAAAAAAGGCTTATTTAAATTGCTATTTGGCAGTGGTTGATATAAAATTATACCCGATTTCAAGGCTTCGTACTTATATCAATGGTGTATGGTTGTTCAGTCCTATAAGGCCATTCCCCCAAGAGATTTCCCGGTGTTTGTACAGAGACGTGTAAGTATTAAATTATCAATAACACACAGAAAAACAGTATTATATACTTACGCAGCAGATTTAAATAAGTATCTTCACCAAAAAAGTAGGAAAACTGATCGAGTAGAATTTTGATTTATTACTTGTTAATATGACAGACTGAGTTATCTCCCCCTGAATTTCGCGAGTTTCACTTGAATCAATGGCTGAACCCGATTAAACGATTTTTTATTACAATTCTACTCGATAGTTTTTGCTAATTTTTGGTGTACAAACTTATTTTTGCTTGATACATAAGTATATCAAAGAGTTTTCCGGTTAATTTAATTGGAACTACGATTTTCAGCGTTTTTTTCCTATGTACCCGTCTCTGTGCATGCACCGATTTTCCCCTGTATTTGGAAGGAAACTGGTTTATTACCGGTAGTCTGAAGCGCCCCTACCGGAGAATACCGAAGGGTCCGATCACAGGAATGTTTTCAATTACCCAGAGTGCCATTTTGTGGGGAAGTTGGATTTTTTTTTACATTTTTACATTAAAACTAACCTAATATACGGCATGATCACGTTCTGGCGAGATAACCGAAGTTAAGCGACGTTGAACCTGATTAATAGCAGACGGGTGACCATTTGGGAATACTAGGCGTTGTATGTGAGAGGATGGAAACACCTTGCTTATCAAGGCCCAAATACCACTCGAGGATAAGGTGTGGTTTAGTCGCCAATTGAGTTATCCCCCCCTTTGCAAATTGGCTATTTGGAGTCTCTAGGAATGGATTGAACAGTATAAAAACTGTATTCTCTTGATTGACGGGTTGTGGTTGCTCAGTGAGCAAAGTGAAGTGCGCAGAGAAAAAAAGGTGAAGTTGGCAGTTGGTGGTGGAGAATACATAAATTTCATTTTTCAAGAACTTTCGTTTTACGGATCGACTAGTTAAGGGTAAAAGAGTTTGACTCGAGAGTAGGGGTTACAGAGTTTAACTTGTGAGACAACATCGCGTTCACCGGCACAACGGTTGTAGCAGGGCAGAAGTTGATTATTTACAAAAACGACTTGAAGACGACCATATTGTAGTCGGCAGGGAAGCATGCTCGCGGCACTCTGTTCCATAGACGGGCAGTTCTAGGAAAGAAGCCGATTGTTCACAGCATGATGCTAACCAGAGGTTAACGAGTATGCAAAGTTAACGAATAAAAAGCGTGCCCTTTTCTAGCCATCGGACGAAACTATTTCAAGTGGTGAGGGAAAGCGAGAAAGCAAATAGCAAGTCAGACAACCACCACCGTCTATAATGAATTTGAAAAAAATAATACTCAACTCTAAATAAAACGTCAGCAGTTGTTTTTTTTTTCTTTGGATCATCAGAAATGTAATAAGATTCTTGACACGTTTTCCGTTCGAATCGCAGCCTCGTCTTGAAATTTCGTTCTACTTTGTTTGTACGTTATCTAATGTTATTTAATGTTATCTAATGTTATTTAATGTTATCTAATGTTATTTAATGTTATCTAATCTAAATTAATTGATTAATAGTTTCCGAATTCTAAAGGTATACAAATATTATGAACGCTGACTTGAAAAAATTAATTAATTAAATAGTAATTACTCGAGCCCCCCTCTCTCTCTTACGTTTACAAAAATTCTCCAGGACGGACAGACAGACAGACCGACAGACAGACAGACAGACAGAGAAGGTGCTCGTTATATTATAAGTGGATAATCCAAATTATCATAATAAACCTAAATTGAATTACTGACGTCATTCTATGATTTTGTATAAATATTAGTGCAAACACTGGCGAGGAATATTCTTTCTCTCATTTTTGACGGAGAGTGTGCATTAGATACTAATCAATCAATCAATAAATAAATGTAAAACGTAAGAGGATATTGCAGTACTGTAGTCGCAGTGGTGAGGTGGAAGCCGAAGTTCCTGTCTTCTTTCTGTCATTGTAGATGTCGTCGTTTTCGTTTTTATAATGTAGACTCTTTCATTAGTACTTAAGTACGGATGTGGTCTCAGAAATTCCCTAATGATCATGAAAGCCTTGAATATGACGAAGGTATAGGACGGCCATGCCCTCTAGGCAATGGACGTTTGAAAGCGATTGTTGAACTAAACCCGCGTTAAACTTTCAGAGAAATGTCTGAGACACTTGATGTCAGTATATCACTAAAACCAGACCATCGGACGCAAATTAATAAAGTGAAATCCGATTTGTAATGCTTAAAAGAATGACGACGAACATATATTATGCACAAAAATATAATGGCATATCTTTATTGTGCGTTTGCTACGAAAGAGTAGTATCAGTGAGAGTTGACGGAAGTTGATCTCTCGAGTTTGCTAGCCAGCCGATATCAAAAAAGCATGGTGACAGTGCGAAGAGAGGTTCATAAATTCCGTAGTGGTAATCGGAGTCTGGAAGACGAAGAAGGTAGAGGACGGCCATGCACTCTTGACAATGGACGTTGACAATGGACGTTGACAAGAGATTGTTGAACTAAATACAATGTGGATACCCTAACTTACTCAATACCTTCCACAGCGCATCCCAATTAACTGCATCGAACGCTTTCATCAGATCATCAAATACCTGATATAGGTCTAGACGATGTTCAATACACTTCTCCTGTATTTGACGTGCCTTAAAGATTATATCAGTGGTACACCTATTTCTTCTAACGCCACACTGACTATCAGGAAACATAAAAGGACATATGTAGGCATTCAGGCTATTCAACAGGATTCTGGTGAATACCTTCCCCGTCCCATTCAAAATAGAGGTGCCTCGATAATTACTGCACTCATCTCTCCTCCCTTTGCCAATGAGACCATAATGGAGTCACGCCAATCTTGGTAAACATGCACGTCCAACCAGATGTTGTCAATCAACCGTTTAATTTGCACTGCCAATGGTCTACCAACTCCACCTAGTGTCTCGCATCTCAACTGCTATATAGCCTCCACCATTTCCCCGAGGGAAGAAACAGAACCCATTTTGAGAATGATAGCCCTCTGAGGCAAGTTATCTATCACATCAGTACTGACTATCGACGGATTAGTGAATAGATAAGTATAATGCGCTGTCCAAGTAGCTTGCTTGGATCCCTAATCAACTCTGTGCCATCCTTGGATTTTAATGGGATTACACTAGAATGGCTACGACCATAGACTGTCTCCATCAGGTCATATACGGCTTTACATGTAGCAAAAATTCCGATTACTTTGTTATGATTATTTAAAAAATATAAATTCTTCATAAAACGCAATAATTAACAATGGTTTTCTGTCAATAATTAAATACATACGTTTATCATTTAAAAAAAAACTAATTTTGTTGTTGTTAGTGTTGTCGCTGTTCCCATTTACTTCCCTCCCAACGAGCGCAGACGTTCAGTTATTTAACGTGGGGAAAATCTAGCTCACCAAAAAGTGGCACTCTAGATTGATACAAACATTGAACTTGCCTCGGTCTTCAAGGATTTCTCCTTCACTGACCCACGATAGAAAAAACTAAGTGTAGCATCAAAACAGATACTACATTTTTCTCCTAGCCAAAAAGCAAAATAGTCAGGATGTTGGTAGTGATGA
This sequence comes from Sepiola atlantica, assembly GCA_963556195.1. Taxonomy (NCBI): domain Eukaryota; kingdom Metazoa; phylum Mollusca; class Cephalopoda; order Sepiida; family Sepiolidae; genus Sepiola; species Sepiola atlantica. The sequence goes on from OY744547.1 coordinate 66,090,722, forward strand.
TGATGATGATGATCGTGATGATGATGATGATGATGATCGTGATGATGATGATGATCATCATCATCATAACTCTAACATTTGTCATGAAAAAGAAAGAAAACTCCTCTAATCTTTCTAAATTACAAAAAAAGTATTTTTTTCATATTTGATTATGCTGTTGATGATGATCATGATGATGGTGATGATGATGATCGTGATGATGATGA
>OY744547.1:66095927-66118427 GCA_963556195.1 Sepiola atlantica
GAACGTTATTACCGCCCCGCTGCAGTCGAAGATTGGTTTTATGCATAAAGTGTCTGTAATTATAAATGAAACTGAATTAAACAAGCGACGAGGAAATAATGGCATGAAGAATTCTTTTTGGGGAAACGTGGAAAAGGCGTGATTTTCTTTGAATAAAAAAAATCTTATTTTCTGCAGACAATTTTGGCTTTCTTTCTGGTGCCTAAATCAATAATTTCTATCGCCATTTTGAATTGCCATCGAGTTGTTTTGTCTTTTAATCTTTGTATCTTCTCATTTTATACGTGTTTTTGCTACCAAATCAAAGAAGATATATATCCAAACAGATTTTTATATATAACAGAGATATATATATATATATATATATATATATATATATATATATATGTATATATATATATATATATATATATGTATATATATATATATATATATATATATATATATATATATAATAATAATGGTAATGATCCACGTAAAAAATATCCACAGGGTGGTAATCCAGAGAATTTTAACCGGGTTTATAAAAAGTGCTCAATATCAAAATAGAGCTTTATATATGATAATTTTTTTATTTACACAGACATGTACAAAATCTGCGACACTGGCATGTCGATGTTATCGATCAACAGTTACTATAAAATGAGAATCTCTCCAAATATGATCTGAGGTTAAGATCGGATTCTAACTCTGCCTGATGAGATCTCAGTTTATAGTAACTGTTGATCGATAACATCGACATGCCAGTGTCGCAGATTTTGTACATGTCTGTGTAAATAAAAAATTATCATATATATATATATATATATATATATATATATATATATATATATATGATAATTTTATTTACACGGACATGTACAAAATCTGCGTCACTGGCATGTCGATGTTATCGATCAACAGTTACTATAAACTGAGATCTCATCAGGTAGAGTTAGAATCCGATCTTAACCTCAGATCATATTTGGAGAGAATGAAATGGGGGGGGGGGATAAAGAAAGAGAGGAAGAAAAGAAATTTAACATTTCAAAAATTGAGACCGTTAAAAAATTAAAAATTAAAAATCTAAAAAATCTAAAAACAAAAAACAAAAAACAAAAAACAAACAATCTTAAATCTAAAATCTGAAACAAACAGGGCAAATAAATAAATAAATAAATAAAAATATGAGGTGGAAAGAGGGGCATATAATGAAGGGAGAGGTGATGTGAAGGTAGACACATAAAGGAAAAGAAGGAGAAAAAGAGAACGTCTGTTGATTCAGATCGAGAGAGAAGAGATAGGAAATATAAAAATATAAAATATAAAAATAGGAAGGAGGGAGGTAGACATGCACGAATCAAGTGTAAAAAAAAACAGCCAGTTATTTTAAAGCCGAGTTTATAAATGTATTTTTCAAGTGAACTATAATATTGTGTATATGTGTGTATGCGTGCGTGCGGGCAACGCGTGTAACATCTAACATTAAAATAGTTAATTTTTTAGACGTAACATTCAACTTAAATAAAGAAACTTATGAACCGTATACTAAAGACAATGCCAACCCGATCTATGTCCACCCACTCTCTAACCACCCAAAAACCATTATTCAACACATCCCCAGATCAATCGAAAAAAGAATTAGTGATAACTCCTCTAATGAAGAAATTTTTAACAAACATAAGGACTTTTACAATAAAGCGTTAAAGCAAAGTCGATACAAAAACACCCAAATTAAATTCACCAAACTTACACCTCCCAACAACAGACGCATAAATAGGGGTAGAAAAATTATTTGGTTCACACCCCATATAATAACATGGTTAAAACCAAACTCGGTAAAATTTTTTTAGACTTAATTAATCTACACTTCCCCCCCAACAATATACTGCATACATTTTTTAATAAAAACACCCTCAAATTAAGCTATAGCTGTGGCGATAATTTAGAAAAAATAATAAAAAAACATAACAATAAAATTCTAAATGAAAAAACTACCGCAACGAAAACAGCAAATACCAAGGCCTGTAACTGCACAAACAAAAAAGAATGCCCATTACAACAAAATTGCCAAATAACCCAATCAGTATATCAAGCAACAATCTCTACTAAAGAAAACCCAACCCTGAAAAAATTCTACATAGGTATGGCTGGTAATACCTTCAAAGATAGATATACTGGACATAAGTGTTCTTTTAATAACCCTATATATAAAAAAAGAACCTCACTTTCTATATATTACTGGGAACTATACAACAATAACCAATCACCAACAGTAACCTGGAACACAATTAGAAAAACTAGCACCTGTGGTTCCCTAAACTCACCTTGCTACCTTTGCCTAACAGAAAAACTTGAAATAATTAAATTTAGTGATAGGGGCAAACTTCTAAACATAAAACAAGAAACATCAATTAACTGTAGGCATAATAGATTACACCTTCTTATTAATCCACTTATAACCCCTTAGGCTGTTACTATATAAAACAAAAACTTCACCTACCCATCAACTGATAATTTTGTCAACACAACTATCATCTTATACCTTCTTTATTAATAATTATTTTTTATTAGTAGTAGCATTATTGTTGGTAGTATTATTATCAGTAGTATTATTTGTAGTAGTACTGTTAGTGGTAGTGTTATTGGTGGTATTATTATTATTATTATTATTATTATTATTATCATTATCATCATTATTATTATTATCATACCCACAACGATTAATACTAATTGTCATCTTCTGTATTTTCTTTACCCTTAAATATCCCCTTATATGTTTATCCATTTATTGATTAATATTTCTATATTTTTTAGATTATTTTTAGATTATCATTATCAATTATTTATTATTACTATTATTAATATTTTAAACTTAATTATTTGACATTGAATTATTTTTCATTTCTGTACTTTTATCAAGATGATTATTGTTGTTAGTGGTGACATCATGTCTGCTGTTACTATCATCATTTTAATATTTATGGGGTGCATGTATATAAAGTTTGGTATGTATATATGTTTATATATTTCTATGTTTAGATTAACTACTAAACTAATTAACTGATCATTATGAATTTTGGCACACAGTTTCTAGGCGTAACGGTGGGTAATATAGGCTATATTTGTTTTAATTTAGCTTTATACAAATGAGGAACGCCTTTCGTGAAAATTTCAGATACCTCCGATTTTTGTGAAATTTTTACAATAGGAATTAGACATCAATTGATAAATATTGCCCCAATATCAGCTTCTTTTGTGAAACAGTTTTTAGGAGGCGTAATATGGACTACCCCTAACTCTACTCCTAACCCTAACCCTAACCGTCTGATAACATAATAATAAGTTTGTCAGGTCGACGGTGAGACAACACCATTAAAGATTAGAGGTTATGCTTGAAACTGGACAAAATTTGATTATTTAAAAAGACGGCTCGACAAGAATTTGTTAACATTGAACTTGAAAACCACTATGTAGTATTAGGCTGGGAAGCAGTACCACGATATTACGCCCACATACGGGTAGTTCTTGGAAAGAAACTTAGCTCATGGAAGTTTCATTTAGTATTAGGCACATAAAGGAAAAAAGTAAAATTATTTACATTGGTTGTAGTTAGACGAGTTTTGATTTACTTCTCTCCAGGAGTTAGGCACAATGCCAGTTTTTATCTTACTCCCACAAGTAAGATGTGACCCAAGGTCGGGTCGGGAAAGTGGGGTTTAAAAATTGCCTGGGCAGCCCCGTCGGCATTCCCCGGTAGGGGCGCCTCAGGCAGTAAGCGATAAACTTACTCCTCCCCAAAGAGGGGAGGCAAAGCCTGGGAGGGTGGACCTCCTAGAACTGCACAGGACAAACCCATAGACCGGCGTAAATCAAGCCTCGAAGGCCAAGACAATACCAGTCTATGGGGTGCAGTATCCATCGGAACAGATACTACACTTTGATCTTAGCCAAAAGGCCACAGATTAATTGAACGCATCTTAAGAACGGGCCGTTCTTTTGTCTTTAAAGATATGATTGAATTTGGGCTAGGTCAAAGTGTAGTATCTGTTCTGTCGAGAGAAGTGCAGACAACTAAGCCTCCCACTCACAGTATCCAACAATAGCATTTTAATCGCTAAACGCGGAGATTGGACGGCCCTTAAGAACATCCGTTTCTGTCTCCTTTTGTTTTTAAAGAAATCATTAATCTCAGACATTTTGGACGAAAATCAAAGTGTAGTATCTGTTCTGTTGAGGAAAAGGGTGCGATAACTCGTCCTCTATCTTGCTTACGATATCAAACGATTTTTGGCGAAACTGTCACACTTCTAGAAACAGAACAATATCTGAGTTTAGTGTTACATCGAATGAAATCGATTTTGGTCGTCATAGAAGAAACATCTACGAAACCTAAGGACCAGTGAGTCAGCAATCACTTCCAAATCTTGGCAGTCTCACATGGGTGTAACATTCACGAATCCCCAAAACAATTGTGTGTTGTGATGTCTTTATTTGAAATGTTTACCTTTCGACAAAGCGAGATTGTGTCCGCTGTCGTTGAATAGATGGCGCTTGGCGGACACGAATTGGTGGAAAATTAATGGCTGACAAACTTGGCCCCGACCCAAAATATCTATAATGTATGATTTTGTAGAAGATCGATAGGGAATTGGTATATTATCAATCGTCTGAGGCGCCCCGATCGGGGAATGCTGACGGGTCAGTTCACGATTATTTTTGTACCCGACTAAAATGTCTCATTTAGGGAGTTGATTTTCTCCACGTTTCCGCCTTGTGACACTCCTTGTTGGAAAACTAGCGAATACTACCTGATTAAGGGTTGTTTTGCTCAAGGACCCAACCCTTTTTATCGGAATGGTTAGGTTCAGAGGAATCCTCCCAGTCATTATCTCCTCTTCCGGAGAGGAAATTGGTCTATTGCGTATCGCTCCTACCACGGAAAGCCGTCAGGAGAAATTCTCCCAGACATTATCTCCTATCTGACAGAGGAGATTAGTTTATTGTCTATCGCCTGATGCGCCCTTACCAGGGAATGTCAACGAGAAAAATGCACCACTTATTTATCTCCTCTTCGGGAGAGGGAATATGTTTATTGCCTGTTGCTTGAAGCACCCCCTACCAGGGGATGCTGACGAGAGAAATCCTCCCAGAAAAAATCTCTTCTTTGTTAGAGGAGATTGGTCTATTTCCTATCGCCTGAAGCGACTCTACCAGGGAATGCTAACGAGAGAAAATACTCCCAGTCATTATCTCCTGTTCGAGTATGGATATTTGTCTATTGCCTCTCGTCTTAAGCGTCCCTGTAGGGAATGCCGAAGAGAGAAATACCCCAGTCATTATCTCTTCTTAAGGAGAGTGGTTGGTTTATTACCTATCTCCTGAAGCGCTCCTACCAGGGAATACTAAGGGGAGAACTACTCCTAGTCATAATCTCCTTTTCAAGAGAGGGGATGTAGATTTTGCCTACCGCTTGAAGCAGACCTACCAGGGAATGACGAATGGAGACATTCTCCCAGGTATTATTTCCTATCCGCGAAAGAGGATTGGTTTATTGCCTACTACCTGAAGCGCTCTTACCATGGAATCTTGATTAGAGAAATACTCCCAATCATTATCTCTTCTTAAGGAGAGGAGATTCGTTTATTGCCTGCCGCCTGAAGCGCCCCTACCAAGGAATGTTGACGAGAGAAATACTCACAGTCATCATCTCTTGTTCGGGTAAGGACAGATTCACGCCATTTCATAAAACTTGTTTTTTATTCAGCATACAATTTTTACGGCTTACATAAAATATTTGTAAAATGCTCCTGTGCATTTAATTTTTGTGTGGCTATCTTCAGTGCTAATTATATAAAACAAAGTAAAAAAGAAAAAAAAAATTGAAAAACTAGGCGAGCAGAGCCTACATTACAACCAGTACTCATCAACATTATATCTATGATCTCATTAGATCCTGGTGGTAACATATACGTATCTTATGCGTTTCGCTGTTTGTATTTCTAATCATTCAAAACAAATATATATATATATATATATATATATATATATATATATATATATATATATATATATATATATATATAGATAGATAATATGTAACAATTCGAGCGCCGGAAGTTCAATGGTTTTCCTAACACTGCTGGGAAGTAATGTGATTTACTGAAGGTCGAAAAAAATAAATATCTCAACTTTTTTGAAGACGCTCGTTGATCCGAAAGAAACCGGTAACATCTCTTGTTTTCTTTGATGATTTTTTCCTGTATTTAAATTTTTTTTTCATATATATATATATATATATATATATATATATATATATATATATATATATATATATATATAGTTTGAAAGGTAACACATTAAAACGTTGCTGAAATGGCAATAATAAGGAGAATATTTTAAAAAAATATTTTGAAAACCTGAACAACGCAAATTATTTATGTTTTTTAAAATAAATTATTTATTTACTTTAAAAACTTTTTTTTCAAACTTGAGTACTTTCGGTGATAACACCCTTGTCAGAAGTATAAGCATATTTTTTCCCTCTTCCTTTTTCGTATAATCATCTCTGACTGAGACATATCTATCGCAGTCAAGTTGAAATTCGTCTTGATGTTATATATATACAGGGTGGGCAAAAATAAGGGTCCTATTTTTAAAAATTCATAACTTTTTTATTTATTGATTAAAAAAATTTTTTTTTTTTAGAATAAGTAAAGGACCCCTTCCGAAGCAAGCATGAGCCGTATTAGCCCGAAGGAACGTACCCTCATTTAGAAAACATTATTTTTGCTTAAAAAACTCAAAACAGTGTAAAAAACAATACTTTAGTTTTTGTAAGTTTTAAGAATGGTTTTTCGGCTAAAATTTGTTTTGTTTATTTCAAAAAATCTCGGAAGGGTCAGTCTACACACACATAAAGTTTGGTGAGTTTAACTTTTATTTTGTGGAAGTTATTCAAATTCAAGTTATTCAAATTTAAAGATAGGACCCTTATTTTGGCCCACCCTGTATATATATATATTATGATTAAATACATATTAATTATTTATCACCTACATACATCGATGTTATATGCTTACGCAATCTTCAGGGCAGGAAGATAATTCCCGACGGTCGACGGGCGCGAACTCCGATCACAAATCGTCACTGATTCGCAGTCAGGAGAGTTACCAGTTGGCCACCAGAAATTGGCTTAGAATTTAGGAGGAATTAAACTTTGTACATACCAAGTCGGCGAGTATTCACACCAAGCGGCGTAGAGTGATCGACAACAACAACAAATCGTGTTGGACCTTGCAATATATATATATATATATATATATATATATATATATATATATATATATATATATATATTTTTATGTTAATATATATTTTGATGCTTAAAAAAAATGAACTTTTAAAATCTATACCTAACTCGCGTGCATGCGTGATTTCATATCGAAAGTGGAAAAAAACAACATCTCATACGCCGGTTTGCACCAGCGGAGGCCGGCAATCCAATAAGATCGGATCTACAAAAACATTGAAAAGGCCAGTTTTTGGCGAAATATTTTTATAACTATAAACTAAAAAAATGAAAGTTTATAAAAAAAAAAATCGGTTTCGATTTTTCTTTTCTCTTAAAATAAAATTAATATCACATCTTTAACATGCTTTGATGGTATTTTATTTTACCACACAGCTTATTATTTGTATATATATAGATTTATTTATGTATATATATATATTTATATATATATATATATATATATATATATATATATATATTTATTTATATATATATGTATATATATATATATATATATATACATGGTGATTCATAAGTCACTTTACTTAGCTATTTAAAATGATTACCATATGAAGCACAAACATACTATGAACTTTTGATAATTGTTATCTTACTCTCTAATTACAGCTAATTGTTATTTTAAATTTGTTCGTTGTGAACCGAAAGCCTCCTTCGCACAACACCATAATCAATCAAATATGCTACAAAGAGTCGTAAATTCCTTGCGAAAAAGAATGGAGCTATACATGCAGAACGAGGGTGGAAATTTTGAAAATTTGCTGTAATTTTACACTCCCATAAATGAATTTGTCGAATAAACTTTCTGCTTTGTATTACCGTATTTTTTAACTTTATTTTCAAAAATAAATAGCTAAGTTACTTATGAATCACCCGTATATATATATATATATATATATATATATATATATATATATATATATATATATATAATATGTAACAATTAGAGCGCCGAAAGTTCAATGGTTTCCTTAACACTGCTGGGAATCTGCTAAAGGTCGAGATTTCCAGTGCATACCGTTAAGATCTTTGCGTTGTTTTTCTGTATCCGCCATTTTCGGGAAGAAGTATAGAGAATACGAAATGAGCATATTCAATATGCAATCAACTCAGATGTTACTCGAGTTACGGCTATAATCATGGTAGGTGACCATTTAGGATAAACCAGGTGCTTCAAGATGCTTTTATTTAGTTATTGCAAGAGATAGGTGCTGATTACCTGACGAATGCAAGGAGGGGGGAAACCGGCAACGTACTCGTTGTCTAGTGTTTATAAAATGGAGGAGAGAGTAAATATTCTATTTATCTTCCTCCCACAAGGTAAGATGTGACACAAGGTCGGGAAAGTGCGATTTGAAAAACCAGCGCTCGAGAATTTGATCGCCCTGGTCATTTAAAAATTGCCTGAATAGCACCGTCGTCATTCCTCGGTAGGGGCGCCTCAGGCGATTAGCAATAGACTAACCTCTTCTCAAAGGGTGAGAAGGCAAAGCCTGGGAGGGTGCACCTCCTAGAACTGCACAGGACGGACAACCGATAGACCGGCGTAAATCAAGACCCGAAGGCCCAGACAATACCGGTCTATTGGGTGGGGTAAAAGAGAGTGAATATTAATAAGTGAATATTAATAAGGCTATTTTTTCTCGATTTTTTAAAAACTAATCAATCACGACTTACTAAGGCCAAACGCTACTCAAGGATAAAGGTTAATGAGATTGTCAGTCGAATGATGAACTATACTATGAGAGGCTTGAGAACGATGGATGGAAAAGACAACTCGACAAGTATTTGTTGACCCTGGACTTGAAAAGGACTCTGTTGTAGTCTACAGGGAAGTAGTCCGTTGGCAATGCGTTCCAAAAATGTGAAATTCTTTGGGAGAAACTCTGTTCATGGAAATTCCATTTGGTATTAGGTATAAAGAGGATGAAAGGAAAGTTCAGTGCAATGGTGGTAGTAAAACGAGTTCTCGCTGTGAATGTTTTACTTTTTTCATTGCGTTATTTAAACAAAAAATAGAATTCATTAAAAGTTCGTTTTAGTGTTTTGACATTTTTGATTTCTATAAATAATCGATAATAAGGAAATAAAAAATGATGACGTGTAAGTCACGTAGTCGCGAGAAACGCACACACACACAATGACACACGAGAAGGGATTACACCATTTCATTAATCTTACACAAGCAATACAGTGTCTGTTCAAGATGAAAAGATGGCTCTTGGCGTACGACCAATTGGGTGTGGCATTAATAGTTAACTGGAGAAACTGGCATGCATCCAAACTATGTGTAATGTCTGATTTCGTGGGGTTGTTTTTAATGACCGTTGGCTGTGGAAGGATTCATTCGAAGAGCTGGGGTGGGTCGGTGGTGACAGTGTTGATTGGACGCGTTTAATCAAACATCCTGGCAACGTGGCCACTCATAAATCCTGGCGGCCATTAAATTTAACGGTTTTCGTTGTTTCAAAAAATAATATTTAGATGCATCCACGCATCTGTACAAGAGGATCTGTCTGTCGGTCGGTCGGTCACGCTGGAGTTTTGAATATATACTAGAAAAAAAAAATTTCGCCCGTTAGGTCAGCCATTGAAATCAGTTTATATTTTTTTGAATAAAGAAAAAATGTTTACAAAGACAGAGAGAGAACATCACAAATTAGTCGCTTTTCTGGTCTGTTTTTTTCGGTTTCGTCGATGCCAGTTATAACAAATGGTCGATGCTGTAGATTCGGCCTGACTATATAAGACGGTTTCTACCCCAGAAACGGTACGCCAGTACCGATGAAACCGAGGTACACCCAACACTGTAATGAATAGTTTTTAAATAAATAAAATATTCTCTCTCTCTCTCTCTCTCTCTCTCTCTCTATCGATATATATATATATATATATATATATATATATATATATATATATATATATATATATATATAATAGAGAATGGTAGTTTGCTTGAAGCATTGCTGGGTATAGTAGTAGTAAGTTTTTGAAAGGCTGTGGGCAATGCAAGTTCCGGGTAAGATGCAAGTTGTAAGAAACAAAAACAATAACAATAAATCGAATACGAAATATGACTTACTATTTATTTTCCTTTTTTTCTAAAATCTTACATAACAGCAAGAGTGTTTTTAGCTGTTCGTGTGATGTCCGGGTGATTAAAAATCACTATTTGATATTTCGGGAAAAGACATCCCTTTGTCAAAAATAATTAAACCAGAAGAAAAAACTTTTTTCTTCTCCGACTGTGTAGAGGATACTATTTTTGACAAAGGGATGTCTTTTCCCGAAATATCAAATAGTGATTTTTAATCACTCGGACATCACACGAACAGCTAAAAACACTCTTGCTGTTATGTAAGATTTTAGAAAATAAGGAAAAATAAATAGTAAGTTATATTTCATATTCGATTTATTGTTATTGTTTTTGTTCCTTACAACTTGCATCTTACCCGGAACTTGCATTGCCCACAGCCTTTCAAAAACTTACTAATATATATATATATATATATATATATATATATATATATATATATATATATATATATATATATATATATATATATATATATAATAATAATAATAATAATAATAATAATAATAATAATAATAATAATAATAATCCAGGTAAAACATCCACAGGATAGTAATCCAAAGAATTTCAACCGGGTTTATAAAAAGTGCTCAGTATCGAATAGAGCTTTTATATATGATTATTTTTATTTACACAATCTGCGACACTGGCATGTCGATGTTATCGATCAACAGCTATTATAAACTGAGATCTCATCAGGAAGATTTAGAATCCGATCTTAACCTTAGATTATATTTCTTTCCAAATATGATAAATGGGATAAAAAGTGAGGTTTATTCTGAAAGTTCCTCTTTATTCAACGGAATCTGCTCCTCAACGTAAATATACCCGACCAACACTATAAGTAGCGTAACCCCTACCCCTACAATGTAGAAGTTCCCAGATGCTGGCAGGCTTTCTACGCTAATAGCTTCTTTCCTCGAACCGCCTGCCTTTGGAATTCCCACCCTGCTCCTTGTTTCAACGATCGTACCAACATGCAGAAATATAAATGTAATGTGAACAAGCATCTCGCTGCACAACTCCCCACTTAGAAGGCCCATATAAATCTAACTCCTAATTCAAAGTTTCCCCCTTACGTTTCGTTGTTTGGGTTGAATGGAAGTAAACATTTTTTTAAAAAACTGTAGCATGATAGTGAGAGAGTATTATCGCCCTCAGTTATACAATTTAAACTATGCAAGGGCGATAACTCATACTTCTAAATTAGCACTGCGTTATTGCTTTACTTTGATCGGTTCTGTGGTGTTGTTGATTTCTAGAAATGGAGAAAAAAACCCCCAAAAAACAAAGATAAACTATCGTTGTAGACCAAGAATGACGTCTGTTTATTCAATATTTGGTAAGGCTGTAACAATTTCTATTGTGACCACAATTTGTTCCGTGTATATTGTAATTTTTGTTCCGTGGATAATGTAATTTTTGTTCCGTGGATATTGTAATTTTTGTTCCGTGGATAATGTAGTATTTTGCATTTAGAGTTATCTCCCTTTAATTCATTTTCCAGAGTGACTCCCCTTGATATAGCAAATATAAATAAACAAGGCCGATGTGATCACGTGTCAGTTAAGCACCGACGCTGATTGAAGCCACAACCATATCTCTTTGTCTTTGGTTTCTTTCTTTGTTTTACTTTGCCCTTCGTTTCAGAAGGGCAAAGTCTACGATATTACAATTAGTAACCGTTAGCTGTTTCGGTTTCCGGCTTAATTTTTAAAGCGTATGCCCCGATTACGTTTTGTGTTTCTTCTCCGTCTGTTGTGCTGTGATTTGTAAAAAAATTCGTACACACAAGGGACGTGTTGAAGAGAAAAGTTTAAATGTCAGAGGTTACCTCCATGAAAGTCGAGGATGTCACGTGACTTCGACTGGGTCTCAATCACTCTCTTAGCCGGCGAGCTTTAAACGAGGAAATAAGCGTTTGCGTGCTGTCACCAACAAAAATGCGCATCGCAAGCGAAAGGTGTACGGGTGTAGCAAGACGGACTATCTATCTATCTATCTATCTATCTATCTATCTATCTATCTATCTATCTATCTATCTATCTATCTATCTTACTGATCTATCTATCTATCTATCTATCTATCTCAACCTTATCTATCTATCTATCTATCTATCTATCTATCTATCTTACTGATCTATCTATCTATCTATCTATCTATCTATCTATCTATCTATCTATCTATCTATCTATCTATCTATTTATCTATCTTACGCATACGACCTGTCTCTGTGACTGTTCTTCTCTCTTTAAAATAAATCTTCTTGTAAATATCGACACCCGTGTAGTTTTGTGTCAACAAACGAAAATAACCTGGGTTCACAACGACGACGGCTGTAGCGACGGCGACAACAGCGACGAAGGCGGCCACCACAACACGCGTGGATAAAGGATTTATACACGCTCGGTAGGTTAAAATACAACAAGACCTACATTGTCGTTCGTTTGTTTTAATTTCGATACAGTAATTTTTGCCACTATCATTTTGTTTATCAAATTTCTAATTAAATACCTGGCGATTACCACATTCTCATTGACAGTTGTCCGTTGACTGACGTAATACACAATACATTCTAGCGCAAAATTGCGTTTCAATTATTATTACTATTCGTATTATTATATTGTTTCGAGTCTTCAACAGGGTTTTATCCTAAAATATCTGTCTACCTGACCTATACATTAAACTCGAGGGGAGTACATCGAAGGGGGAAAACCATGTAACTGTTGTTTGTAATTGAAACAGATTGTTTGTGATTGCCACATTCTCATTGATAGTTGTCCGTTGACTGACGTAATACATAATTGCGTTTTAAAAATTCCCGAAACAACTGCGTTTCAATTATTATCACTATTCGTATTATTATATTGTTTCGAGTCTTCAGCAGGGTTTTATCCTAAAATATCCGTCTACTTGACGTAAACTCGAGGGGGGTGTAGATCAAAGGGGGAAACCATGTAACTGTTGTTTGTAATTGAAACAGATTGTTTGTGAGCCTTTAAAAGAAAACTCGTATATCTAACGAAGTCTATAAATGGGTTATTTCAACAGTCGAAGAGGAGGAAACCATAGATGTCATATACGAATCCTTTAATTTAGAACCGCCTCAATATACACCTGAACCCCGAAGATCAGGTAGGAAAAGAAAAGTTAATCAACCATTGATGGTAAACCCCAAAAGAAAAAGATATTGAAATCTGTGTGACTTCAAATCTTGGGAGGGGGGTGTTGTGGTGGCAACCACTCATTTGCATATACGAATAACGTTACACTATAAATGGCAAGCCTAGGTTGGCCTTAGTGTGTGTTACCTAAATGCCACCAGAAGTGACGCCGAAGAGCGTACATGTCCTCCCACCAAGACTCTCTGACTCGACACCTTCATTTGTACATACTGTAACTATACCTTTTCTTTAATACACTTATTATTGCATTCTCCTTGTTGTTTGCGTCTTCATTGTATTCCTCACTAATTATTGTTCAACCTTGCAACCACAACACTAACGAAGTCTATAAATGGGTTATTTCCAATGGCACGGCTACAATAATGTGACCGTTGACAATTATGCTTCATTTCTAGAGTCGCACATCTGAAATTAAACACCATTTAATAATTCTTTGAATACGCTTGTATACCGGAAGTGTAATAGACTTTGAGGTTTTGGGCTTCCGGTTTGTAGCGTCTTGAAGCGCGAAATATTCTACGGCTTTGATGTTTTTCCGAACGACAGGAAATTCTCCCCGTCTCATCATATCCTACTTAGAATTACCGGAAGTGCACGATTCCCAACTTTCGCCTGGTCAACGTCCAGTCAGTGACGAAAGAGGAAACAGCTCAGCAATAATCTCTTATCAACATTTCCAACATATATATATATATATATATATATATATATATATATATATATATATATATATATATATATATATATATATATATATATATATATATATATAATGTACAATTTTATTTATACAAACATTATTGGTTACATATGTGCATACATGTTTCGGTTGTATTATTCACAGAGAGTCAGCCTCTTCAGACCAAAGAATACAAAATGTTTTATATAAAGGGAAAGTTTTCCAAATTCATCTCACTTCTCTGGATTCTTTGGTCTGGAGAGGTTGACTCTCTGTGAAGAGTACAACCGAAACATGTATGTACATATGTAACCAATAATGTTTGTATAAATAAAAAAAATATATACTGAAGAACAGCTCTACTTGTTATTGAGCACTTTTTATAAACACTGATGTTTCAACGGATTTACATCTACAGAAACTAATACAATACGTGTACCATATATATATATATATATATATATATATATATATATATATATATATATAGAGAGAGAGAGAGAGAGAGAGAGAGAGAGATAGAGAGAGAGAGAGAGAGAGAGAGAGAGAGAGAGAGAGATATGCAAGTCTGGTTGAATATCACAGAATTTTAAAACTTTTGAAAATTGTCCTAGTTATGGTCTCGATGCGGCGAGCAAGTTTTCGGGTCTCCGGTGGTAGTTAGTACAATAATCCAAGTGTTCTTATTTCAACAATCTTTAGCGTTTTCGATCGTTAAGAGTATTTTTTTTTTATATTAAGCGTAATTAAAAATTAAAATAAAGATATAAATTAATATACAAAAAATAAAATGAAAACTAAATGATAAAATAATATAACAAAACAGAAATTCTATTCCTGGTGACGACTACGACGATAGAAAGCGCTAGGCATCGCTGACATAATAATCCTCGGAGCCATATTATACCAACTGCCACCGAAGAACGGAAAGCTTGTCCGCCGCCACATTGAGAACATCAGTAAGAAAAATTAAAAAACGCGAAAATTTCGTAGTATTCAACCAAACTTCCATAAATAATGACTATATATATATATATATATATATATATATATATATATATATATATATATATGTGTGTGTGTGTGTGTGTGTAAAGGAGTAAGGCTACCAACATCTGTAAAAAGTTTTTTCAACATTTATTTATTATTTTGTTATTTTATCATTTTATAATTTTATATAACGCGTTTCAAGCTGTGGTCCGCTCTCATCAGATATGTAAATCCTTTTTTGATGTACATATCTGATGAGAGCGGACGACAACTTGAAACGCGTTATATAAAATTAGAAAATAATAAAATAACAAAATAATAAGTAAATGTTTAAAAAGACTTTTTACAAATGCTGGTTATCCCTTTACATATATACTTTTCTCTCATTGGAACTGCACAACCCTCTTTTTACATATATATATATATATATATATATATATATATATATATATATATATATATATAGGCAGCATCTTCTCTTGCAGACAAGTATTGTTGAATATAAGAGACAACTCATGTCTAGATATCCTTTGGTAGATCCTTTCAATCGAAACAGTTTTTCATGGTAAACAACTGATGATCCCTTAAAATAGTGTTAGAAACTAACTAATATAATAACTGTAAAAAATAAATTGACTTACATGAGTGATTTTCCACTGGAAGACTTGAGACTATAAGTTTTTTTTTTGTTGTTTTTTTAATTTTTTTTTTTTATATAGTTTTAATGGTTGAGAAACTTCCGAGACTATATATATATATATATATATATATATATATATATATATATATATATATATAGTAAGTTATGAAAATATATTTTTGGCAATTAAGCTACAGAGGGGCTCCCGCGTTTCACTCCCGGGGGAATCTTCAAGCTACAATCAAGATTCCCCTCATGGATGTAGCTTAATTGCCATAAATCTATTTTCATAACTTATTACCTAGCTCTACTTACGTATCGAGCACTGTTGAAGTAAATACTGAAAATTGATACATAAAAAATTATATCTCTTTATAAAATTTTATGTGGATACATGAAATATATATATATATATATATATATATATATATATATATATGATGGACTCTCCCGTCGATTTCGACGTATGAGTGCCCCGCCTGTGGCTGCCCGCGCGTGAATTTGTAATTGCAAGGGTTGCGCAATCTCCAACAACCGCTCTCCTGAGTCGGAATTGCTTGATTCCAATGGCAAGTAGTAGTACAAAACATCTGGAAGCAATGCCGAGATAAGCAGAGAGCACATACAGCACCTGATATACCTAAATGGTTACTAAATGGCTCGACGCCTCAATATATATATATATATATATATATATATATATATATATATATATATATATATATATATATATATATATATATATATATAGTAAAAAAGAAGTGTGGTAAATAAAATACCATCAAAGCTGGTAATAGATGCAATATTTATTTTATTTAAAAGAAAAGACAAAATCGAAACCGATTTTTCTTTCTTTTTTTTCCTATAAACTGTCATTATTTTTTTTTAAAACACACTTATGAGGCTAATATTATTAGCGAAATATATGTATAACTATAAACTATAAAAAAATATTGCATCTATTACCAGCTTTGATGGTATTTTATTTACCACACTTCTTTTTTACTAAATTACATTCAGATGCTTAAAAAAAGTATGAACCTTTCAAAACTATAATATATATATATATATATATATATATATATATATATATATATATATATATATATATGTGTGTTTCGAGGTATGAAATTTATAAATTCATGCTGTGCCAATAAGTATAAAATAAAGTTGTTCAAGATCTTACACCGGAAGTCTTGAAATAAAGACGAAACGTTTATGTATGCATAAATATACTTTTAGTTTTTCTTTTTTCCTTTTCCTGTGCCAATAAGTATAAAATAGAATCTTACACCGGGAGGATTCAACTTCTCATTTGAAAATATTGGAATCCATCGCGATCGCTTTACGAAAGACTTCTCTTTGTAAACACAAAGATTTCGTAAAGACGAAACTTAGTTAGCTCATTTATTCTGTTTCTATTTTGCCCTCTTAAACACTGCCATTTAAACGTTTATATATATATATATATATATATATATATATATATATATATATATATATATATATATATATATATATATATTATTCTGTAATCCGAGGCAGGCTATGCGATATGAATGCCGGAACAGATGAACACAAATAAATGAGATGAAAATAAAATAAAATAAACGTGCAATTTACAATTTCGTGCCGAATTTATCGGACGATTTTAGAAGTAAAGTAAAACCGAATTTAAGTTTTTGTTTTTATAATTTGGGTATAGTCTGTAGGAAATTTCGGGAACCATTCCCGTTTTCAAGCCTTCTATGAGGTGTGGACAGAGGTCTTGAAAATGACGAACCCAAAATTAATATTATTTTTCTTTATTTCACAAACCGACCCTAAGGTCATACATGGGGGTTCTTGTTGTCTGTTTTGTTTCTAGTACACGTATATCGGGGAAAAGGAAAAAAGGGAATAAAAAAGAGGACAATTCTTAAGTTAAAACTGTCTATAGAGAAAGAGAGAGAGAGACAGAGAGAGAGAGAGAGGGAGAGAGAGAGAGAGAGAGACAGAGACAGAGACAGAGACAGATAGATAGATAGATAGATAGATAGATAGATAGATAGATAGATAGATAGATAGATAGATAGATATATGTACAGAATAATCACCTAAACTAATGAACGGGTCATTATGAATTTTGGAATATATATTCGAGGCAACACGGTAAGTAACATAGGCACATTATTTTTTTTTGTAAACTTTACCATTTAATAAGTGCGCCCACCGAAACTCGAACCCACTACCACATCAAACTTTAATATAAGTTTAATACAAAAGATAATACAGAAAAGAATTCGTTTACATTAGATTTATATTAAGTAATACATTTAAAAAAGCTCGATACGCGTATGTGGGTCAATACTATGCACGTGCTTGGTAAAATCTTAAACTATTGAACTCAATTATGGAATATGTATTCAAGGCAACAGGGTGAATAACGTGGGCACAACATTTATTTTCTTTGTAAACTTTACCATTTAGGGGCTGCCACGAAAACCGTACCCTAAAAAAAGAAAAAAAAATCAAAATTAGAAACCAATGCTATAGTTATTGGTTGTACGCGATCTGGGCGGGTATTTTACATATATATATATATATTCAAAATAAAAACAAAAAATACTTATATAAGCCTAATACTGAATTCACTACCATAAACCGTATTTTCGGATTTTGTCTTACTCAATGATCTTAACTATAATAATATTAATTATCCACCTTAATTTCAAACTTTGAGTAACTGTTTCCTATTTTAACTTGTGTTGTATTTTTGTCACTGTAATAGTTTTCTCATAACTATCTAAAGAAGTAGATTCAACATGGCGGCTTGATTAGAATTCTGTCATCTTATTTCCGTGGGGGATCATACGTGAGTGTCGTCTGATTTCTTTTTTTCGTGAACTTTCTGCACAATATAATGAATGCTTTTTATTTCGGTTTCTGAAGAGCAGCGTGTAATTGCGTTTAATTGTAGCATACTGGACGTTGCAAAACAATTGTAAGCTCATCGTCAATTCTGTCATTACAAAAATAAATGATTAGGATAAAGACTCAATTTTGGTCATTGGAATTTTAAATAATCATTATATATATTTTATATGTCTATGCTAGCTATCTATTATTATTATTATTATTATTATTATTATTATTATTATTATTATTATTATTATTATTATTATTATTATTATTATTATTACCTTTCACGTTCCATTTTCTAATATTATTTTTTTTATAAATACTGGTTTTATTTTCTAATTTATAATTTTGCAATGTTTATGTTTATATACGCTAGATTAAAATATTTTAAATTTGCTGTATTTAATATATTTTAAATACTATTATTGCTACTATTGTCGCTTTTACGTTTTGAGTACTGTGAAATTGCATGATAAAAAGTTCTGGGTTTCCACATCAATGGGATATATGTGTTTTTACTTTTCAAGTAATGCTAAAATATGATGTTCTCTCTTGATTTCTGTATATGATAATATTATAAGAGGCTACTGACTTTTTAGAATCATCTAAAATATAATAAAAAATAAAATTTTCCAAATTGTTTTAGAAACGATCGTACGCCAACTATTCGTTGCGTTGGAATTTTTGGAACAGATATAAATAAGGCTACTTATCTCAACCTAGCTTATATATATATATATATATATATATATATATATATATATATATATATATATATATATATATATATATATATATATATATAAATGAAGGAGAATGGAAAGGAATTAGAGAAAGCAAAAGCCAAATCAAAATTCAATGATAAGATTTTGATCTTTGAAAAGCCTCGCTTAAGGAAAATTTAACTTGAATAAATTGCCTTTTTGCGGTTTATACCTTGCTTTGAACTTTTGAATTGAATTTTGATTTGGCTTTTGCTTTCTCTAATTCCTTTCCATTCTCCTTCATTTCTACCTGCCCTATCCTGGATATTGAGCTGTATACTCTTCACTATAGGGTTTTACCCTTCCTAAAAGTTCGCTTTTAGTACACCTCTTTATATATATATATATATATATATATATATGTATATATATGTATATATATAAAAATATTATTGTTTATCAGCCCCCTCCCACAAAGGCTGGGCACTCTCGAGTAGCTTTAATAACAAGCAGTACAAATAGCTATATACACGATCCGAACGCCGTTTCGTAGATCACTCTAACTGCCTGGTAAACAGCCGCCGATTTCGCTATTTACAGTTAAAGTTCCTCCATATTGTACTAACTAATTGGCTATGGCCGATGGATAAGATCCCCGACTACGAATCAGTGGCGATTTGTGATCGGGGTTCGCGCCTACCGACCGTTGAGAATTAGTTCCTAGACTGAAGATTGCGTTAGCATGAAACATCGATGTCTCTAAGTATTTAAATAATTAATATTTATGTATAAAAATATTATTGTGTATATATGTATATGTATATATGTATATATATATATATATATATATATCTCCAGGATTTGAATTTAATGTTTTTTTAACCTTTTTATCTCTTCATGAGGATAATCTTTAAACCCATTTTCTCTCCCTAATTTCTTTAGAAGACACATCATTAAACCCCAAAACAGTAACGGCCAAATATACGCTACTCATAATATTGACTCACGGGATTTTATAGAAATATATATATATTTTTTTTCATTTCTTTTATATCTCTTTAAATCTTCTCCGGTTTAAATCTCAACTGTTACTTTTCACCCCCTCCCTTAAAAGGTTTAATAACACCTTCCTTACACTAAATTTAAACAGACATAAATAACACTCTAAGCAAATAACGCGTCCAAACGAGAGTAACACGTGACTTCACATTTCCGAAACAGATGACAACAGAAGCTGAAGAGAGCCGGATGGCTAAGTCATTCTGTGCTTGTAACCGACGGTAGGAATGTTGTACTAATTTTGCTGTACCAATATATATATATATATATATATATATATATATATATATATATATATATATATATATATATATATATATATATTACTAGCTATACACGTAACTATATATTTTATTGATTCATCTAATCTGAATAGGAAGGTGTAAAACATTTAATAAAGGTGTAAAAAACGTATATAACAAACACACACACACACACACGCACACACACACACACCCACACACACACACACACACACACATATATATATATATATATATATATATATATATATATATATATATATATATATATATATATATATATGTATATATCAGTTGTGCGTCGACGGTATTCTAACATTGTTGCTATTCAGTAAGGAGAAGTGTGTTTTTCTACTTTTTTCCGCCATCGTGGTTCGGCCGCCATCATGGCCGCCCTAATCATCCGCTCGACGGCGTTCTCCCGCGCATCTGTTCCTGTCACACGGCATTGTGGGAAGAGGCTTTCGACGCTCCTGAATACACAATCAACTACACGCATAAATCAGTGTCCAAACCCACCGGTGGCGCGCCCGGAATATTTTCTCGGCAAAGCCTCGAATTGTGCTTCCGCGCGGCAGCAAAAGAAAGTGCAAGTTTTGTACGCGTAGTAATACAGTCTACTGTTCGAATGAAAGAAAAAAAAAGGTAGACAACTAAAAAATAATAAAAATAATAATCATAAAAAGAATCAGGGGAAAAAGGTTCGGAGAAGAACGAATGAGGCCGCCATATTTCTTTTATGAATGAATTAAAAACTTCACAGTCAGATCGAACTTGCAAATCACAATCTGCTGAACTCGTGAAACCCATAATCAATTTTCTTGGCTATAAAGAAGAACTCTTTTTTGTTCACAGCGAAACTCTTCTAAACCCTCGTTCGTATGATTGTAGATATCGTCTATCAATATTGGTAAGAGTTTTAAAATTTATTCAATATCTATTAAATATCTATTAAATATCTATTAAAAATCTATTAAAAATCTATTAAAAATCTATTAAATATCGCTCAATATAAGTTTAAGTTCTATAAATTTTCAAGAATCTAATACAAATCTATTAAAAATCTATTAAAAATCTATTAAAAATCTATTAAAAATCTATTAAATATCGCTCAATATAAGTTTAAGTTCTATAAATTTTCAAGAATCTAATACAAATCTATTAAAAATCTATTGAAAATCTATTAAAAATCTATTAAAAATCTATTAAATATCGCTCAATATAAGTTTAAGTTCTATAAATTTTCAAGAATCTAATACAAATCTATTAAAAATCTATTAAAAATCTATTAAAAATCTATTAAATATCGCTCAATATAAGTTTAAGTTCTATAAATTTTCAAAAATCTAATACAAATCTATTAAAAATCTATTAAAAATCTATTAAAAATCTATTAAAAATCTATTAAATATCGCTCAATATAAGTTTTAGTTCTATAAATGTTCAAGAATCTAATACAAATCTATTAAAAATCTATTAAAAATCTATTAAAAATCTATTAAATATCGCTCAATATAAGTTTAAGTTCTATAAATTTTCAAGAATCTAATTCAAATCTATTAAAAATCTATTAAAAATCTATTAAAAATCTATTAAAAATCTATTAAATATCGCTCAATATAAGTTTAAGTTCTATAAATTTTCAAGAATCTAATACAAATCTATTAAAAATCTATTAAAAATCTATTAAAAAT
>OY744547.1:66123427-66153427 GCA_963556195.1 Sepiola atlantica
TCTATCTATCTATCTATCTATCTATTATATTAATTTTAAGTAAATAATATTTAATTATTTTTACCTACATACGCTAACGTTTCGAGCTTTCGCTCTCATCAGTGCAGGGGTGATAATCTCGGACGGTCGCACGGTTTGAATCCCTGTCACAGAAACGTTCATGTATATATAAATAATTTTAGTTTTCCATTTACATTTTCCATCACGTTGGAATATTATTTTCTATAATTTTCATCACACACACACACACACACACACACATATATATATATATATATATATATATATATATATATATATATATATGATGAAAATTATGGAAATAATATTCCAACTTGATGGAAAATGTAAACGGAAAACCAAAATTATTTATATATACATGAACATTTCCTCTTTATTTTAAGACTTCTCAAGAAAGTCTTAAAAAAACGTTCATGTACATACAAATAATTTTGATATTTGCTTTTTCATTTACCATGTATATATATATATATATATATATATATATATATATATATTCTTGGGAGTTTTTCAACCTTTAAAACTATATGAGAGAAGAAAAAACACTTTCAGTCCCAAGTACTTCATTGCAAGATCTAATGGCTTGTAAGTCAATAAATGTCTTGTAATCACTGTATTAATTAGTTTTTAAGAACGTACGCTAGATTTAATATTATCGTAGGGATCATCAGTTGTTGACCATTATATATATATATATATATATATATATATATATATATATATATATATATATATTATTTTTATTTATATAGACATGTACATAATCTGCGACATTGGCATGTTGATGTTATTGATCAACCGTTGTTAGAAACTAAGATCTCTCCAGGTAGAATAAAAATCTGATCGTTCCCTCAGGTCATATTTGGAAAGACCCTATCATGAAAAAAAACAAAACAAAAAACATTTAGTCCCACGTATTTAGAAAATCCATTTGTTTGTAATTCAATTAATCTCTTGTAATCACTGTGTTAGTTTTCTTCCAAGAATTTACGCAGGGGTCAATATTATTGTAGGGATCATAAGTTTTTTACCATGAAAAAATGTTTCGAGGATTATATATATATATATATATATATATATATATATATAAGTACTCTGTGGTAGGGCAGGAAAAACCCAGCAGAGTGCTCGATTAATTAAGAAATCCGAGATTTCGAAGGATTAAGAGCGTAAATATTTATTTCTAAAATACACAAATTCAATGTAACATCAGTACCGTCGGTTTCAAAGCGGGAGGTTAATCCCGATTATCGTCAGCTGATAAACATTTTAGAAATGGTGGAACTTATTCGGTCACGTCTAAGATCACATAAGACGTGATTTGTGTGAAATGGGGGGGGGGGTGTTTTAATATGTGTGCGTAAGGGGTTACGTTTAAATTTTAATATTTAAATTTTTAATATATATAAAACGGTTATTAATTAAAATAAGGTAGAAAAAAGGAGGGTTTTGTAATATATATAAAAAATATGTGTAAGAAATTCTGTAGGGCAGAGGTCGGCGGTGGGGTACAGGAAGTATAGGGGAAAAAGGGGGTAGAGAAAGGAGGGAGTAGGGATGTAGGTGTCGGGTAAGACGCAGGAGAAGGGGGGGGGAGAAGGAAGGATCTGGGTACGGCGTTGTGAGCACTGATAGCCGTTGACTCTAAAACTCGGTACAGGCAGCCTAACTTTCCGACCCCATATCGTAAAAGGGCAAAGAGAATACTACTACTACTACTACTACTACTACTACTACTACTACTACTACTACTACTACTACTACTACTACTACTACTACTACTACTAGGGATAATGATAATATATATATATATATATATATATATAAAGCTATGAAAACAAATTTATGGCAATTAAGCTACACAGAGACTCCCGCGTTTCATCCCCGGGGGAATCTTCAGGCTAAAATACCTACCTAGCTCTACTTACGTATCGAGCACTGTTGAAGTAAATACTGAAAATTGATACATAAAAAATTATATCTCCTTATATAATTTTATGTGGACAAATGAAATACTAATATATATATATATATATATATATATATATATATATATATATATATATATATATATGAAAAAAATACAAAACTAGAAACCACTCCATTAACATCGAGAAATTTCGTGATATCTGATCAGCGTCGCCGATCGGAAGATCTAAACAATGAAAAAGAAGAAATAAAAGAAAAATGTCTATAAACACTGAAGATGACATGTTGATGCCGAAATATTTGATTTAAATAAAAAATAATGAATGTTTCATTTATTGAAAAATCTCGCATCACGTATCTGTTTTCAATGTGATTTCATAATATATATATATATATATATATATATATATATATATAGATATATATATATATATATATATATATTTCACGCTTAAATGGCCATCCAGTTACAACATTTTATCGGTTTATATATTGAATATATCAATCTAGCATATTTATGTCCCCAATTAGTTTCCTATTTACACCCCTAAGGGGCCAACATCGTTACACCAGTCAAAGGAATTCAAATTGAAATAAATAGAGTTGGTCTGCCTCTCTCCTTCTCTCTCTTGTTTAATCGTAATTATCACCGCCATTGCAGGCGAGCTTCTTTATACTGAGCGTTCAATTTAATTGATAACGGATAAATGTTCGATCCGAAAATCGAAAGAATGGAAAAGTGAAAGACAAGATTCGGTAAAAGACACCGAAAACAAGAGAGAAGAGTCGTTTCATTGCTGAGGTTTTATTTTTATTTTTATTTTTAAATACTCATTTCTCGCCACAATAAGATATAATGAGTGTTATTTACGAGGAGGAATGGCCGCTGTATACAGCTCGTCAGCTTTATAGCTGACGAGCGTGTTCTTATTAGCGAGAAGACGACAGCTACGTTTGCTAATAATCGAGATGAGGCGGATACGAGAGGAAAATGGCGGCATTTTAAGGAAGAAAAGGTTGATCTGGAGGGAAAGAGGCAAATAGTTTGTGTGTGTGTGTGTGAGAGAGAGATAGCGAGAGAGATAGCGAGAGAGAGAGAGAGAGAGAAGTAGTAGAAGAAGAAGAAGCAGTAGTTGGAGTAGAAGAAGAAGAAGAATAGGAAGATGAAAAAGAAGAAGAAAAAAGGAAACAGAGGACAGAGAATGGTTAAAAGAGAAGAAGAAAATGGCGGCATTTTAAGGAAGAGAAGGTTGATCCGGACGGAAAGAGGCAAATAGTTTGTGTGTGTGTGTGTGAGATAGCGAGAGAGAGAGAGAGAGAGAGAGAGAGAGAGACGTAGAAGATGAAGAAGAAGAAGTAGTAGTTGGAGTAGAAGAAGAAAAAGAAGAAGAAAAAAGGAAACAGAGGACAGAGAATGGTTAAAAGAGAAGAAGAAAAAGGAGGTGTTTTAAGAAAGAGAAGGTTGATCCGGAGAGAAAGAGGCAAATAGTTTGTGCGTGTGTGTGTGTGTGTGAGAGAGAGAGAGAGAGAGAGAGAGAGGGAGAGAGGGAGAAGTAGAAGAAGAAGAAGAAGAAGGAAAAGAAGAGGAAGATGAAAAAGAAGAAGAAAAAAGGAAAAAGAGGGCAGAGAATGGTTAAAATTAAGGGGTAAGAAATCGGGGCAGAGAAAAAGCCAGAGAAAGTAGAAAAAGGAGGAGTTTTAAAGAAAGAGAAGGTTAACCGGACGGAAAGAGACAAATAGTTTGTGCGTGTGTGTGTGAGAGAGATAGCGAGAGAGAGAGAGAGAGAGAGAGGGAGAGAGAAAGAAAGAAGAAGAAGATGAAAAAGAAGAAGAAAAAGAGGAAAAAGACGGCAGAGAATGGTTAAAATGAAAGTTAAAGAAAGCGGGGCAGATAAGAAGCCAGAGAAAGAAGAAAAAGGAAGAGTTTTAAAGAAAGAGAAGGTTGACCGGACGGAAAGAGACAAATAGTTTGTGTGTGTGTGTGTGTGAGAGAGAGAGATAGCGTGAGAGAGAGAGAGAGATAAAGAGAAAGAAGTAGAAGAAGAAGAAGAAGAGGAAGATGAAAAAGAATAAGAAAAAAAGGAAAAAGACGGCAGAGAATGGTTAAAATGAAAGTTAAAGAAAGCGGGGCAGAGAAAAAGCCAGAGTAAAAAGAAAAAGGAAGAGTTTTAAGGAAGAGAAGGTTGAACCGTAATGAAAGAGACAAATAGTGTATGTGTGATATATATATATATATATATATATATATATATATATATATATAGAGAGAGAGAGAGAGAGAGAGAGAGAGAGAGAAAGAGAGAAAAGAAGTAGTAGTAGCAGTAGTAGTTGTAGTAGAAGAAGTAAAAGAATAAGAAGATGAAGAAGAAGAAAAAAAGAAAAAGAAGGGGGCAGAGAATGGTTAAAATGAAGGTTAAAGAAAGCGGGAGAGAGAAGAAGACAGAGAAAGACGAAAAAGAAGTATAAGTTGTAAAGAAAAATATAAGCAGAAGGCAAAGGAAAAAATTAGGTGGATGGAGGGTGGTAAAAAATCTATGAAATAGACGGAAGGAGACGGAAAGAGACGGATGTTAGAGAAAGTATTAGAAGAAAATGGCGACCTTAAAGGAGGAAAAGATTGAAATGAAGAGAGAAAGAGAGAGAGAGAGAGAGAGAGGGGAGGGGGGCGAAAAGAGACGAGGAAAATAAAGATTAAAGAAAGAGGGAGTAGAGAAGGAGTCGAAGAAAGAGGGAAAGGTAAAGTATAAGTTGTTAAGTTAAAATTAGCATAAGACGCAGGAATAAAATCAAATGTGTGGAGTGAAATTAAAATGGAGGAGGAAAATGAAGGTAAAAAGAAAGATTTGAAAAAGGGGGGGGGGACAAATCAGATAGAAACAGAGAAAAAGAAAGAGTGTTAGTTGTAAATGGAAATTGAGTGGAAGGCGGAGGAATGAAAAGTGCGTGAGCGGAGTGAAATGAAAAATAGGAGGGATAGAGGGGTAACACAATATTAGAGAGAGGGGGAGGAGAAAAGAAGTCGAAGAAAGAGGAATAGGAAGAGTATAAGGTGTAGAGGAAACATGAGCGGAAAAGGGGGAGTGGGCTAAAAACGAGGTAGGAGACGGGGGGGGGGAAGAAAGATTAGAGAGAGGGGGAGGAGAGAAGAAGTCAAAGAAAGGGGAAAAGGCAGAGTATTAGATCGTTGCCAGCGGGAAATAAATGCTAAACTCCTTTATAGAAAGAGCCGAAGATTGCTGGAAACTTGGGGGTTTTCGTCACTCAGATTCCAGGGAACACCACTTGTTATTGCCAGTGAGCATCTGTTGATAATGACTTGTGTGAAAACTCCAGTCAGTATACTACTACTACTACTACTACTACTACTACTACTACTACTACTACTACTACAGACAATAATAAATTGCCAGGAATCCGTAAATTCCCCTCCCCCTCCAAAAAAAACACACACACACATATGTGGTTGTCATCAGCCTCGACTGGTATTACGTAAAGTAAGTGGTCGTGAAAGGTAAAGGAGGATGGAAAAACGGGAGAGAGCACCAACCAAACCTCCACTCTAGGGTTGTGGGGAGAAACTGGGGAGTACATAGAAGACAAACGTTTTTTTGCTAGCGAGAAATCAATGGTAAATGGCTGTTACGATAACACAAAATCATATGTAACGGCTATTGAAAATGTCTGAGAGTGATAGAAATCTGGTGACACTTGTTGTCACTCAGACTCCAGGGAAAACCACTTGTTATGGTTAGTGTGAGAACTAGTGATAATAAGAAAGCATAAATCGAAACATTACGAAAAAGAAGTTATTTATCTTTTCAGGAGGTAAGGCACAAGGTCAGGTGGCGATTGAATAAACCAGAGCACTAGAGGAAGGGTGCTCTTGTCTACAAAAATGTCTGAGCAGCCCCGTCGGCATTCCCCGGTAGGGCGGGTGGACCCGTGCAGTCGAGTGCAGAATAGGGCCTGTTCTCACAGTCGGAGCTCACGGACGTGACAGGGTAACCGCGTGACGAGACCTCGGATCGGGGGTCAATGTGCACCTATGAAAGGCTCTGTGACGTCACGGGCCTTTGCGTAGGAAGTAGAGGGATCCGTAACGTCACTCGTGCTTCGTGAGAAGCGAGTTTTAGCAGTCTGGGTTTTGGAGGCGAACCTATCAGACGTGATTTTTACCATGTAGTCTGCAACATAGTTAAGGGAAATATTTCCCCAAGAAAATACAGGCGTAAGATCTATTTCCCCCCTCCACGAATGGTTATGAAAATAATAGCTAAGTAATTACGAAAGCAGTAATTTGCTCTCTCTCAACGTAGTGAATATCTACCAACTGACGGATAGCTAACGCTTGAAATAAAACAAAAAATAAATGTAACGATTGTTTGTCTTCTGGGTCGGCCATGGGGCTTTTTGTTGCAGCAGCGTGGTTCACGGCAGAAAAGAAGAAGAACGAATTCAACAACTAGACGACATCGAGACGGCGACCCTCTATGCGGCGAGGGAGAAATTTAAAGATATGCAAACTATATGATTTATGGCGTTAAAAATGACGAGTGATTAAATGCGAACTGCCACGGCCGTTCCGGGACGAGTATACAGAACGAGAAAAGCCGCGGCCCTAAGTAAGGGGGGGGGGGGTATGCAACACTTCTAGAACTTCTATCCGATAGAAACAAAGCCACCTGACTTCAGAATGGCCCAGACTCTGTCCGACTGATTGTCGAGAACGTATACTCGACTTGCTGAAGAAGAAAGAAAAGATTTGAAGTAAATAAAAGAAAAGGAAGCGATGCGATTGGACAAAAAAGAAAACGTCTGCTCCAATCATTAACACAGATTTGATATCACGAAGTTGTTTCGTTTCGGCCATTTTGGATTTTTTTTTTGACTTGTTTTTAATTCTTTTCTTATTTATTTCGGCGTTGCTTTGATCAACCGTCCACCATTTTGTGATTGATGAGCAGATTAAGGAACACAAGAAATGAAAGAACTCAAAAGAAATCCTTAATCGTCCGGCTTGAAAACAGAGTGAACCAGTTGTTCGATATTGGCACCGCTTCCACAAGTTGGCACTCTGATTTCGCATACTCGGATTGGAACGCCCTTTTTCGTGATAGGCTTTTTTTTTGTTGCGTAAGCAATTGTTTCCGACGGAACAATTGGCATTGATTTGCCCGCCTTTTTCTATTAATCTTATCTAATCGCTTATCAAGGCCCAGGGACCACTCGAGGATAAAGAGATCGTTAATAGAACGACGATCGCTACCAGTAGTGGACCGGAAACACCAGGTGGGATGGGCAAACAATTTACTAAAGAGGCATTGATTATCCAAGAGGGCGGCTCAACAAGTATTTGTTTACATTAGACTTGAAGACGACTATGCTGTAGTCGGTTGGGAAGCAGTTGGTTTGGATATCAATGGGTGGACGGGCAGAATATTACTTAAGTGGAATTGATTATCCAAGAGGACGGCTCAACAAGTATTTGTTTACATTAGACTTGAAGACGACCATGTTGTAGTCGGTTGGGAAGCAGTTGGTTGGGATATCAATGGGTGGAATGGGCAGAAGATTACTTAAGAGGAATTGATTATTCAAGAGAGCGGCTCAACAAGTATTTGTTTACATTAGACTTGAAGACGACCATGTTGTAGTCGGTTGGGAAGCAGTTGGTTGGGATATCAATGGGTGGAATGGGCAGAAGATTAATTAAGAGGAATTGATTATCCAAGAGGGCGACTCAACAAGTATTTGTTTATATTAGACTTGAAGACGACTATGTTGTAGTCGGTTAGGAAGCAGTTGATTGGGATATCAATGGGTGGAATGGGCAGAAGATTACTTAAGAGGAATTGATTATCCAAGAGGGCGACTCAACAAGTATTTATTTATATTAGACTTGAAGACGACTATGTTGTAGTCGGTTAGGAAGCAGTTGATTGGGATACCAATGGATGGAATGGGCAGAAGATTACTTAAGAGGAATTGATTATCCAAGAGGGCGACTCAACAAGTATTTGTTTATATTAGACTTGAAGACGACTATGTTGTAGTCGGTTAGGAAGCAGTTGATTGGGATACCAATGGATGGAATGGGCAGAAGATTACTTAAGAGGAATTGATTATCCAAGAGGGCGACTCAACAAGTATTTGTTTATATTAGACTTGAAGACGACTATGTTGTAGTCGGTTAGGAAGCAGTTGATTGGGATACCAATGGATGGAATGGGCAGAAGATTACTTAAGAGGAATTGATTATCCAAGAGGGCGACTCAACAAGTATTTGTTTATATTAGACTTGAAGACGACTATGTTGTAGTCGGTTAGGAAGCAGTTGATTGGGATACCAATGGATGGAATGGGCAGAAGATTACTTAAGAGGAATTGATTATCCAAGAGGGCAGCTCAACAAGTATTTGTTTACATTAGACTTTAAGACAACCATGTTGTAGTCGGTTGGAAGGCAGGCTCGTGATATATTGTTCTACAGATGGGATGTTCTTGGAAAGAAACTTTGTCCATGGAAGTTTCGTTTGTTTTGGTACAGAGAGATAGAGAAATGGATGTTCTTTGTTGTGGTTGTAGCCAGACGAGTTTTTGCTGTGAATGTTTTAGAGGGGGGTACCATGGATTGGAGCTCAGTCGAGCACCTACCATGAACATCCCGATAGTGTAGAGAGAGGCTAGAAACATCTATTTTGTGGGGAAGAGGCTGTAAGGGACGAGAATAGATCATCTCTCAGCAGATTGTGGGGTCAATTTTGTACTCTGCCAAGGCAAGGGAGAGTGCTTACTGTTCTTGTACTCACTCAATGGAAGTACCTTGGACTCACCTGACTAGCAGCAAAATCCCACCTCTTCACTGTATAGGTCCCTAGATACCGTGGAAATTTACTACTCGGATAGCCTCTTTTCTCGGAACAGCTTGCCTGTGGAATTCCCTCCTTGCTTCTTGTTTCCCCGACCGTACCAACATGCAAACATTTTAATTTAAAGTGAACAAACATATTGCTGCCCCCCCCACTCACACGGGAATCTATACGGAACTTCAAACTCAACTCTTTATTTAATCCACAGGGGTAGATTGTTCTCGTTCCGTCAATCATGCCGGGTTAGAAGTCGTAAGTTGTAATTTTTTATTTTGGAGTGTAACTTAACACCTTTATCCGTTGCCCTACGCGTCCATGTAGTCTCGAACCCGTAAACGAAAATACCTCCGACCCACCCGACTAGTTGCTAAATCCCACCCTGTCACTGCAGAGGTCCCTAGATGACGGAAGATTTGCTACCCTGATAGCTTCTTTTCATCGGAACGATTACAGTTGGAATTCCCTACTTACTCCTTGTTTCCTCCGACGGTACCAACGCGCATACATTTAAATATAATGTAAGCAAACATCTTGCTGCCCAACTCACCCACCAAGGTTGCACCTTTTAAATCTGGCCCCTATCACAGTAGCTTGCTACGTTTAAGTGTTTGGGTTGTATAAAGTTAAAAATAATAAACAACAAATAAACAAACAAACACACAAACAAACAAAAAAAACAACAAAGAATGATCTGCCATGAGATGAGGCGATCCTTTATGATAACAATCATATAAATAAAGTGAGTTTGCAAAGCCAGTTAAATTTAAAAAAAATAAAATTTTAAAACCATAAAAATGTGTAGTGTTAAAATATAAAAAATTATTTTAATCTGAATTTTCGAGAAATACAATTCTCCTTGTCAAAGCAGTGTTTTTCTTTTCTTTTTTTTATTTCATCGTTCGATGGTAATGAACCTTTGGGTCAGAAAATCACGTTATGTCTGTAAGCGAGGCTACGCCAATTTGAATTTAGACATATTTTTTAACCATTGTTTCGTAATAGTATTATATTTTTTGAAAAAAAATCATAACAATGTGTAGTGTTAAAATAAATAAAATTTATTTTAATCTGAACTTTCGAGAAATAAAATTCTCCTTGTCAAAGAAGTGTTTTTCTTCTTTTTTTTCTTCATCGTCCGATGGGTCAGAAAATCACGTTATGTGTAGTGTTAAAATAAATAAAATTTATTTTCCCTAAAAAGAAAAGAAAAACACTGCTTTGACAAGGAGAATTGTATTTCTCGAAAGCTCAGATTAAAATAAATAAAATTTATTTTCCCTAAAAAGAAAAGAAAAACACTGCTTTGACAAGGAGAATTGTATTTCTCGAAAGCTCAGATTAAAATAAATAAAATTTATTTTCCCTAAAAAGAAAAGAAAAACACTGCTTTGACAAGGAGAATTGTATTTCTCGAAAGCTCAGATTAAAATAAATAAAATTTATTTTCCCTAAAAAGAAAAGAAAAACACTGCCTTGACAAGGAGAATTGTATTTCTCGAAAGCTCAGATTAAAATAAATAAAATTTATTTTCCCTAAAAAGAAAAGAAAAACACTGCCTTGACAAGGAGAATTGTATTTCTCGAAAGCTCAGATTAAAATAAATAAAATTTATTTTCCCTAAAAAGAAAAGAAAAACACTGCCTTGACAAGGAGAATTGTATTTCTCGAAAGCTCAGATTAAAATAAATAAAATTTATTTTCCCTAAAAAGAAAAGAAAAACACTGCCTTGACAAGGAGAATTGTATTTCTCGAAAGCTCAGATTAAAATAAATAAAATTTATTTTCCCTAAAAAGAAAAGAAAAACACTGCCTTGACAAGGAGAATTGTATTTCTCGAAAGCTCAGATTAAAATAAATAAAATTTATTTTCCCTAAAAAAAAAAGAAAAACACTGCTTTGACAAGGAGAATTGAATTTCTCGAAAGCTCAGATTAAAATAAATAAAATTTATTTTCCCTAAAAAGAAAAGAAAAACACTGCTTTGACAAGGAGAATTGTATTTCTCGAAAGCTCAGATTAAAATAAATAAAATTTATTTTCCCTAAAAAGAAAAGAAAAACACTGCTTTGACAAGGAGAATTGTATTTCTCGAAAGCTCAGATTAAAATAAATAAAATTTATTTTAACACTACACATTGATATGTTTTTTTCAAAAAAATATAATACCATTACGAAACAATGGGTTAAAAATATGTC
Source organism: Sepiola atlantica (assembly GCA_963556195.1). Lineage (NCBI taxonomy): Eukaryota > Metazoa > Mollusca > Cephalopoda > Sepiida > Sepiolidae > Sepiola > Sepiola atlantica. The sequence continues at coordinate 66,134,445 of OY744547.1, forward strand.
TAAATACCCTTTCTAATTAAAAAATATATATATAAAACCTAGGGGCTGTCTTGTTTCTGGGCAGATCCTTAGAATTGATTGTAACTTAACACCTTTATCCGTTACACCACGTTGACATTGATGCAGCTTATTTATTTAGAACACTGTTATGAGAATTAGAAATATTAACTTGTTCAACTGCTGCTGCTGTTGTCTCTGTAGTTTCGTCGCGCGCATGCGTCACAGTCGACGATAATGACCAGAGTCTCAAATTCTCCAGGGGACATGTTGTTTCCCGCTCGTCTCGCGCTGAGTGCGTGTCGACCATGCGAAATGAAGTCTTTCTTGGCAAGAATTCTGATTGGCTGTTTGCAGTAGCGAATGGAATTCTCATATTTCAGTAGGAGGAAAACAACTCTTATTATCCCCTCTATTTCCCCCTCTCTCTCCCCTCTCCCCCTCTCTCTCCACCTCTCTCTCCCCCTTTCGCTTTATCCCTATCTATTTCCTTGCTTTTATTTGCTTTCCACTGTATTTTATTGTTTACAATTTCTTTGATAATTTCTAATATATATATATATATATATATATATATATATATATATATATATATATATATATATATATATATATATATATATATATATATATATATATATCTATCGATCTATATATATATATATATATATATATAGTATGTTTTTAAAAGGCTGTGGGCAATGCTAATTCCGGGTAAGATGTAAGCTGGAAGGAACAAAAATAATAAATCGAATGCGAAATGTGACTTACTATTTATTTTTTCTTAAAATCTTACATAACAGCAAGTGTGGTGTTAGCTGTTTGTGTGATGTCCTGATGATTATCAAAATCATTTATTTAATATTTCGAGAAAATAAACTTCCCTTTGTCAAAAATAATAAACCAAGAAGAAAATTCCGTCCGTGCAGAGAATCTTCCAAAATGGGTGCCAGAACTAAAATAAGTTAGTAAAACATTAATATGAAAAAAAAAAATAGATCTAATATACGGAATGGTTTTGTTCTTGTTTTTTTTTAAAGGGGAAGTGGGGTCTGATCAACTCTGCTGAGAAGCCATGAGATAAAATATTGTTTTGTTTTTAAATTCTCGAAACAGTTTTTTTATGGTAAACAACTGATGATCCCTTAAATAATGTTAAAACTAGCGTAAATTCTTGGAAGCAAACTAATATAGCGACTGTAAAAAGTAAATTTACTTAGAAGATAAATACTTTTCCACCGAAGGACTTGGGACAACAATTGTTTTTTTCCATATACTTTTAATGGTTGACCAACTCCCAAGACTATATATACATACATACATATATATATATATATATATATATATATATATATATATATATATATATATATATATATATATATATATTTTTATGTAATTATTTTTATTAGTGATTGCAGCGTTCGTTGTTTTTTTGCTTACTATTATTTCGATTGTCTTACTTCCTAAGTGATTAAGATGCAGGACATTGCATTATTAGTCGCCATTAACTTTATAGGACGTATTTTTCGTTAATATATATATTTTTATTAATTTTATACGTACATAAAAGTAATCCATGGACACGTGTTTCTGGCTCACAGCCGTCATCATATCGAAGGTTCGATCCTTGTTAAAGTTATATATATATATATATATATATATATATATATTTATATATATATATATATATATATATATATATATATATATATATATATATATATATATATATATATATATATATATATATATATAAAATAAGATAAAGTAACATGGAATCACATAATAACCGGTGCAATAATTTATTTCAACCTTATAGCATTGTCAAGCATCTAAGTGGGGTGACTACATTTTTGAAAAATGTAGTTATCTCACTTGGATGCTTGACAATACCAGAAGGTCGAAACAAATTATTGCACCGATGATTCTGTGATTCCGTGTTACTTTATTTTATTTTATTCTTGCTCTGTTTATTACATTAAGCTCTCATAACCGGATATATATATATATATATATATATATATATATATATATATATATATATATATATATATATATATGTAAAAATAAAAATGGATAAAGGATAAACAAATCAACAACCAGCAAAAATAAACTCAAACACACATATTGAATAGTTCTACAAAAATATTTCGATTGTTAAAATACAATCATCATCACTTGGTAGCAGAACTTTAATTAAAAACAGAAAAGTTTTCAAATTTATACAAAGAACGCAATTTGTGGAAGAAATAATTACGTGTAATAAACAGTAGAAAGGGAGAAAGAAAGACAGAAATGTTAAAAATAGACAGAAAAAGGAAAAGAAAGAAAGAAAAAAATCAGCAGTTGGCATATAAACGCCGATCGGAAACGCCGTAAGTTAATAAAGTGGGAAGGAAGATTAGTAGTAATTTAAAATGAATGACAACAAGGAAATAAACCAATAAGGAGGAGGAGGAGGAGGAAGAGGGACTATATATATAAGATCTCTGTGTATGAGGCCTGTGTGGTATCAACTTTGTTATATGTTTCTGAGACATGGAGCTCATATTCGCCTGCTGGGGCGTTTCTAACAGAACTGCCGTCGGCGCTAGCTTAACATCTGTTGGGATAGCTTTACACCTGATACCGAAGTGTTGAACGAGCTGTTGTTCCAAGCATCGAGTCTCGTATAAGAAAACGCAGACTTTGTTGAACTGGTCATCTTGTCTGTCTTACTGATGACAGACTGCCAAAGCAAGTGAACTGAAACGAAAGTGGCTACTTTGATTAGGCGCCATTTTTATAATGAGCATCCTAAATAGGAAGTTGTGCAGCAAGATGTTTGTTCACATTACATTTAAATGTCTACAGTCGGAGCGAATTACAAAGACAAGCGGTCCGACGAAAGAAGATATTCGAGTAGAAAGTTTTCTGTCATTTGACGACTTCACGGTGAAGGGGTGGGATTTTGCTGCAAGTCGGATTCGTCGAAGCTATTTACATTGTGGGGGTGCAAGTGCAGTAAGTGCGTCGCAACACACTCCGTGGAAGTACTTGTAAAACAATCACAAGGACGTAATATTGCGGCGATGGGGCAGGGGCCGGAAATTGGCCGACGGTGCGGGAACCTTTTTGGCTTGAAACTTAAATCTATTCATTACATTATTCCTTTTAATTAACAATTAAAAAAAACAAAACAAATGAATTAATTGATTTTTTATTTAAAATATTTTACACGTCACGCCCTTTCGTAATTATGCACGCACGGATACTTTTAGAAATCAAAATTGCTAGCAACGATTGTCTTCTTTTTAAATATTTGACGAGTAAACTTATACTATAAAAGACGGTTACGCGAGAATAACCAATTTTTTAAAATGGACATTGCTCCAGACAAGGCATGAAGCCACTTGATGTAAGTAGCTAAAAATACTACTTCATAGATTCCGAAACAGAAAACAGCAATTCTTCCCCCTTTGTCAGAAACATCACTCATGGAATAGGAGGACTACAGGAAAAAATAAGGGAAGCGAGAGTCAACTTGTTGAAATCAAGGTTAGAATCACTACACTGTAAAAATTTATAGAAACGGATGTGACGTTACATGGCTCAACGAGAGAGTGAGACAGAGAGGTCGGTAGTTCCTTGGAAGCACTATACATGTGAGCATGTTCATTTTAAAATGTGCTGATGGGATACGATTAAACAGTGGTTATAGATCTCAGTCTCTGTCTTCCCAATCTCACTGGTCAGCAATTTAGAACGAAGAACAAGACGAATAAACCTCCTCTGTCTTCAACAGTTTTGTCGTGAGGTAGTCCGTTTTCCGAGGTATGAAATAAATTATTTGCAGGCGGCGTTCTCTCAGCCTGGAAGGACGTACATGAACAAGCAACTAAAAACGTCTGATTATGAACATTAACATGTTTTTTTAAAAAATAATGACGGCAATCGTGTTTCTGTACGGATGACACACATTCGAAACTTTAATTTATTCAGTACATTATTATTTTTAATCAACAAGTTAGAAAATATAAATTACAGAGAGAGATCGAAATCACTAATTAGTTATATCTTATCAGCCCAAATACCTTGCGTGCTTCTAAACGGACTCTTTTTTACTATCCCCGTCTCTCTTTTAGCCTTATGACATCATATCCGTTTTTAATACATTCCCATAGCCTAAGTAATTTTCAACTCAGGTTCAACAAGTTGACATCTGCTAACCCTAACCCTAACCTTATCCCTAACCCCTCGATGGTTCTATTTCATGTTATTCTCAACTTACTTAAATATATACTAGAGGATCTACCCGTTCAATATCTAACACTCACAACCTGAAAGGTATGAAAACACTTATTTGCGGACAGTGTTCCTTCCATTTTAGAGAGATCGTAGAAAGGGTGCATACAGGAGCAAACAGCCAATAAAGGTATGATTATGAACTTTCATTCATAAATGACACAGGGTTGAAACTTAAATTTATTAAGTACTTACATCTTTCTTTTAAATTAACAAGTTAGACAAATATTAATTAATTAATCTATTTTTATTTAAAATCTTTTAAAGGTCACGCCTCTTCGTATTATGACTGATTTGATGATGTTCTAAAGAGAGATTTAAAAAAGCGATTATCTCCCTTTGAAATAATATCCGGAGAGTTGGAATGCAAATCGCGATGAACGCCATTTTTAAAATGGCGAACTTATTAATACAAAAGAAAAGCGTTGCATTTCAACACTTTATTAAACTCCGAAATCATGTTTTACATAATGCGATATCTACATACTTTTTGTTCCTTTAAATTACATGTTTTTAGTCGAAGTCTATAATTGATATGTTCGTCCATTTATTATTTACTTTCTTAGTTAAATAAAATTGGATTTATCGCGTTTTGCATTCAAACTCTTCATTTCTCACCATCCAACCAATAATACACTCGGTAAAATATCACTGTTACCTTTAAATGTAACATTGTTGGATAATGGCCCTGTGGGAACGGACGCATCTTGAGGTGGACGTATCTGTTGGAAATCGTTTGGTTTGGCTTGCGCGATTTAGTGCGGGTGGACCCGTACAGCCGGGTGCAGAATAGGGCTGTTCTCACAGTCGGAGCTCACAGACGTGACAGGGTCACCACGTGACGAGACCTCAGATCAACGGTCAATGTGCACCTGCGCATAAGTGTTCTGCAACGTCACGGGCTTTTGCGTGGGAAGCAGAGTTTTTGCAAGTCTGGGTTTTGGAGGCGAGCCGAACGGACGTGTTTCACGATGTAGTCTGCAACATGATTAGGGGAATTAAATTCCCTAAGAAAATACAGGCGTAAGATCTCTTTTCCCCCTCCTCGAATGGCTAAGGGCTTAATTAGGAAGTAACTACGATAAAGCAGTAATTTGGTCTCTCCCTCGACGTTAGTGAATATCTCCAAGCAGACGGATAACTAACGCCTGAAATAAAACAGAATTTAAAAGTTTAAAAGATTGTTTGTCTCCTGAGTCGGTCATGAGGTTTTGTTGTAGCGGCGAGGTTCACGGCAGTACGGGACGAGTATATAAAACGAGAACTGCCACGGCCCATTCCGGACGGGACGTTATGTAACAACATGAAGACCAACAACCAAATCAATTTTTTAAATTTAATATTTTAATTTTCCACTGTTTAATTAAACAGTAGTATCCGTTTTGGTGCTACACTTAGTTTATTCTATCTACGGTCGGTAAAGAAGAAATCCTTCCAGATAAAGGCAATGTAAATGTTTGTTCCAATTCAGAGTGCCCCGTTTTGGGGAGCTAGATTTTTCCCCAAAATTAAAAACTGTCTAACTTTGGCCTCGTGGGGGGGGGGGGCAAGTAAATAGGAACAAATAATCAGCTTTAATATTTATGGATCAAACAGGCAGTTTTATATTTGATAGGCATTTTTATCACAAAGCGACACAATTCACAAAAGATCTTTTATAGTTTATAGTTGCTAATAAATATTGCATCGAATATACAACCTCGTTTTCTTCAAAAAGAAATTGGATCCTTATTATTGGCAAAAAGTCAAGATGAAATTGATTATTTCATTCATGGTCGAAAGATTCGAAGAAACGAATTCGGATAATTATAAATTGATCATTGAAATGTCGCAATGACATCTGAAGAACACAAGAATTGGATGTATGGGGCTACAAGATTGATAATTAAAGAACACAATATAACTTGAAGAATACTCGTTCCTGGACGGCATAAATAACACTTTTATTAGCATACAATTGTTTCTGCCTTTTTCAATAACATACATTTTTGTGATGTATAAAATATCACGAAAGCATCATAACCAAATGGCCACGAGACATCACCACGTCAAGAAATGGAATTTTAGTTCTATTTATGCAAAGGGAGGCACATATAGAAAGACTGACTAGAGTATTCAACGAACGTTGTCAGAATATGAAATATATATATATATTAAATATATTTTTGATTTAAAATATTTTTAAATCAAACAGAAATAAAAATAAAATAAAATAAAATAAAATATACCTAGTTAAGCTCTGCCACAACCCTAACCCTAACTCTAACCCTAACCCAATTCGACGTTACCTATCTGAAAATGTTGGTTTAATTTCTGAGTTTTGTATTTTAGTTATATTTGCTTGAAAACTTTGATTGTAGGGAGAAAAGGCCGTTAATAATTAATCTCTTTATTTTAAACTAAATATATATTCACTGGAATCTTCTTTTTCTATTCTCTCCCTTCCCCATCTCTCTCTCTCTCTCTCTCTCTCTCTCTCTCTCTCTCTCTCTCTCTCTCTATATATATATATATATATATATATATATATATATATATATATGAAACCAGAAGGATAGCTTGACGGGTTGAGAACCTCACGTAGAAGATTTACAAACGAGAAAGTTCCGTGACGTTCAACAACGCTCGCTTGGATATATATATATATATATATATATATATATATATATATATATATATATATATATATATATATATATATATATATATATATATATATATAATAATCCAGGTAAAACATCCACAGGGTAGTAATCCAAAGAATTTTAACCGGGTTTATAAAAAGTGCCCAATATCAAATAGAGCTTTTATATTTCTTTCCAAATATGTTCTAGGGTGTAGATCGGATTCTAACTCTGCCTGATGAGATCTCAGTTTGTAATAGCTGTTGATCGATAACATTGACATGCCAGTGTCGCAGATTTTGTACATGTCTGTGTAAATAAAAACAATCATATATATATATATATATATATATATATATATATATATATATATATATATATATATATATATATATATAAATAAGGAATTTCTTTTATTACACAGTATATATATATATAGGCCCATATTATTAAGTGTGTTTTTCTTTGTTAAGGCTTTTTTCATTTTTTGAATTTTCCGAATGGTTCATTTACTGCTTCGGTCAAATTGCTGTATGTAAGTTCCATGGGTTTCTTGTTCCATTTCTTTCCTTTTTCGCGAGTACTTTTGATTTGATTCGTCAAATCATCTTCAGGCGGTGTTAATTTTGGTGTATTTACAAATATGTCTTTACTGTTGAGTTTTTTAAAATTATAACGGCCAGTAATTTACAACTTAAAAGGAGCGTCTATAATATTGAGATGTTACATGATAGCGTGATTACGTTTTAAGAGCGTGCAAGATTCAAAATTGAAAAAAAAAACGGTCATATCCAACATAAACACTTCGTGTTATTTAATAATATTTGCCTAAATGAAAATATGCTGCTTAAATACACACACTATAAATATATATATATATATATATATATATATATATATATATATATATATATATATATACAGGGTGGGCCAAAATAAGGGTCCTATCTTTAAATTTGAATAACTTGAATTTGAATAACTTCCACAAAATAAAAGTTAAACGCACCAAACTTTATGTGTGTGTAGACTGACCCTTCCGAGATTTTTTGAAATAAACAAAACAAATTTTAGATGAAAAACACTTCTTAAAACTTACAAAAACTAAAGTACTGTTTTTTACACTGTTTTGAGTTTTTTAAGCAAAAATAATGTTTTCTAAATGAGGGTACGTTCCTTAGGGCTAATACGGCTCATGCTTGCTTCGGAAGGGGTCCTTTACTTATTCTAAAAAAAAAAAATTAAAAAAAATCAATAAATAAAAAAGTTATGAATTTAAAAAAATTGGACCCTTATTTTTGCCCACCCTGTATATATGTTAATGTTTTTAGTAATAAAATATTAATCCAAAACAAAAATAAATATGAAAATGTAAAATGAAATATATATCAATTAGTTAAGAAAAAATATGAATATCCAAATAGGAGTGATATGCAGTACAGATTGATTCGTTCAAACTCTACAAAATGAAATAATTAATATCTTTAGAAATAATTAATATCTTTTCCTTGAGCAACGATAAACAACGGAGGTAAGAAGAATGTTTTTAATAGAAAAATATGTAAGGAAAATAATCAAGCAAGAGCATTAAACTAGATTTCATATGCGAAACATTGACGTTTTTGTTTTTAAGCGAGGTGATTTTTGATCAAAACTGCTGGGGAGCCATGATCAATATGACTGTTTTGTTTTCAAATCCCGAAACAGTTTTACATGGTAAACAATTCGTTGGTGATCAGTCGAGCACAAATAAATATACGGTCGGTGGGCGCGAACCCCGATCACAAATCGCCACTGATTCGTAGTCGCGAGTCTTATCCCATCGGCCATAGTTAGTAAATAGAGAGAGGAATTTAAATGTAAATAGCGAGTCGGCCTAGATTTACCCAAACAGTTTTAGAGTGATCTCTCTCTCTCTCTCTCTCTCTCTCTCTCTCTCTCTCTCTCTCTCTCTCTCTCTCTATATATATATATATATATATATATATATATATATATATATATATATATATATATGTTGATGTTTTTAGTAATAAAATATTAAACAAAAAACAAAAATAAATATAAAAAGGTAAAATGAAATATATATCAATTAATTAAGAAAGAAATATGAATATCCAGATGGGAGTGATATGCAGTACAGATTGATTCGTTCAAACGCTACAAAATGAATTAGTTTTGTAAATAATTAATATCTTTTCCTTGAGCAATGATAAACAACGGAAGTAAGGAGAATATTTTTTAATAGAAAAAATATGCAAGGAAATAACCAAGCAAAAGCATAAATATAGATTTCATATCCGAAACATTGACGTTTTTGTTTTTAAGCGAGGTGGTGTTTGATCAACACTGCTGGGGAGCCATGATCAAAATGACTCTTAACAATTCGTTGGTGATCATTCGAGCACAAATAAATATACGGTTAGAGTATAGCTGTAGGAAGAATAGAGATCACCTCCGACTAGATTGCGAAGTGTATTTTGTACTCTGTCAAGGCGTGACCTCGGCAGTACTCAATAAAAATTAAACAACGAAAACCCTTGATAGATCATTGGGAAAGAGAATATCCAATGATCTATTAAACTTGACGAATTATTTATCGCACATAAACAAACTAATTTTTAATTTTCTGATCTCAATTAAATATTTTACCGACTTTTAATCAAGCATAATAACAAAAAACAAAATGCCCGCACGGGATTACCACAATTGTTTAACATTCGATTTTCGCGGTATTATAAGTAAATATAAACTGTCTTCGATTACAATACACACTATATAAGTTTGGTTATTAAACTGTGAGGTGTCAATATTGTGGAATTGAACGACTTATTAATCGCGCGCAAACATCAATATCTGTTTTTTTATTACAGACATGTCCCGAGACTGGAACCCTAACCCTAACCCTAACATGTCCCGAGACTGGAACATATGACGTATTCACCCAAATTGGTCATGACACCATATTCACTATAAATGTATTTAAAAACAAAGAGATTATTTCGAATTTAGACTGTGGGATCACTTAAAACTATTATATTTCTTCAATAGGGCGTAGTTTAATGTCTGAGTCTACAAGGATTTTTTAATATGCGAATTAAACATTATCTATTCGTTAGTACGAATCTCTCAACCAACTTGCATTTTACAACCCCTCCACCCACCACCACTACCACCACACGCATTTTCTATGATTTCATTTGTTTTATTTGATTTAGAACTAGCAGAACTGGGAAAAATAACTGTTAGAGTATCACTTCTGAAAATAAAAACATGAAAAGTAATCCATTGTAGGTAATGCGCATGACTCAGATAGGATTAAAGTTGATGTAAATAAATGTACTATTACACTCGGCGCCATGATCAATATGACTGTTTTGTTTTCAAATCCCGAAACAGTTTTACATGGTAAACAATTCGTTGGTGATCAGTCGAGCACAAATAAATATACGGTCGGTGGGCGCGAACCCCGATCACAAATCGCCACTGATTCGTAGTCGAGAGTCTTATCCCATCGGCCATAGTTAGTAAATAGAGAGAGGAATTTAAATGTAAATAGCGAGTCGGCCTAGATTTACCCAAGCAGTTTTAGAGTGATATATATATATATATATATATATATATGTTGATGTTTTTAGTAATAAAATATTAAACAAAAAACAAAAATAAATATAAAAAGGTAAAATGAAATATATATCAATTAATTAAGAAAAAAATATGAATATCCAGATGGGAGTGATATGCAGTACAGATTGATTCGTTCAAACGCTACAAAATGAAGTAGTTTTGTAAATAATTAATATCTTTTCCTTGAGTAATGATAAACAACGGAAGTAAGGAGAATATTTTTTAATAGAAAAAATATGCAAGGAAATAACCAAGCAAAAGCATAAATATAGATTTCATATCCGAAACATTGACGTTTTTGTTTTTACGCGAGGTGGTGTTTGATCAACACTGCTGGGGAGCCATGATCAAAATGACTCTTAACAATTCGTTGGTGATCATTCGAGCACAAATAAATATACGGTTAGAGTATAGCTGTAGGAAGAATAGAGATCACCTCCGACTAGATTGCGAAGTGTATTTTGTACTCTGTCAAGGCGTGACCTCGGCAGTACTCAATAAAAATTAAACAACGAAAACCCTTGATAGATCATTGGGAAAGAGAATATCCAATGATCTATTAAACTTGACGAATTATTTATCGCACATAAACAAACTAATTTTTAATTTTCTGATCTCAATTAAATATTTTACCGACTTTTAATCAAGCATAATAACAAAAAACAAAATGCCCGCACGGGATTACCACAATTGTTTAACATTCGATTTTCGCGGTATTATAAGTAAATATAAACTGTCTTCGATTACAATACACACTATATAAGTTTGGTTATTAAACTGTGAGGTGTAAATATTGTGGAATTGAACGACTTATTAATCGCGCGCAAACATCAATATCTGTTTTTTTTATTACAGACATGTCCCGAGACTGGAACCCTAACCCTAACCCTAACATGTCCCGAGACTGGAACATATGACGTATTCACCCAAATTGGTCATGACACCATATTCACTATAAATGTATTTAAAAACAAAGAGATTATTTCGAATTTAGACTGTGGGATCACTTAAAACTATTATATTTCTTCAATAGGGCGTAGTTTAATGTCTGAGTCTACAAGGATTTTTTAATATGCGAATTAAACATTATCTATTCGTGAGTACGAATCTCTCAACCAACTTGCGTTTTACAACCCCTCCACCCACCACCACTACCACCACACGCATTTTCTATGATTTCATTTGTTTTATTTGATTTAGAACTAGCAGAACTGGGAAAAATAACTGTTAGAGTATCACTTCTGAAAATAAAAAACATGAAAAGTAATCCATTGTAGGTAATGCGCATGACTCAGATAGGATTAAAGTTGATGTAAATAAATGTACTATTACACTCGGCGCCATGATCAATATGACTGTTTTGTTTTCAAATCCCGAAACAGTTTTACATGGTAAACAATTCGTTGGTGATCATTCGAGCACAACTAAATATACGGTCGGTGGGCGCGAACCCCGATCACAAATCGCCACTGATTCGTAGTCGAGAGTCTTATCCCATCGGCCATAGTTAGTAAATAGAGAGAGGAATTTAAATGTAAATAGCGAGTCGGCCTAGATTTACCCAAGCAGTTTTAGAGTGATATATATATATATATATATATATGTTGATGTTTTTAGTAATAAAATATTAAACAAAAAACAAAAATAAATATAAAAAGGTAAAATGAAATATATATCAATTAATTAAGAAAAAAATATGAATATCCAGATGGGAGTGATATGCAGTACAGATTGATTCGTTCAAACGCTACAAAATGAAGTAGTTTTGTAAATTATTAATATCTTTTCCTTGAGCAATGATAAACAACGGAAGTAAGGAGAATATTTTTTAATAGAAAAAATATGCAAGGAAATAACCAAGCAAAAGCATAAATATAGATTTCATATCCGAAACATTGACGTTTTTGTTTTTAAGCGAGGTGGTGTTTGATCAACACTGCTGGGGAGCCATGATCAAAATGACTCTTAACAATTCGTTGGTGATCAGTCGAGCACAAATAAATATACGGTTAGAGTATAGCTGTAGGAAGAATAGAGATCACCTCCGACTAGATTGCGAAGTGTATTTTGTACTCTGTCAAGGCGTGACCTCGGCAGTACTCAATAAAAATTAAACAACGTAAACCTCTGATAGATCATTGGGAAAGAGAATATCCAATGATATATTAAACTTGACTAGAAATTCCGTTAAATATTTTATTCTGAAAAAGTTCTATATAACTGCGACGCCTACTACTGCTATGTGTCATCAACACATCGACACTTCAGATTTTTATGCTGTTATTATTAATCAGTAACACAAACGCGCCTATTAAAAAGAAGACAACCGGTAAAACCTACACAACAAACGTACAGACTGCGTCAGCATAAAGAAAGAAAAAAAGAAAGAGATCGACATTACTGCGGCGTCTACTACTGCTATGTGTCATCAACACATCGACACTTCAGATTTTTATCCTGTAATTATTAATCAGTAACACAAACGCGCCTATTAAAAGAAGACAACCGGCAAAACCAACACAACAAACGTACAGACTGCTGCAACATAAAGAAAGAAAAAAAGAAAGAGATCGACATAACTGCGACGTCTACTACTGCTATGTGTCATCAACACATCGACACTTCAGATTTTTATCCTGTAATTATTTACAAGTAACACAAACGCGCCTATTAAAAAGAAGACAACCAGTAAAACCAACACAACAAACGTACAGACTGCTGCAGCATAAAGAAAGAAAAAAAGAAAGAGATCGACATTACTGCGACGTCTACTACTGCTATGTGTCATCAACACATCGACACTTCAGATTTTTATCCTGTAATTATTAATCAGTAACACAAACGCGCCTATTAAAAAGAAGACAACCAGTAAAACCAACACAACAAACGTACAGACTGCTGCAGCATAAAGAAAGAAAAAAAGAAAGAGATCGACATTACTGCGACGTCTACTACTGCTATGTGTCATCAACACATCGTAACTTCAGCTCTTTATGCGACGAGCCTTCGTTCTAAGCAACCTGTGGTAATTGGAGAATTATCTACGTTATTCTACACAAAGTATCGCACGTGCTATCAGATAGTGTATGTGAAAAGTTACGTTGTTAATCAACTGAATCAGCTATTTTTGCTGTGAGCAAACTATTATAATTCTGGTCACTCCGCGAAAACAGATGCTCCTCTAAACCGGGGGGGGGGAGGGGATAAAATGTCAATTGGCACGAGAAGCTTACCCTCGACCGAAGTGAAAGGCAATCACGGCACCCAGTCTAGAAGAACTTGGCATTGTTCACCTGCGCCCCTCGCCCCGGTGAAAACGTTTGGCAACATCTCGACGCCGTCCAGGCGGACGCGTCGAGACGACCGACCTGTGGACATTATTGGGCCGGGCCGGGCACCGGAGATGATGGCGGTCGAGCGACGGCTGGCCGATTGGCAGGAGCGGATTATGGCATCAAATTGTCATTTGAACACGGGCGTTTTGCGTACGAAGTGCAATCGGATTTGAACTAATGGCGATTTCAGACAGTTGATAGCGGACAATAAATGATTGACCCTCGACTTCGTTTTACGCTTAATAACGCAAAGATACAGCTTAGTCTTACGGTAAAAGACACCAGTCTCTCTCTCTCTCTCTCTCTCTCTCTCTCTCTCTCTCTCTATATATATATATATATATATATATATATATATATATATATATATACATATATATTTATACATATACGTATATATACATACATATACATATATATACATACATATACGTATATATATACATATACATATACATACATATACATATATATATATATATATATATATATGAAGCAATCCAACAAAAGATATAAGCGTCAACTAATATCTTATAATTAGTGAAACATCCGGATAAAAAAACTGAAGCTCAATATACTGGATAGAGCATTAATATTATAATATAAAATGAAGTAATAAAATAAGGTGTCAATCAAATTTTATTAGAATTCAAAGTTCATGCAAAGCATCCTTAAGTCCTTAGCTCATGAGTTTTCAAAGATAATTCTTCTCTTCTCTTTATATTATAATATATATATATATATATATATATATATATATATATATATATATATATATATATATATATATCAAGGGAGACGCGATAGCGCTCTATCCCTTAATAGACTTTAAAAACGACCTATGCTAGAAATTTCATTTCTTTGATCAATCATAACTCAAAAACCAATAAACCAAATTATTTAAAACTTTGCAAAAATTATCATTTGATAGGTTCTAGAAGTGTTTAGAATTTCAGCATCATTAGTCAAGGCAACCCAGAGATCCAGAAAGGTCAGGAGTGATTTTGTGTTATCCGTGTGTACGTACGTACGTACGTGTGTGCCACCCTGTATCTCATCAACTATTTGATTGATTCAGCTGATTTTTGGCAGAGATAGAGGTTCTAGGGTCTAGTTGATGGCATTTAAATTTCAGTTTACCATATACCTTAGTTTTCCAGAAAATTAAAAAAAAACTTAAAAATTACCATTGTCTTGAGGGATAGCCTTTACAAAAGTAGTGACACTCCATGATAAATGACAGTATACTGAAATCATGTGCCCTTAATAGGGTTAAGATGCAAATTCATATACACGAAATGTACAAAAGCAAGGAAATTCCCAAATTTTTACACTTTTATTGTCATTAAGGGTATGCGAGCACCACAGGGCTATGTATTTTACTGGTCGGAATTTTTCTTCAGCGCACCTCACACACTTCATCCACCCATGCATAGAGATTTATACTGTAGTGATGTGATAATGAAATGGTTTGGTTGATATGTAGTCATACACTTAATGACAATAAAAGTTTAAAAATTTAGGAATTTCCTTGCTTTTGTACATTTAGTGTATATATATATATATATATATATATATATATATATATATATATATATATATAATTTCTCTTGGTACACAACATGCAGAAATTTTAATTAAAATCTTTTTTTTTAACATAGTTCACCTTCAAATAAGGCAAATTGCCACTGTAGACGTAATAGGACTTTGAAGGCCATCCTAAATTGGGAGCGAGATGCTTGTTTACATTAGTCGGGGAAACAGCAAGCAGGGAAGGAGTTCCAAAGGCCGGCAGCACCAGCAAATAAGTTATTGAAGTAGAAGGCTCTCCAGCATCTGAGGGCCTTCACAGTGAATAGTTGGGATTGACGTATGGATGGTATCTCTGAATACATAAATAATGATACTGAAGAATTCACAAATGAAGATTGAATTTGAATTTGTTGTTGATGGCTTTCTGTTGATGAATCTCTCAAAGAAGAACGGAACCTAAAAGACTTATTAGATGCTGCTGAAACATTCAAAGATAAAATGTTAATTGTTGGAAAAGATGAGGTCAACAGATTTAGATTCAAGCTCATTTTTGATGGTTTAATGAGCTCATATCAAAATAAACATGAACAAAACTAATTAGCCCCAGAGTAACAACATTAGTTCAAATTTTATGGTTTTACGCTGACCAAAAACAATTATGAATTGCAAGTTATTTTTGTAGCAATAATGATAACTAGCGGAACCCGTGTAAATTACACGAAATGATGTTTTCAATACGGGTCCTAATGTAACAAATCACCCTCTATTTGTTAGTAAGTTACGGTTGCTTTATTATGAGCCCTCCCTTCTGGATCAGAGTGAAATAATTGTTTAAAATAGTAACTCGTGTACGATGGACACTGCGCATATATACTAAAAAAGGTTGATATGCCATCCGTTCAACAAAAAAAAACAACAACAAAATAATACTGGCCGATACTCTACTTTTTAAGCAGTCAACGTAATTAAATAGACAATGCCATTAAAAACGCCAACATGAAAACAAAAAATAGTTTTAAGTTTTAAGCAACATAAAAAAGTAGTTTTTAACCAGGTGATAAAAAAAATTATTATTTCTTCCCCTTCCCCTCGAAATGTAGAATAAAAATCTTAGAGGTTGGTTGGGATCGAACTATAAACCAGTCGGGCCGAAGTAAAATGTACTACCTCGCTAACCATTGCGCCAGAGGTAAAAACATGTAAATATCCCTAAACGCAGGCTAGTTGAATGTTTTTCAAAATTTAGGTGCGGCACGCATGCGCAGAGCTTTTGCCGGAAGCGTGACACACGAACACACACGCTATCGTATTAATATATAGATATTTCTGTACCTTTGTTATGCGTTTAAATAATTATTTCAAATATTTTTCAGCAATTTTCCATCTCTTTCTTTTTTAGTAGTAACCGTTGCAAGTAACACTCGTCATCATTCACTGAGCACCTTAACAGAACATTTACAATTAATATTGAATTACTTACTTTTAATAAGAACAATCCTACTAGACGAGACACAAAAGTTAAGAACGCGTCCTGCTCCAATTATACCTTTTCTCATTTTTTCAGTTTTTCTGATCGTCTTTTTGTATTAAAATAAAAAATGATAATAAATACCCCATAGATTTCACGAACGTTTTCGATTCTTCGTCGAATCATTCTAGTGTGTCAAAAGCAAATAAACAAAGAAAAAAGAGAATTTAAAAAAAGACAGCGTTTGAAATATTCGGAGTAAGAATCATTACTAATTCTGGAATATATAGTCTAGGCAACACGGTGAGTAATATGGGAACATCATATTTTGTGAACTTTAACATTGAGGAGGTGCATGTATATAAAGTAAGGTATATGTATATGTTAATACATACATATATATATATATATATATATATATATATATATATATATATAGAGAGAGAGAGAGAGAGAGAGATAGAAGAAAAAAGAGTGATAAATATGCGACGATTGTCCAAATTTATTTCAAATTTCAATTGTTCAATGCAAGGTGTATTCAGTAATAAACTAGTGTTTATTATTCTTTCCTTAAGCCAAGGCTTTTCAAAGATCGAGATCTTATCATCAGAGGAGAAATACAGATGGATATATATATATATATTATAGATGATTGGTGGTGTATGAAGTATTAAAAACGATGTTGTTTTTTTTAATTGTTTTTATATTGATATTTCGACCAGTCCTCTGCTCTTTGTCAAAAAAGGAAGAAAACTGAGGATTATTAGGCAAGCTGTAATATCAAACTTTGCGGCGTTCGTTTTTTTTTGTCATGACGCGTGCGATGGTCCACGCATAACGTTTCATCGGATTAGCAAAGAGAACCGTTGTCTTTTTTGAAAAAAAAAACGAACTTATATGTGTCCGTTGTCTAGAAAAAAACAAAAACAAAACAAAAAAACCTATACTCGTTCGTGATTTGATCAATGCAATAAATAGAATTTGAATGGCACTAAATTTGTGAAGGGGGGGGGGTGATATGATAGGAAACGAAATAATTGAATTAAACGTGAGTTAATATATAGTATAGTAAGTAAGGTAATGCTAATGAATAAACAAATACTAATAAGACATAAATAATGAAATTGATAAGAATAAAATAAATAAATAAAATATTGCCGAAATATATATATATATATATAGTAAGCAATGAAAATATATATGGCAATCAAGCTACACAGAGGCTCCCGTGTTTCATCCCCGGGGGGGAATCGTCAGGCTAAATGCATTTAGCCTGACGATTTCCCCCGGGGATGAAACACGGGCGCCTCTGTGTAGCTTGATTGCCATATATATTTTCATTGCTTACTACCTAGCTCTACTTACGTATCGAGCACTGTTGAAGTAAATACTGAAAACTGATACATAAAAAATTATATCTCCTTATAATATTTTATGTGGATACATGAAGTACTAATATATATATATATATATATATATATATATATATATATATATATATATATATATATATATATATATATATATATATATATATATATATATATATTTCGTTGTGCCGGATAAACTTTTAAACTAATGAACCGATTATTATGAATTTTCGAACACAGCTGCTATGATCTAAGGTTAAGATCGGATTCTAACTCTGTCTGATGAGATCTCAGTTTATAATAGCTGTTGCTCGATATCATCGACATGCCAGTGTCGCAGATTTTGTAAATGTCTGTGTCAATAAAAATGATCATATATATATATATATATATATATATATATATATATATATATATATATAAAATACAAATTAATATATATTTGTCTTTATTATAAAGTGGAGGATTAGTATTACTTAGTTGAAAAAGCCATTCTACGACAAGTTGTTTTATGTCAGTATCGGACATATATATATATATATATATATATACATATATATATATATATATATATATAGATAGATAGATAGATAGATGGAGAGAGAGATGGAGATAGATAGATAGAGAGAGAGAGAGAGAGAGAGAGAGAGAGGGGAGGAGGCACCAGTGTTGTGTTAGACTATAAAATCAAACGACACTAATTGAGTTTTGTCTCAATGCAAATGGCCAACTCTGTAATTCAGTT
>OY744547.1:66158427-66160927 GCA_963556195.1 Sepiola atlantica
GCAGGGAGAGAGTGAAACTCAAAACGATTTATTAATAATTTCACGAAAACTGATTAAATACCAAATAGTATTTTTTTTTTTTGGTAAGTAACAGATCGGCAAAGGGTAATCTTAAATTTTCGAAAGAACAACTTTCATTATCAGAAGACAACAATAGAAGACCGAGAGGGTCGGAAAAACGTGAAAAAACCGGTGTCAGATCATCGTATTACAGGGGAAAACAATTGGCAGTAAGAACGCAGAAAACGTCAAAATTCCATTAAGCAATCATATAACTAAGGTTAAAACATTATGAACATTAGTTTAGTAATATACCAATTTTTTAAATTTTATTATGTTTCATTTTACATGACTCATCAATCTTTATTTATTTATTTATTTATTTATTTATTATATTTTATTTATTTATTTTTTCATTTATTCTCTTCAAATCTAAATTAAAATTTACTGTCAAAGGGAGATAACTTATTCTAAATAATATCAAATCTAAATTTAAATTTACTGTCAAAGGGAGATAACTTATTTTAAATAATATATTCAGACTTTAGAAATGAGATTAGAAACTTGAGAAGGAATTTGAGTTGTGAAGTGGATAAAAGCCAAGGATGGGACCTTTTTTTTTTTTTTTTTATTAGCAGGGGAAGGGGGGGGGGAATAAGAAGAGAGAGGATTATAAAAAAAAAAAAGAAAAAAAAAGGTAAGTAAGTTGTGGGTGGGAGTGTGAGGAGGTGGGAGTGTGAGGATGTAAGAATCAGAGGATGAAGGGAGATGACAACTCGAATCTGTTATTCAAGGCAGGGCGAAATTTAGAGATTAGGATAGCTTCCGAAATTCGAAGCTGGCCTATATTGCGGACAGAGTTGAGGATGCGGACACTAATGGAGCGATGTGTGTTGCCACATGAAATTAAGTGTTTATGGAAGGAGGAAATGTGGGTGTTTAGATGCTCTTTAATACGTTGGTGTAGAGGCCTAACGGTACTACCGATGTAGAACTTTTGGCACTTAGAGCATTGCAGGTTGTATACTGTATATGTGCGGAGGCAGAGGCCAGAGTTGGGGATGGGGCAACTAGCTAGAGAGCAGGGGTCTGGGGTGTAGTGGCTTTTTTTGGATAAATGTTGTCGGAGAGAGGTGCCTGTGTGAGAAAGTTGTATGTTAAGGTTCTCACTACGTATGGCATTGCAGATAGCAGAAGTGATACGGTCGCTAAAGAAGGGGAGTTTAAGGAAGCATGTGTTGGTGAGAGTGTGGTGTCTACGTCTTCTGGTGTTGTTAAGGCTAGATATGGTAGTTAGCGGGAAGCCGTTGGTCAATAGAGTTTGGTGGAAGGCTTCGGTGTGTGTTGTTTTATCGGAAGAAGAAGAGCATTTGTCTTGTATGCGGGTGATTTCGGTGCGGGTGTTGTCTTCTGATAATGAAAGTTGTTCTTTCGAAAATTTAAGATTACCCTTTGCCGATCTGTTACTTACCAAAAAAAAAAAAAATACTATTTGGTATTTAATCAGTTTTCGTGAAATTATTAATAAATCGTTTTGAGTTTCACTCTCTCCCTGCGTTTATTTCTTTTCACTTTTCCATCTCACGGCAACCACATCGCATTGCTATAGCCTTGGACGACTAATTTACACTTATATATATATATATATATATATATATATATATATATATATATATATATATATAAAATGTGAAATTAAAAGTATACTTTTAGTGGATAGAACCTATAGTGAAATGGTTTAAGCTCAATATACGAGATAGAACAATTATAAAGATAGATGGACGAAGAGGGATAACCATGTATGAATGACAAATTTATTTCAACTTATCTATCTATGTAATTCCTCTGCTGATAAGATTTTAATCTTTGAAAAGCCTTGGCTTAAGGAAAGAATAATAAACATGTTTTTCCGAGTACACCTTGCATTGAACAATCGAAGTTGAAATAATGTGTCATTCGTACATGTTTATCCCTCTTCTTTCATCTATCTTTATATATATATATATATATATATATATATATATATATATATATATATATATATATATATAATTTGCACACGTGATTACGCTTCGCATGTGACATCTCCTCACCAGATAAATGTATTTTAAAAGCCGTAAATTACTGGCCGTCGGAGAAAGTCAGCAGTAAGGACATAATTGTGAACACGCCATGACTTACTCCGCTCAAAGTGTAGTATCTGTTCCGATGGATACTGCACCCCATGGACTGGTGTTGTCTTGGCTTTCGGGTCTTGATTGACGCCGGTCAATGTGTCTGTCCTGTGCAGTTCTGGGAGGAGTAAGTTTATTGCTTACTGCCTGAGGCGCCCCTACCGGGGAATGCCGACGGGGCTGCCCAGACAATTTTTAAACCCCACTTTCCCGACCCGACCTTGGGTCACATCTTACTTGTGGGTGTAAGATAAAAACTGGCCTTGTGCCTAACTCCTGGAGAGGAGAAAATCAATACTCCGCTTGATGATGATTTTATCAATCAA
>OY744547.1:66162715-66172715 GCA_963556195.1 Sepiola atlantica
CTTATAAGCATTATCACTCATTCCTAGTACGGTTATTTTTATTATTTACCCGGGCGGAGATAAAATAGATATGTTACATAGATAAAATAGTATGTTACATTAAATACAAATCTATAATTGATTTTATCTCCACCCGAGAACCATCTGTTGAATAGCGCTAAATTATTGTCACATAAATGAAGTATAACGACTAATTGGGGAGATACTTATAAAAAGACGACGCCCTGCTAAGGGCGTTTGCAACATTTCATAAAGACAACATTGTAAATAAATTTCATAAATAAACATATTGATGAAGTAAGTCGTACGAGACAGTTTACAGTAATTTGCGTTGTGCACGGCCGTCGCTAGTTTGTAAGTGTCTATCTCCCTTTGTTTTAATAGTTATTTGTAGGGAGCACGGCGAGTTGCTATGAAGACAAACTCAGACCACGGTAGAGGCATATATATATATATATATATATATATATATATATATATATATATATATATATATATATATATATAAATATGTGTGTGTGTGTGTGCAAAAGATGACAGACGGAAAACAAGTCCCAGTGCAGGAGAAAACAAAAACAAGAGATGTTTTGATCGGTTTCGTTCGTGGAGAACGTCTTCAGAAAAAGTAGAAGAAGGGGGAGGAAGAGGAGCATGAGACGGCCGTGCACAACGCAAATTACTGTTAACTGTATTGTACGACTTACTTCATCAATATTTTTATTTATGAAATTTATTTTTGAAGACGTTCTCCACGAACGAAACCGGTCAAAAAATATCTTGTTTTTGTTTTTCTCCTGCACTGTGACTTGTTTTCCGTCTGTCATCTTTTCACACATTTTGTCCATCACGACACTTCATTTTCATGAATTATCGTGTACCTTACCCAATATATATATATATATATATATATATATATATATATATATATATATATATATATATATATATATATATATATATATATTTAGATTTTTCACTTATAAAATAGATCATTCAGTGAAGACCGGGGTTGTTTCAATAAAAAACAAGCTCGATGATACTCGATTACAGAGTACAGAGCATTTATATGTGATTTTATGAAGGCTTACCAAAGGATGCTTTGGTAAGCCTTCATAAAATCACATATATATATATATATATATATATATATATATATATATATATATATATATATATATAATCCAGGTAAAACATCCATAGGATAGTAATCCAAAGAATTTCAACCGTGTTTATAAAAAGTGCTCAAAAATATCAAATAATCAAATTACTATTATTATTTTTTGATTTTGATACTTAACGGTCCCAACCACGTGACTTTCCAAATTTAAATTTTAAATTTCGTTTCTTTTCTCGCCATTTCATTCTTTCCAAATATGATCTAAGGTTAAGATCGGATCTTAATTTTTGTCCTGATGAGATCTCAGCTGATACTAGCTGTTGATCGATAACATCGTCATGCCAGTGTCGCAGATTTTGCACATGTCAGTGTAAATAAAAATAATCATATATATATATATATATATATATATATATATATATATATATATATATATATATGTTAATACATTTTTATATCATCCGTTCATTTCGTAACAACAACAACAACAACAACAACAACAAAAACAACAAAAAAAAAATATTAAAAAAAAAAAGAAACATTAAAAAAAACAAAAAAAGAAACATATTTATCATTAAACAGAGAACATGAAATCGAAAAATCGGAAACCAAAATGGCAGAATGGCAGATGCAAGTAGATGATTAGAGACGGGATGGAGATAATGACGATAAGAGTTGGCGGGTGGGAGTTGAGGATGAACGGAGGAAGGAGAGTAATGAGATAGAAAGGAGGTAGGAGGCGCATGGGAAAGTAGGAGGAAGAGGTAGGAGATTAAGCTAGTGTGATTACGCAGTGTGATTCTATTTCAGTTTATCTATGATTGATCGGCGGTATCTAGTTATGTGAGTTGGTTTCCGCACTCGAGGAGTTTTTTAAAAATATTTCAGCTGTTTTCACCAGTGCATCGTGCTTTGTATTCTTCTTCTTCTTCTTCTTCTTCTTCTTCTTCTTCTTTTTTTCTATTTCTTCTTCTTCTTTTTCTTCTTTTTCTTTTTCTTCTTCCTCTTTTTCATCCCCTTCTTCTTCTTCTTCTTCTTCTTCTTCTTCTTCTTCTTCTTCTTCTTCTTCTTCTTCTTCTTCTTCTTTCTTCTTTTTCTTTCTTCTTTTTCTTCTTTTTTTTCTTCTTCTTCTTATTTTTTCTTCTGTTTCTTCTTCTTCTTTTTTCTTTTCTGCTTCTTTCTTCTTTTTTTTTCTTCTTCTTCTTCTTCTTCTTTTTCTTCTTCTTCTTTCTTCTTCTTCTTCATCCTCTTCTTCTTCTTCTTTTTTCTCCTTATTCTTTCTTCTTTTTCTTCTTTTTTCTTCTTCTTCTTCTTCTTTTTCTTCTTTTTCTTTTTTTCTATTTCTTCTTCTTCTTCTTCTTCTTCTTCTTCTTCTTCTTCTTCTTCTTTTTCTTCTCCCTATTCTTCTTCTTCTTCTTCTTCTTCTTCTTCTTCTTCTTCTTCTTCTTCTTCTTCTTCTTCTTCTTCTTCTTCTTCTTATGAGTAGTAGTACACTCTACAAATATTTTGTGTGTTGTCAGTCTAGGCCGGCGCTATTTTTTTGTGTGGGGGTAGCTTATGATGTGTCTTGCAGTTCCTTTTCATGTGGTAGTGTTTTTCCTGTGGTTTTGTTGTCTTCTTGTTGTAACTTCCATGTGACTGGTTACCATTCGTAGCTTATGCGGGTTGGTTTCCGCATTCGAAGATTTTCCTTAATATTGCAGCTGTGTTGATCATTGCCGTTCTTTTGTATGGTCTCAGTGATCCCTTTGATTCCAATTTCTCACGGTATTTTCTCCAGATTTTTTGGGACTATTGAAAGTGCTCCTACGATTATTGGTATTTTACTGACGTTTTTCATGTTCCATATTCCTCTCAGTTCTCTGACAAGTTCCGTAATATCATTATTATTATTATTATTATTATTATTATTATTATTATTATTATTATTATTATTATTATTATTATTATTATTATTATTATTATTATTATTATTATTATTATTATTATTAGTAGTAGTAGTAGTAGTAGTAGGAGTAGTAGTATAATTTACTTACTAAGAGTTATCACAAGATTTATTACCATGGATTGCTCACTGGCAATAACAAGTTATATTCCCTGTAAACTGAGTGACTACAAGCTTCTCCAAAATGCCAGACTTTTCGCTTCTTTTGGTAATGCACCGGTATTACTAGGTTCTTTAGTACCAGTAACACTTCACAGATATAGATGTGATGTCGTGGTATGACGACATCACAGGTATAAAATAGATGTGATGTCGTGGTATGACGAGAGAAAAGGGGAGAAAACGATATTTTGTGCATGACGTCACCGTGAGAGTTTGCTAACAACTCTCGTTCTCTTTCAATCTCGGGCGTTACATAATATCGTTTTCAATCCTCTTATATTAGTGTTCATCATCCGACTGACAATATCTCATTAACCTTTATCCTCGAATCATTTTTGGCCTTGGTGACTCGTGGTTCAAAAGTAAAAAAAGCGAAATAAAATGAAAGTAAAAAGACTCCCGGACAACGTCGGACAAGTACAGCTAGTAATTGATGAGCCTCTTTTTATTTGCTTCCGCACGATAGCTAAGTTAGACACAAGGTCGTTTTTTAATCTGGTTAATTTACAGTTTCCCAAAATGGGAAACTCAGAATCCCCCAAAGATAAAAATTGCCCCAGTCAAGAAGGGCCCCACCTTAGATTGAGGATAAAAAATATCCTACACTTTAATCAAGTCTGGTGCAATACTTATCTGAAAAGAATGAGAAGATGGCGATGCGTGTGTTTTACTACAGAATTTACCCGGGTGCAATACTTATCTGAAAAAAAAAGTAAAAAGATGACGATGCGTGTGTTTTACTACAGAATTTACCCGGGTGCAATACTTATCTGAAAAAAAAAGAAAAAAGATAGCGATGCGTGTGTTTTACTACAGAATTTACCCGGGTGCAATACTTATCTGAAAAAAAAAGAAAAAAGATGGCGATGCGTGTGTTTTACTACAGAATTTACCCGGGTGCAATACTTATCTGAAAAAAAAAGAAAAAAGATGGCGATGCGTGTGTTTTACTACAGAATTTACCCGGGTGCAATACTTATCTGAAAAAAAAAGAAAAAAGATAGCGATGCGTGTGTTTTACTACAGAATTTACCCGGGTGCAATACTTATCTGAAAAAAAAAGAAAAAAGATGGCGATGCGTGTGTTTTACTACAGAATTTACCCGGGTGCCAATACTTATATGAAAAAAAAAAAGAAAAAAGATGGCGATGCGTGTGTTTTACTACAGAATTTACCCGGGTGCAATATTCATCTGAAAAGAAAAAGGAAAAATATGGCGATGTGTGTGTTTAACAACAAAATTTACTCGGGTGCCAATATTCATCTGAAAAGAAAAAGAAAATGGCGATGTGTGCGTCTGACTACAAAATTTACCCGGGTTCCAATACTTATATGAAAAGAAAAAGAAAATGGCGATGTGTGTGTTTAACAACAAAACTTACCCGGGTGCCAATACTTATATGAAAAGAAAAAGAAAATGACGATGTGTGTGTGTTTGACTACAAAATTTATCCGGGTGCAATATTCATCTGAAAAGAAAAAGGAAAAATATGGCGATGTGTGTGTTTAACAACAAAATTTACCCGGGTGCCAATATTCATCTGAAAAGAAAAAGAAAATGGCGATGTGTGCGTCTGACTACAAAATTTACCCGGGTTCCAATACTTATATGAAAAGAAAAAGAAAATGGCGATGTGTGTGTTTGAGTACAAAATTAAGCAAACTGCGCATAAGAATTACTCGGATAATTCCAGTGTCTGTATTTCGGAAGAATATCTATTGTTCTTGGAAATCGTTTCTCTGTTTGCTTTTCTTCGGATATTGTCAGGAGAACCGATTCTTTATCCGGTGCCTCGAAGACACACAGGGAAGGACACTATTCTGAACGACCCTTTTGAATCTCTTGAAACCTTCGAAAGAAACGCGAAACAAAAGAATCGAAAAGACGGACGAGAAGGCGAATATTAAAGTCTATTAAAAGGCAACGAATTGACAAGAATTGGCGAGAATGTCGAATTCTCTGGCGTAAATTGATTCGCAATGACTTCAAACGCAATGCGAGAGGTACTAAGTTGAAATCTATCAATTAAAAGTCTTTCTTGGAGGGAAGACGAAGAAAACGATTAAGCGCAAATTTGACAAAAAGAAAATGAACCGGAATCAAAAAGAAAATCAAAACCCGACGCCATTTTGTAAACGGCAAATCGATAGAAAACGGGAAATGGAATTGAAAGTTCTTTTGTGAGGAAAAAGTTTTGAATTTTCAAGAGGACAAAGCCATTTTATTCTTACAAGTGAATCTCCCTCCCCCTCAAATAGATAAAACAAATAATATAGAAATGAATGAAAAGGAAACGAAATAAAAATACGGAAATAAAACTGAGAATAAAAAATTAAATAAATTAAAAACAAAATGGCGAAGACAAATAGATATTAACTACCGCCATAAGACAGAATGTGACAATAACGAGAAAGCACTCGGATACCGAATGCCAATATTACCCAAAAAATGAATTGATAACAATTCTGAAATAGTCAATAATTGTAGTGCATTCATTGTTATAGATTTCTCTTTTTAAAAATCTTCTTTAAACACGTAATTATAGAAGTGTCGGTCGTATTTAACCATAAAATAAGAATATACAATGTTGGGCTGCCTGGTATTTAAAAATACCGGAAATCGGTCTTCTGCATCCTAGTACAGACCGAGCAGTTTCCTGTGCGGTATAAGTAAGTCGCTTGAATCTGTAATAAATCAAAACGTTATCTATGTCTGTTGGGTATGTATTTGCACCTTAATCCCAGTACGTCATATCTTAAAATGCCAAACTCCAACATTTGCCTTTTCTCTTTTGGGCAGTATTGGTTTCATATTTGGGTTGGTGAATCTCTTGATAAGGTGCAGAAACGTGTCAGTAATTTGATTAGCCTTACCCTTTCGTCTTCTCTGCATCCTATCTCTCACAGACGTGATGTTGCTAGTCTCAGTCTTTTCTATAAATACTATTATGACATGTGTTCTTCAGAATTATGTGATCTATTCTCTGCTTCTTTTGTTCCAGCTCGTTTGAATCGTTGGTCTCGTGGTCTCCATCAATTCGCTGTTTTGATTTTCATTGTAATACAGTTTCCTATTCCAGTAGTTTATTTCCAAGAACCGCAGGCTTATGGAACTCTCTTCCTGCTGACTGTTTTCATCCTACCTATAACCTTGGCCTTTTCAAGACTAAAGGTAAAAGGCATCTCCTGTCTTTGCGATACTAATATTTGTTCTTGTTTGTTCCTTACATCAAGTGACTTCATGCCTTGTCTGGAGCGATTTATATAGAAAAAGTACTTCACTCTTCAACTTCTTTCAATAAACTTACAACCAGAACATTGATGCTTACAGATCAGCATGCATGCATATGATGAAATTAAGTCCTAAGAGCCCATAAGTCCTAAGAACCCATAAGTCCTAAGGGCCCATAAGTCCTAAGGGCCCATAAACTATTAAGTGACTGCACTAACCTGCAATTCATGTTTAGCAAACTGTTTCTCTTACTGAGCGAAGACAATCTTTTTAGTGACAAGCAATATGGATTTCGCCCTGCAAGATCTACAGCTGACTTGCTGACTGTGATATCGCACAGAATCAATGAATCTATCGACGAGGCTTCGTTTCCTGGGCGATTGCTCTTGAAATATCAAAAGCTTTCGATAGGGTTTGGCACAAATCATTGCTCTACGAGCTTATATACCTGGAAATGTCCTCTCAACCATCAACCATTTTCTCTTCAATAGGTCTATAAAAGCAGTTGTTGATGGGAAAAAGTCTGAAGCAAAAATCATCAATGTCGGCGTGCCTCAGGATCCAACATTTTTCCTGATTCTCATAAATAGTCTTCCAAACTATATTCTGAGATCATTCGTTGCCATCTATGCAAACAACAGAAATATATTGGGCAGAACTTCGAGGAGCATTGATGATAAAGTATTTCTGATTCTCTCTCGACCGACTTGGAGCACGTGGTGCAATGGGGGAAAAGTGGCTTGTTACTTTTAACGCCTTCACAACCAAGCTGCTCTCTTTTCACCGCCAACGCTCGGACCCTCACTTCTCCCCAGTTAAAATGAATAGTTCTCTCCTTGTGGAAGCTCTCTCCTTTAATAAGCTTCTAGGATCAATTTTCACGCCAGATCTGCATCAAATCTGTTGCTAAGTTGGCTGCAAAAAGTAGGTCGATTATTCTACCCCTGCAAAAAGTACCTGACCCCTGTTGCAATCCCATACTCGTATAAGAACCAGTTATATATAAGGAGGTGCCGCTCATAGCACTTTTTCCTGTCGTGACAGAGTACAGAATTGACTACGCAATCTGGCGAGGGGTGATCTCTTCTCGTTAGTGTAGCTTCTTCCACTGAGAAGAGATGTTATTAGCTTCCGTCTACCGCATTGCTATGTTTATGGTAGGTGCTCGACTGAGCTCTAATCTCTGATCCCCTCCCTGTAAAACATTCACACTATGAACTCGTCTGGTTACCACCACAGTAAAGAACATTCTTTTCTCTCTCTATATCTCTGTGCCGAAAACAAAACAACTTCCATGAACAAAGTTTCTTTCCTATAACATCTGTGGAACAAGATTCCACGAGTCTAGTTCGCAACCGACTACAGCACGGCCGTCTTGAAGTCTAATGTAAACAAATACTTGTTGAGCCGTCCTCTTGTTAAAATCGAGTCCTCTTAAGAAACGCTGTGCCCATTGCACCCACCGTGGAACAAGATTCGACGAGTCTGCTTCCCAACCGACTACATCACGGTCGTCTTCAAGTCTAATGAAAACAAATACTTGTTCAGCCGTCCTCTTAGTAAAATCAGGTCATCTTAAGAAATCATTTGAAGAAATCATCTTCCCAATGAACCCACAGTTTGCAAACCCCTCGATACAGCGATCAGCATCAGACCCTAAACCCTTCTAACCTTATCACCGAGTGACCCCGGGCCTTGACAAGCGATCATCGATCAGTAAAATAAAAGAAAAGATTCTTCTTCAAATAAAATAAAATAAAGTAAATAAACGTATGATTGTTTCCAAGATTATCATCTTGAGGAAGTCTTGCAATAAAAACAAAACGCTGATGAAGACATGCATAATATTCTTTGATTTTCCTTTTGAAATTTGCATTACGTCGGAACATTTTCTTCCTTTTCCTGATCATATATATATATATATATATATATATATATATATATATATATATATATATATATATAGGATCAAAATAAACCAAAGTGAAAACTTTTAGTAGATGGAACCTATTGTGAAAAGGATTAGCTCAATATACGAGATAGAGCAATTTCTTTTCATTCAATACGTTTTTTTAACAAAAATTATTTTAATAATTTTTAATAATAATTTTCATATTTTTCAAATATTTGAACTTTGGTTTTTTCGAAAGCCAACTTACCCATCTGTATTTCTCCTCTGATGATAAGATTTCGATCTTTGAAAAGCCCTGGCTTAAGGAAAGAATAATAAACACTAGTTTATTACTGAATGCACCTTGCATTGAACAATTGAAATTTGAAATAAATCTGGACAATCGTCGCATATTTATCACTCTTTTTTCTTCTATCTCTCTCTCTCTCTCTCTCTCTATATATATATATATTCTTTACATTTAGAATGTTTTATATATATACAAATATAAATTTTATAACATGAAGTTATTATAATAGATCAATAGTGTAAGGCAAGAACTATGTTATATTCAATAATTTTTTATTATTTGGATTATTCGGACTACTGTTTTCATCTTGAGTGTTATTCTCACAACGTTTCGGCCGATGTAACCTCCAACCTTCTTCAGGTGTATCTATGTATGTTGTATTATGTAGAAATAAGTAATGATCTATAGTGATAAGTAGTAAGACTGCACATCTAAAAAAACAAGAATAGGTTTAAGGCTCCCAAAATTCATACTAGAATTGTCCGCAAGGATCCGTGGCGTAACGGATAAAGTACTACGTGACATTCAGTTCTAACTGACACTCTTCTGGGGTTTGAAGGTTCAATCCCCCAGGACGATACTGAGAATAATTAAGACTTCTTTCCGGTCATGGCAACGGGATTTATCCTAGAACGTTTTATTGAACCTTTTGGCAGCTAATTATCTCTTCCTATGTCCTTGAATGAATTGAAGGCGAACACATTTACAACAAAGTTATTTATTAAAATTAATTAATTTCTTAATATTAAACCTACACTCAATAACTACAGACAAATATTTTTTTAATTTGCAGAATATCAATTATCAGTAGAATCTCGATTAACAGAATAGCAAATTTACAGAATGCAATTAACAAACACAGTTCTTTTTGTTTATGTATCCAACCGTTGTAAATATATGTTTTGGAAATATATTTATTTTATCTTATGTTCGAATAAATAATTCAAAGTGTAGTATCTGTTCGGTCCTCCTGCCGCATTTTTTAAAACTTTTGGATTTACCCCACATTAAATCGCAATTTGGTCAAAATTTGCAAGTAAATAGAAGCTGGTCTCTTATTAACAGCCGCTCCTGCACTTCATGCTCTATTTGTTTCGATCAAAGTTTAGTATCTGTTTCGCGTACTCAGTCGGCCGAGAAAATTTTAATTTTAGTCTTAATACAGAGTGCCCCGTTTGTGTTTCACGCACACACACATACACACTCTCTCTTTCTCCATCCCCTTTCTCTCCACATGTTTATGCATTTTGATAAATATTGTAGTTGATTTAATGCCTCTATTATTATTATTTAAAGAATTAAAAATTCATGTAAAGACGGTGACTAGGAAAATAAGTGGACC
>OY744547.1:66177715-66215215 GCA_963556195.1 Sepiola atlantica
AACTCCAAATACATTATAACAACGAAGTAAATTAAGACAACCTCTTCACAAAAGAAGACAACAAAAAGATTCTTTTTTTTTTAAACATTTCTTTTTTAGATAATATTTGAATAAACTCCATTTTTTTTTTTTTAGTTTTCAGTACAACCAAAAAAATACATGGCTGTAAAAGGTTAAAGAAAAAGGTATAATTTTAACCTGAAATCTTACACTGAATCTACGCGGTCAGTTACACCTCCGCATCAAAACATAGTTCCGGACAAAAACCAATAAGAAACAGTTTAAAAAACGAGCGGAACACAAATCGCATCATAAATTAACAACGGGGGCAGAACGAGGCGACGATTGAATGTGAAGAACAACGAATATTTTCCCTTTTGTTTCATTAATTCGTTTATTTATTCGTTCGTCTGCCATTTAAGTTTCTGGTCACGTGAACGGTCACGTGGACATCATAAAAAAACATTTTCGTTTCTTTTTGTTGTTGTTCCTAATTGATTCTGCGAGGGTTGATTTCTGGCGAGGGACTATTTTATTAAAGTGGTTTCACCGGCTAAGTAAGAGACTTCAATTACGCGTCATTTTATATCTTCCTGTCCCAACCACTAAATAACAGCAAGCGAAAAGGCGAATGAGCCAATAATTAAAACGGTTGATGTACACATTTTTTTTTTATATACTTTGTTTAACCTTCTCGTTAACTCTACAGTTTCGATCCATTTTGCATAAAACGAGAAGGGATTCAATTTCTAATAGATGACCTCGACATCGGGTCAAGGTATCCGTGATCGGTTTCATTTATCGATCCTTCATTCAACAATTATATTATAACAAGTGTACCCATAACGCCAAAATTGAAGAAAAAAAAATTATGCTTCGCGAGTGTTCACACGAATATTTGTATAAAACGTCTCTATCAGTAAAGTTAAAAAAATAAGAAAAAAAGAATCGGCGATTGTCTAAAATTTCCTATGGAGAAAAAAAACGGGTGTAAAAATAGTAAACAAATAAATGTTACCAAAAGCAATAAAAATTACTTTTCTACTTACCTGCTTATTTTTTTTTGTGTTTTAAAATATTTTAAAGCGCTTTTATTTACAATTTTTATCGCTACCTTCGGTGTCTTGTGAACCCGACAGATTCAAGATGGCGCCTCGATATCGCAACTAAAAAAATAAAAAATTAAACAAAAATACAGCTAATAACTGTCACCAATCGGTCGAAAATTTAATTTTCAACCGATCTGTATATTTTTATTAGCCGTATTTTTGTTTAATTTTTGGTTTTTGAATTGTTACATCTATGACATCGATGTTTCGTATCGAGTAAAATCCGGCGCCATCTTGAAGGTGTCGAGTTTAACAATGCTGTAAAACATAAAGGTAGGTTGAAAAAGTAACTTTCATTGCCTTTGGTAACAGTTATTGGTTGACTATTTGTTTGTTTTTCATTCCTTCGTATACTCTGTTGGAAATTCTTGACAATCGTCAGAGAATCAAACGAAATACAATGGATAAATATTTGAAGATTTAAAAAACTTAAAGCATGAAAAAAGATTTGATTAATCTGATTGGCTTTGGAATTGAATAACTAAAAAAAAGGATGATATGCCGTTAAAAACGCACCTAAAACCAAACCATCGGATAAATACTTAGGAATATAAAATAAAAATCTTTAACCATACATATTATTTACCTCTCTGTCAGGAATTAAGACACAAGGTCAGGTGAGGTTTTAGGAAAGCGCACTCTGGCCTACGAAAGATGCATGAGAAGCGCCGTCGGCATTCCCCGGTAAGAGCGCCTCGGGCGATTAGCAAAAAACTAACCTCTTCTCAGAAAAGAAGGTAAAGGTAGACCTCCTAGAGTTACACAGAACCCTAACCCTAACCCTAACCTCATCCCGACAACAATTAAACAACTGTCGGATTGTAAGCATACATATTTTACTAAGATGAATTGATTTTTTTAATAACGAGTCAGCACTCATCAAGGCTAAACACCACTCGAGAATAAGGGTTAATGAAATAAATTGATAGTTGAATGCTGATGAATATTATGAGAGGATTGAAAAATAATGAATGGAATGAATGAAGTTTGATGAATTGAGAACGGTTTTTGACATAGGATTTGAAGATGACCATGTTGTAACTGTAAGGATATAGGGTTTGTTACCCCATATCTTAATGTAACGCACGAAATGAATTAATGTAACACACGAAATGAATTAATGTAACGCACGAAATGAATTAATGTAACACACGAAACCTTTTTACAACAACAAACGAAAGGGGTTTATTCGTATCAAAGGTTACCCCTATACCATTTGGTCTAGGGGGAAGAAACTTAGGACAGTGTCCGAAAGAAGGAGAAGAAAATAAGCTCTTAGTTCAAATATCTTCAGGCGAAGATAGTAGGCGCTGTGAGCGTCCAGTGGACAAGAAGGCAGAAGAGAGGCTGAGGCGATCCTTACTGGCAGGCACCGCCTGCTCATCGTCTGCTGTATCCTAAGAGAGCTCAAGTAATCCCTTAGGGAACTAATGAGATCAATGCGCCCTGCGAACTGATTGGCCAAACCAGCTTACAGGGACACTGATACGCATTACAAAGTAAATCTAATTTATGACTGTGCATCACAACCAGGGGAG
The DNA here is from genome assembly GCA_963556195.1 of Sepiola atlantica. NCBI lineage: Eukaryota > Metazoa > Mollusca > Cephalopoda > Sepiida > Sepiolidae > Sepiola > Sepiola atlantica. The sequence goes on from OY744547.1 coordinate 66,180,363, forward strand.
CAATTCTGTGGCAACGTGTTCTACAGGTTGGAACTTCCTGGAAATAAACCATGTTCATGGAAATCCCGTTTGATGTTAAGCACACTGAAGAGGAAAAGTTATTTGTCGTTGTAGTAGTTAGGCGAGTTTTGCTGTGAAAGTTTTACAAGGAGGAGCCAGAGATTGGAGCTCAGTCGAGCACCTTCCATAGAAATGACGGATGAGTAGATAAATACTAGCAACGTCTCTTCCATTATAAAAGGACTGTAGAAAAGAGAAGTTATCACCGCCACAAGATTGTGAAGTCATCGGTAATGGTATGGTAACAGTCAAACTAATTATAATGGTAATGGTAAAAGTAAACCTAGTTATAATTGTTTTTAGACCCATCGGTAATAGTAATGGAAATGGTAACAGTAAGACTAGTTATTATTGTTTTTAGACCCATCGGTAATAGTAATGGTAATGGTAACAGTAAGACTAGTTATAATTGTTTTTAGACCCATCGGTAATAGTAATGGAAATGGTAACAGTAAGACTAGTTATAATTGTTTTTAGACCCATCGGTAATAGTAATGGTAATGGTAACAGTAAACCTAGTTATAATTGTTTTTAGAGCCATCGGTAATGGTAATGGAAATGGTAACAGTAAGACTAGTTATAATTGTTTTTAGACCCATTGGTAATAGTAATGGTAATGGTAACAGTAAACCTAGTTATAATTGTTTTTAGACCCATCGGTAATAGTAATAGAAATGGTAACAGTAAGACTAGTTATAATTGTTTTTAGACCCATCGGTAATAGTAATGGTAATGGTAACAGTAAACCTAGTTATAATTGTTTTAGACCCATCGGTAATAGTAATAGAAATGGTAACAGTAAGACTAGTTATAATTGTTTTTAGACCCATCGGTAATAGTAATGGTAATGGTAACAGTAAACCTAGTTATAATTGTTTTTAGAGCCATCGGTAATGGTAATGGAAATGGTAACAGTAAGACTAGTTATAATGGTTTATACACCCATTGGTAATAGTAATGGTAATAGTAACCGTAAGACAAGTTATAATGGTGTATATACCTATCGGTAATGGTAATTGTAACAGTAAGACACGCTATAATGGTTTATACACCATTCGGTAATGCTAATGCTAACAGTAAGACTAGTTATAAAGATTCATACACCCAGCAATAATGGTTATAGAAACAGTAGCACTAGTTATAATGGTTTGTAAACCCAACGGTAATGGTAATGGTAACAGTAAAAATAGTTATAATGGTTTATACACCCATCGATAACAGTAAGACTAGTTATAAAGATGTATACACCCATCGGTAATGGTAATGATAACAGTAAGACTAGTTACAATGGTTTATACACCTATCGGTAATGGTAATGGTAACAGTAAGACTAGTTATAATGGTTTATACACCCATCGGTAATGGTAATGGTAATGGTAACAGTAAGACTAGTTATAATGGTTTATACACCCATCGGTAATGGTAATGGTAACAGTAAGACTAGTTACAATGGTTTATACACCTATCGGTAATGGTAATGGTAATGGTAACAGTAAGACTAGTTATAATGGTTTATACACCCATCGGTAATGGTAATGGTAATGGTAACAGTAAGACTAGTTATGATGGTGTATATACCTATCGGTAATTGTAATGCTAACAGTAAGACTAGTTATAAAGATTTATACACCCAGCAATGATGGTTATGGTAACAGTAGGACTAGTTATAATGGTTTATACACCATTGGTAATGGTAATGGTTACAGTAGGACTAGTTATAATGGTTTTTACACCATTGGTAATGGTAATGGTAACAGTAAGACTGGTTATAATGATTTATACACCTATCGGTAATGGTAATAGTAACAGTAAGACTACTTATAATGATTTATACACCTATCGGTAATAGTAATGGTAACCGTACGACAACCAACCATTTATGATGAAGCTTTTCTATGATTTTTTAACTTAACTGTATTTTTATTCTCACTCTCCATTCTGTCAGAAATGGCGTAATTTTTGATCATTGATAATCTGCTAAGATTCGATCAGTTGCTATTCAGCGTGAAACCATTATCTTCACCCCCTCAGAACTATGCAGTCCGGTTCAAGACTCTGAGGTGCGACTCGGATATTCAACCGGCGTAAACGCGGAAACATCCCCGGTCGGCTGTGAAAGTCTGTTCCGAATGATGTCCAATGATGTTTCTACTCACATATTCGCTGACATACCGATGCAACATTTCGCACCTTCCTGTCTGTCCGCACCGAACTCTGCTCCTCTGCTACGAGCCCATTATTTTTCGTATTTTCTACAAGCTGGTCAAGGTTGACGAATAATAAATACATCTCAGAATTATTAAGAAAAAAAGAACAACAACACGTGTTATATATTGATTCATAAACAACCTTTTTTTGGTTCCCCGATTTTATGTTTTGAGACATTTCCGTCCGTCCGTCCGGATTTTTCTCCGCAACCATCCATTGAATTTCTCTGAAATTTTGCATGAAGTTGTAACTTTGGTCAGGTTAGAAAGTGACATTTTCCGATTTTTGAAAAAAAATCTGGTTAGCCCCCCAGAGGGTCAAAAGGCCCCGAAATGGCAAAAAAATGACATTTTTTGCCCCATAACCATTCATCCATCCATCCATTCAATTTCTCTGAAACTTGGCCAAAATGTGGAGGCAATTGTTCCTAATAGAAAATAAGTATCGCTGATCTTAGAAAAAATCTGGTTCGCGCCCCCAGGGTGTCAAAAGCCCCCAAAATGGCAAAAAATGACCCTTTTCTCCCATAACGTTTGATCCATCCTTTCAATTTTTCTGAAACCTGGCCAAAATGTAGAGGCAATTGTTCTGGATATAAAATGAGCATCCTTGACCTCAGAAAAATTCTGGTTCGTGCCCCCAGGGGGTCAAAGTGGGGTCAAAAATGCCCCAAATTGCCCAAATTTATTGCATTTTACACTCGCCACATCGATTCACATTAAATATATAAACCACAACCCTACGTGTGACCTCGTAGCAATATTAAAATCAATTTATCATCATTGGAAATGACGTAAACGATTTAAGTAGGCTTAATATTTAAGTTATCCTTTCAGCAATTATCTTTTTTTTGTATCAGAATTAGGAAGGTTCATTCGATATTTACTTTTTATGTTGATCATGATGTCAGAGGTATAAGACTCTCCGTGCAACACAACTCATCTTTTTACTAACTGGTCACACGTTATCAATTCTAAAAGATAAACAAGGCAACAAGGCAACAAGGTAAGCGGGAACACATATTCTAAATTTACTCGTTAACGTCTAGTGTTTTTATAAAAAAAAAGACATGGATCCCCGTGATCCCGCATCACGTGTGACTTCGTATTGAACTTGAAACTAAATTCTCGTCGTTCAAAATTAAAAGAAAAAAACACGATTCAAATATACTTTATATTCAATTCATCGTTTCAACAATTATCTTTCTTATTTTTATCAGCATTGACTTTTAGAGTTGGTCATAATGTCAGAGGCTCTCCGTGTAGTATTCTGTGCTTACCTTCTCGTAGGTACCCGGGTTTCGTCTCCACCGGCTGGTGTATTTTATCTCTCAGCCGTGATCGATAAGGCATGGACTCCGGGGTTTAGTTTTAGAAGATTTATTTAACAAAACAGACGACACAGATTGTGCGGTTGTTTTTCACGAGAGAGAGAGAGAAAGAGGGATGGAGGGAGAGAGGGGGAGAGGGGGAGGGGAGGGGTTAGAGAAGAAAATAATTACTAGGAGAGACTTACTGGAGTTATTTTGGGCTACTGCGCTCTACCCTCCTGGGCCTTTTCATAACTGCGTCTGTCGATCAGTCAGGAAAATAGAGGTCGAAAAAGCCTCCCACCGTCATGACGCCACTTCCGACTTCCCTGCTACTCCAGGGAGTCCTCCTACTCTTTGCGCCTCCCACTATCTAAATCCGTGCAACACAATTATCTTTTACAAATGGGTCACCACTTATATCAACCAGAAGAAAAACAACACAACAAGGCGAACGTAGACACATGGTATATGTTTATTCTTTAACGTCCAGTGACTTTTATATCCACGCCAACGTGTGACCTTGTCTCTATTTTGAAGATAATTTATCGTTGTTCGAAAATGGAGGAAGGCACAAGATGATTCAAACATCATCATATTTTATTATGCCAATGACGGCATATAAGATTAGTCATTGAAAATAATTAAATTTAGTTTTGAAAATCCTATTTAAAAATAACAATTTCGTAACAAAAACCAACAAACAAACAAACAGCATAGCTTAAGAAAGTGAAACAAACTGAGAGTAACTCGACTCCCGGGCAACACCAGGTAAGTACAGGTAGTTACGAATTAAACTGTATTCCTTGCATTGCTAAACTCCAAGGAGTGGCTTATGATTCGAACCTGAAATGATAATCTTACAATATCGCTGGAAGAATGGTTGGATCATTCTATTGCTCCGGAAAGTACCTGACTCCTGACACAATCCTCTACCTGCATCCGAATCAGATACGTCATAGGATGGAGTACTGCTGCCACATTTTGGGATGGTACAGCTCTAGGTAAAAAAACCTACTTGGCAATCTAGTGGGAGGGAACAATCTCTTCTCATCCATAGAGTCCCTTTATCATAGGCTATATGTTGCTAGTCTTTCTCTGCTCTATCGTTATTTTCATGGAAGGTGTTCGACTGAGCTCCAATCTCTTCTCTTCTCTGCAGCCACTTTCTCACAGAAGATACGTTGCTAGTCTTTCTCTACTCTATCGTTATTTTCATGGAAGGTGCTCGACTGAGCTCCAATTTCTTCTATTCTCTGCAGCCCCTTTCTCACAGAACAAACGTTGCTAGTCTTTCTCTACTCTATCGTTATTTTCATGGAAGGTGCTCGACTGAGCTCCAATCTCTTCTCTTCTCTGCAGCCCCTTTCTCACAGAACAAACGTTGCTAGTCTTTCTCTACTCTATCGTTATTTCCATAGAAGGTGCTCGACTGAGCTCCAATCTCTTCTCTTCTCTGCAGCCCCTTTCTCACAGAACAAACGTTGCTAGTCTTTCTCTACTCTATCGTTATTTTCATGGAAGGTGCTCGACTGAGCTCCAATCTCTTCTCTTCTCTGCAGCCCCTTTCTCACAGAACAGACGTTGCTAGTCTTTCTCTACTCTATCGTTATTTCCATGGAAGGTGCTCGACTGAGCTCCAATCTCTTCTCTTCTCTGCTGCCCCTTTCTCACAGAACAAACGTTGCTAGTCTTTCTCTACTCTATCGTTATTTCCATGAAAGGTGCTTGACTGAGCTCCAATCTCTTCTCTTCTCTGCAGCCCCTTTGTCACAGAAGAAACGTTGCTAGTCTTTCTCTACTCTATCGTTATTTCCATGAAAGGTGCTCGACTGAGCTCCAATCTATTCTCTTCTCTGCAGCCCCTTTCTCACAGAAGAAACGTTGCTAGTCTTTCTCTACTCTATCGTTATTTCCATGAAAGGTGCTCGACTGAGCTCAAATCTCTTCTCTTCTCTGCAGCCCCTTTGTCACAGAAGAAACGTTGCTAGTCTTTCTCTACTCTATCGTTATTTCCATGGAAGGTGCTCGACTGAGCTCCAATCTCTTCTCTTCTCTGCTGCCCCTTTCTCACAGAACAAACGTTGCTAGTCTTTCTCTACTCTATCGTTATTTTCATGGAAGGTGCTCGACTGAGCTCCAATCTCTTCTATTCTCTGCAGCCCCTTTATCACAGAACAAACGTTGCTAGTCTTTCTCTGCTCTATCGTTATTTCCATAGTAGGTGCTCGACTGAGCTCCAATCTCTTCTCTTCTCTTCTCTGCAGCCCCTTTCTCACAGAACAAACGTTGCTAGTCTTTCTCTGCTCTATCGTTATTTCCATAGAAGGTGCTCGACTGGGCTCCAATCTCTTCTCTTCTCTGCAGCCCCTTTCTCACAGAACAAACGTTGCTAGTCTTTCTCTACTCTATCGTTATTTCCATAGAAGGTGCTCGACTGAGCTTCAATCTCTTCTCTTCTCTGCAGCCCCTTTCTCACAGAACAAACGTTGCTAGTCTTTCTCTACTCTATCGTTATTTCCATAGAAGGTGCTCGACTGAGCTCCAATCTCTTCTCTTCTCTGCAGCCCCTTTCTCACAGAACAAACGTTGCTAGTCTTTCTCTACTCTATCGTTATTTCCATGGAAGGTGCTCGACTGAGCTCCAATCTCTTCTCTTCTCTGCAGCCCCTTTCTCACAGAACAAACGTTGCTAGTCTTTCTCTACCCTATCGTTATTTCCATAGAAGGTGCTCGACTGAGCTCCAATCTCTTTTCTTCTCTGCATCCCCTTTCTCACAGAACAAACGTTGCTAGTCTTTCTCTACTCTATCGTTATTTCCATAGAAGGTGCTCGACTGAGCTCCAATCTCTTCTCTTCTCTGCAGCCCCTTTCTCACAGAACAAACGTTGCTAGTCTTTCTCTACTCTATCGTTATTTCCATAGAAGGTGCTCGACTGAGCTCCCATCTCTTCTATTCTCTGCAGCCCTTTTCTCACAGAACAAACGTTGCTAGTCTTTCTCTGCTCTATCGTTATTTCCATGGAAGGTGCTCGACTGAGCTCCAATCTCTTCTCTTCTCTGCAGCCCCTTTCTCACAGAACAAACGTTGCTAGTCCTTCTCTGCTCTATCGTTATTTCCATGGAAGGTGCTCGACTGAGCTCCAATCTCTTCTATTCTCTGCAGCCCCTTTCTCACAGAACAAACGTTGCTAGTCTTTCTCTACTCTATCGTTATTTCCATAGAAGGTGCTCGACTGAGCTCCAATCTCTTCTATTCTCTGCAGCCCCTTTCTCACAGAACAAACGTTGCTAGTCTTTCTCTACTCTATCGTTATTTCCATGGAAGGTGCTCGACTGAGCTCCAATCTCTTCTCTTCCCTACAGCCTCTTTCTCACAGAAGAGAGGTTGCTAGTCTTTCTCTGCTCTATCGTTATTTCCATGGAAGCTGCTCGACTGAGCTCCAATCTCTTCTCTTCTCTGCATCCCCTTTCTCACAGAAGAGACGTTGCTAGTCTTTCTCTGCTCTATCGTTATTTCCATAGAAGGTGCTCGACTGAGCTCCAATCTCTTCTATTCTCTGCAGCCCCTTTCTCACAGAACAAACGTTGCTAGTCTTTCTCTACTCTATCGTTATTTCCATAGAATGTGCTCAACTGAACTACAATCTCCATTTCCCTCACGTAAAACTTTCACATAAAACTCATCTCACTATCGCAACTGCAAAAAACTTTCCATTCTTCTTCTGTGTACTTTCCATGAGCAGAGTGTATTTCCAAGAATTTTCCATTTGTTGAATGCAATACTTGTTGAATACAACATAGTCATCTTCAAGTCTAATGTCAATAAATAATACTTGCAATACTTGTTGAATACAACATAGTCATCTTCAAGTCTCAATGTCAATAAATAATTGTGAAACCATCCCCTTAAGTAACCAACCCCTGCCCGTTTGACTCAATTATTTCCAATCCTCTCATAGTATTGTTCATTATCCTCGAGTTTCCTTTGGGCCTTGATAAGTGATGACTCATTAGTATAAAAATACATCAAATCCGTATGGAAATTTTACGATTGCTGAAAATGGATTCGAAAAAAAAAATGAAGATATGTTCACAATATTTTAATCACAGACAATATTGAAATCCTCCCTCTCAGTCTCGGAAAACAATGGACACCCCCTGAAAGTGTGTCTGTCTATAGTGAAGCAAATGTACCTGTCTATAGTGAAGCAAGTGTTGCATTTATCCTCAACCGGCATTTTTTATATCCAGCGGCAAAAAAAGTCCAGGAATACTGGAAACAATATCGAGATGAGCAGAGAAAGACTGGTGTTATTTCGGAGTTCGTCTTTATCCTTGAGTAGTTGCATGACCAAGGCTTGAGAGTTTATTTTACCATACTTCATTAATACCTAGAGGGTGTATATAAGGATGTATCGGGATGCTGTTCTCAAAGAAACGGACATCAGCTTTCTTTGTATTTAACAACTTTTTCTAATTATTTCGTCCAAGCCTTGTATATGTACAGATTATTTCATTAACAGTTGAAATGGGATTATCGATTCAAATCAGAGATGATCCCGAATAATTAAAGGAAAATATAATAATACTAATTGGGTTCGGGTTACATTGTAAGAATCACAAAAAAAAACATGATTTTGCAAAGCCAGTCGAATACAAGGAAATAAAAAGGCAACAATCAAATTAGTTTATTTTCTTGTTCGTTATACCCCCGTCTCCCTCGCTTTCTCTCTACATCTACGGTTTAAATAATATAAATGGTATTACGTGCTTTGTTTTTTTTTTATGGAAATCGCTCCAGACAAGGCATGAAGCCATTTTATGTAATGAGCTAAAAAATACTTCTTCAAGTCTAAAACAAGTGTTAGATGAATGGATTCCGATCCAGAAAACAGCAATTCTCCCCCCTTTGCCAGAAAATTGCCCATGAAAGGTGACGAGTATTGATTTACTCCTCTCCAGTAGTTAGGCACAATGCCAGTTTTTATCTTACTCCCACAAGTAAGATGTGACCCAAGGTCGGGTCAGGAAAGTGGGGTTTAAAAATTGCCTGGGCAGTCCTGTCGGCATTCCCCGGTTAGGGGCGCCTCAGGCAGTAAGCAATAAACTTACTCCTCCCCAAAGAGGAGAGGCGAAGCCTGGGAGGGTGGATCTCCTAGAACTGCACAGGACAGACCCATAGACCGGCGTAAATCAAGCCCCGAAGGCCAAGACAATACCAGTCTATGGGGTGCAGTAACCATCGGAACAGATACTACACTTTGATCTTAGCCAAAAGGCCAAGAAATGCGAGTATTGATTTACTCCTCTCCAGGGGTTAGGCACAAGGCCAGTTTTTATCCTACTCCCACAAGTAAGATGTGACCCAAGTTCGGGTCGGGAAAGTGGGGGTTGAAAATCCAGCGCCCGAGAGGTGAGCACTCTGGCCATTTAAAAATTGCCTGGGCAGCCCCGCCGGCATTCCCCGGTAAAGGCGCCTCAGACAGTAAGCAATAAACTTACTCCTCCCCAAAGAGGGGAGGCAAAGCCTGGGAGGGTGGACCTCCTAGAACTGCACAGGACAGACCCATTGACCGGCGTTAGTAAAGCCCTGAAAGACAAGACAATACCAGTATGGGGTGCAGTATCCATCGGAACAGATACTACACTTTGATCTTAGCCAAAAGGCCATGAAAGGTGACGAGTAAAGGACAACATAAGGGAAGTGAGAGTTACGAGGTTACCAGTGACTTTCTACTCTCCCTTTTGGCTAAGATCAAAGTGTAGTATCTGTTCCGATGGATACTACACCCCATAGACTGATATTGTCTTGGCCTTCGGGGCTTGACTTACGCCGGTCAATGGGTCTGTCCTGTGCAGTTCTAGGAGGTCCACCCTCTCAGGCTTTGCCTCCCCTCTTTGGGGAGGAGTAAGTTTATTGCTTACTGTCTGAGGCGCCCCTGCCGGGGAATGCCGACGGGGCTGCCCAGGCAATTTTTAAATGGCCAGTGTGCTCACCTCTCGAGCGCTGGCTTTTCAAACCCCACTTTCTCGACCCGATCTTGGGTCACATCTTACTTGTGGGAGTAAGATAAAACTGGCCTTGTGCCTAACTCCTGGAGAGGAGTAAATAAAACTCACTTTCTACTCTCCTACTTATAGTAAACTACTTTATGATAAACTATTGGGAGTAGACGGTGGCTGAGTGGTTAAGAAAGAGAGTGAAAGAAACAGAGAAAGAGAAAGAAAGAGACAGAAAGACATAGAGAAAAAAGAGAGAAAGAAAGAAAGAAAAATAGTAAAAGAGAGAAAGAGGGACAGAGGAGAAGAGATGGAAAGAGTAAAATAGAAAGAAAGAGAGAGATAAGGAGAGAAAGAGAGAGAGAGAGAGAGAGAGAGAGAGAGAGAGAGAGAGAGAGAGAGAGAGAGAGAGAGAGAGAGAGAGGGGAAGTGATAGATAAAAAGTTTGCAATAGATGGGTCACTTGGTGAGTTATTTGAAAATTGCGTTCATTTAAAACAGTTAAAACGGATTTATTTAAAAAGTCACACTGAGGAATATTGTAGTTTGTATTTTGTGTGATTGTCTGTCGTACAAAAGCTTTAGGAAAATTATATACAATGACTAATTACAGACGGTTTATTAACAACGAATTGTTGAGAGCTGAAATAAGATTAATAGATTCATGACTTTCTGAACGACGAATAAAAATGCTTTGAGCATAAAAACTTGATGGATTCCGAAATAATGGTTGAATAATAAACTTCGAAGAGAAACACACGTTGTTAACGAAATCGAGACAGCCACACGATATAAGTTTTCTGGCAGACTTAAAATATTTGGTCACCTTGAAATATCGACATCATCGGTCGATCTATAATCATCCGTTTATAGCCAACACCTATCAGTCGAGACTGTGTTTATGTTAACAAAGATATTTTGGGGGGCGATTTTGGGCAGCTTCCAGTGCCTTGTAGGAGTTTGAATGAAACGAATTGGTTCTTTCAACGCCCATAACGAGTATTCTTGAGATACGCCCATCCAACTTGCGCGTTTCGCGATGAACATTCGATTCTAAACATGTGCACAACAGAGCAACCAAAATTCTGTTCAAAACTTAAACAGAACAGAGCAACCAAAATTCTGTTCCAAACTTAAACAGAACAGAGCAACCAAAATTCTGTTCCAAACTTGAACAGAACAGAGCAACCAAAATTATGTTCCAAACTTAAACACAACAGAGCAACCAAAATTATGTTCCAAACTTAAACACAACAGAGCAACCAAAATTCTGTTCCAAACTTGAACACAACAGAGCAACCAAAATTATGTTCCAAACTTAAACAGAACAGAGCAACCAAAATTATGTTTCAAACTTAAACAAAACAGAGCAACCAAAATTATGTTCCAAACTTAAACAAAACAGAGCAACCAAAATTCTGTTCCAAACTTGAACACAACAGAGCAACCAAAATTCTGTTCCAAACTTAAACACAACAGAGCAACCTAAATTCTGTTCCAAACTTAAACACAACAGAGCTACTAAAATTCTGTTCAAAACTTAAACACAACAAAGCAACGTAAAATTCTGTTCCAAACTTGAACACAACAGAGCAACCAAAATTCTGTTCCAAACTTAAACACAACAGAGCAACCAAAATTCTGTTCCAAACTTGAACACAACAGAGCAACCAAAATTCTGTTCCAAACTTAAACACAACAGAGCAACCAAAATTCTGTTCCAAACTTAAACACAACAGAGCAACCAAAATTCTGTTCCAAACTTGAACACAACAGAGCAACCAAAATTCTGTTCCAAACTTGAACACAACCGAGCAACCAAAATTCTGTTCCAAACTTGAACACAACAGAGCAACCAAAATTCTGTTCCAAACTTAAACACAACGAAGCTACTAAAATTCTGTTCAAAACTTGAACACAACAGAGCAACCAAAATTCTGTTCCAAACTTGAACACAACAGAGCAACCAAAATTATGTTCCAAACTTGAACACAACCGAGCAAACAAAATTCTGTTCCAAACTTAAACACAACAGAGCAACCAAAATTCTGTTCCAAACCTAAACACAACAGAGCAACCAAAATTCTTTTCTAAACTTAAACACAACAGAGCAACCAACATTCTGTTCCAAACTTAAACACAACAGAGCAACCAAAATTCTGTTCCAAACTTGAATACAACAGAGCAACCAAAATTCTGTTCAAAACGTAAACACAACAGAGCAACCAAAATTCTGTTCCAAACTTGAACACAACAGAGCAACCAAAATTCTGTTCCAAACTTAAACACAACAGAGCAACCAAAATTCTGTTCCAAACTTGAACACAACAGAGCAACCAAAATTCTGTTCCAAACTTAAACACAACAGAGCAACCAAAATTCTGTTCCAAACTTAAACACAACAGAGCAACCAAAATTCTGTTCCAAACTTGAACACAACAGAGCAACCAAAATTCTGTTCCAAACTTGAACACAACCGTGAAACCAAAATTCTGTTCCAAACTTGAACACAACAGAGCAACCAAAATTCTGTTCCAAACTTGAACACAACAGAGCAACCAAAATTCTGTTCCAAACTTAAACACAACAGAGCAACCAAAATTCTGTTCCAAACTTGAACACAACAGAGCAACCAAAATTCTGTTCCAAACTTAAACACAACAGAGAAACCAAAATTCTGTTCCTAACTTAAACACAACAGAGCAACCAAAATTATGTTCCAAACTTAAACAAAACAGAGCAACCAAAATTCTGTTCCAAACTTGAACACAACAGAGCAACCAAAATTCTGTTCCAAACTTGAACACAACAGAGCAACCAAAATTTTGTTCCAAACTTTACTATAACAGACCTACAGAAATGCCATTTTGTAAATAAACATAACAGTTTCATTGTGTGGTGGTACATGCCACAGGTCTGCGTGATGTGTAAAGTGGTGTAACTGTGTGTAGATGTGGCTGCATATGCTTCTCACTTACCGATTTCAGCCTCATCCGCCAGATAGTCCTCGGACGAAAAGGAAACAGAGTGCAAAAGTCTTCTCTGTTGGTATATAAACTCTCCACCGACAAGACTCTGGCCAAACCTCCCCGTGGTACACTATGGATACTGGTCGCCTTGCGACCCCAGGCTAATTAGCTAGGGATCTCGGAGTAGATTGGAACCTTAGAGGTACAATGTGCAGAGCCCACTGGTATTTGAACATGCCCCGATACTCACCAGTTCAATTTCCGGCTACAGGGCATGTGACAAATGCTATCTTTGGATGGCTCGTCACAACCTGGGTGACAGTAGTGTATGCGACAACTCACAGGTAATATGTGACATGGGTGTATGCTCAAGTGGAAACCGCATAAGTTCGAGCTAGATAGGAACGGTGGAGGTGTTGGACTGCCAAAAGTGTTCAAGTTGGTGAAGGATAGGCATGCAGCCGTAAAACTGCCTTAAGAACACTGTCTAATCAAAATACGATTAGTAGGAATTAATTGTGAACTCATTCAAGGAAAGTAGAAAGTTAGGGTTTCGGTTTACGCTTGGCAGCATCGTAACTCTCGCTTCCCTTATTTTGTCCTTTAGTCTTCACAGTCCACGAGCGACGTTTCTGACAAAAGGGGAAGAATTGCTGTTTTCTGGGTAGGAATTTATCCGTTGGTGCATGTTAAAGTGGAAACCGCATAAGCTCGAGTTAGATAGGAACGGTGGAGATGTTGGACTGCCAAAAGTGTTCAAGTTGGTGAAGGATAGGCATCCAGCCATAAAACTGTCTTAAGAACTATGTCTCGTCAAAATACGACTAGACAATCAGGCCCTACTATCATCAGACGATTTAATTGTGGCCTAATTCTACAATTAAAATGGATGATGATGATGATAATGATGATGAGGCCAAAGAAAATGTTATTCTTAACTCAAGCACGACCGAGCAATCACAATTCTATTCCAAACTTACGTATAACAGACCAACGAAAATGCTATTTTAAAAATAAGCATAACAGACCGACGAAAATTTCATCCCAAACTTAGCAGACCGACCGAAATACTATTTCAAACGTAAATCTTACAGATCGACACAAATGTTATTCTAAACTTAAGAGAAACAAAGCAATAAACGTTTTTATTTCAAACTTTTTCTTATAACAGTCCGACGAAAATTCTGTTTTAAACACAAGCATAGTTATTTGGATTATTCGGACTACTATCCCCATCTTGGATATCATTATCACAACGTTTCGACCCATGTAACTTTCGACCTACTTCTTCCTACGTCTTGTCGAACTCGGGAATCTTTACGTCGATCTCGTGAATCTGTATGCACAGACCCGTGGCGCAACGGATAAAAGTCATGAGTAATTATCAGTTCTAAGTTACAGTCTACTGGATGTTGAAGGTTCAATCCTCATTACGGGTAATGCTAAGAATACAATTGCGACTCACTTAAAATGTATACCCTGTCATTGTTGACGGAACGAGAGAAAGCTAGCCATGTGGATTAAAAAAAAATACTTATTCAAATATAATCATAACAGACCAACAAAAAACAATTCAACTTTTAAACAGACAAAATTAAATGTTATTTCAAACTGATGCATAAAAATACGGCAAAAATACTATTTCAAATAAAAACGTAACAGACAAACGATTTGTTATTTTAAACCGAAGCAATGCGCTTAATACATAATTGACCCTCTTTCTCTTTGGGTTTAATAAACCCTTTGTTCTTTCATAGGTAGTCTGTGTGATTAATTGATGTAGTCTAACCGTAGGGGAAAACAGATTACAAAGGCAATCCAACTTTTCAACAGATTTCCAGCATCACCGCTCTCTTTCTGCTCTCTAAAACTCAACTATCTACTTACCTATTATTCATCTCAGTTGATCTCAACCTATTCTAGTTATTCATCCACATATGCAGATCAGTCCTAACTATAAAAGTCTACTAGTGAAGAGATTCCTTTTTTTAGTCCCCCGATTTATAAAATCGGGGGACCTATGTTTTGAGGTATTTCCGTCCGTCCGTCCGGATTTTTCTCCGCAACCATCCATTGAATTTCTCTGAAATTTTGCATTAAGTTGTGACTTTGGTCAGGTTAGAAAGTGACATTCTCCGATTTCTGAAAAAAAAATCTGGTTAGCCCCCCCCCCCCAGAGGGTCAAAAGGCCCCGAAATGACAAAAAATGACATTTTTTGCCCCATAACTTTTCATCCATCCATTCAATTTCTCTGAAACTTGGCCAAAATGTGGAGGCAATTATTCCTAATAGAAAATAAGTATCGCTGATCTTGGAAAAAAATCTGATTCGCGCCCCCAGGGTCTCAAAAGCCCCCAAAATGGCAAAAAATTACCCCTTTCTCTCATAACGTTTGATCCATCCATTCAATTTTTCTGAAACTTAGCCAAAATGTAGAAGCAATTATTCTGGATATAAAATGAGCATCCTTGACCTAAAAAATTCTGGTTCGCGCCCCCAGGGGGTCAAAGGGGGATCAAAAATCCCTCAAATTGCCCCAATTTATTGCATTTTACACTCGCCACATCGAGTCACATACAGATGAGCACCACGCATGCGCGGCTTGTTACTCTTGTAGATGGGCAGTCACGACATGCGAAGCATCACATTCTCTTTTCAGCTGGAAAGTGTTCCTCTTTATGGTTACAATAGAATTATTATACGAAGAAAACATGTCAGGCGGCCGTTCGTTTCAATTGCAAAAAACAACGAACTTGCAAGACACTCTGTCGTTGGTACATGGATACGGACAGTAAAATGCTGTAAGATTGGTCACTTCGAAATATCGAAACCTTCGGCTCGATCTATAATTACCCGTTTACCGCCGAACACGTCGACTTTCCAGACTGTGCGTATACACGAAGGCATTTATTTACTCGGTCGATGTTGGGTTGATTCCAGTTTGTTGTAGAACTTTTCACGCAATAGGGGAAAACAGTTCTCCTTTCTCGCTCGGCGATAACAAACAATCGGTGGCCGGTGAATTTCCCGCCGTCTATTGACACGTCTTCAGCAAATATAGTCAGACGTTTGATACCGTTAGCACGATCAGCGATGGAATGATATTAAACAAATCGAAAGAGGCCATTAGGTAAAAAAGAATGAACAAAGAAAAGGAAGAAACGCCAAGGTGCCTTTCAAGACTCGAGTCGAAATGTCAAAATTAATATCTAACGCTCATATCGCGTGTTCACCTCGACAACTGGCCTCAGGTGTAGGTATATTAATAATAAAAAAAAACTAGCCATGGTACCTGTCCATTACGGGTATAATATTATTTCTTTATTTTTTAAAAATGTATTATGCTTCTTTTGATATCTCTTGATTTCTAATATATTTCTAATATATAAAATTATCTTGACGGATTTTAGAATTTAGACCTAAATAGCATCATATCTGGCACATCATATTTGATTCTTTCTAGCCACTGTGTCTTTTTCTTGCGTTCTTCATGTCTTTTAGTTTGATTTGTTTGAAATAAAATATCCGGTTATGAAGATAATTACGATGGCGACAATTTTAAATAATGACTCAAATAATGCAATAAGTATAACCCTTTGCAGCTTAAAATGTGACTTTTCTCAAATAGATTATTTTTATTCTGATTTATTATTGAGTATTTTACAACTGACCTCAAATGTGGGTATATTAATAAAACAAAACTAGCCGAAGTATGAGTAAAACGATATTCATATGGTGACCTATGTTTTGAGGCATTTCCGTCCGTCCGTCTGTCTGTCCATCCGTCTGTCCGTCCGGATTTTTCTCCGCAACCATCCATTGAAATTCTCTGAAATTTTTGCATGAAGTTGTAACTTTGGTCAGGTTAGAAAGTGACATTCTCCGATTTTTGAAAAAAATCTGGTTAGCCCCCCAGGGGGTCAAAAGGCCCCGAAATGGCAAAAAAATGAATTTTTTGCCTCATAACCTTTCATCCATCCATTCAATTTCTCTGAAACTTGGCCAAAATATGGAGGCAATTGTTCCTAATAGAAAATAAGTATCGCTGACCTTGGAAAAAATCTGGTTCGTGCCCCCAGGGGGTAAAAAAAAACCAAATGGCAAAAATGACCCTTTTCTCCCATAACGTTTGATCCATCTATTCAATTTTTCTGAAACTTGGCCAAAATGTAGAGGCAATTGTTCTGGATATAAAATGAGCATCCTTGACCTCAGAAAAAACTGGTTAGCGCCCCCAGGGGGTACAATGGGGGTCAAAAATGCCCCAAATGGCCCAAATTTATTGCATTTTACACTCGCCACATTGAGTCACATACAGAGGGGGACCACGCATGCGCGGCTTGTTATATATCTATTATGTCTTTTTAGACATCTCTTGTTTTTTAATATATAAAATTATCTTACCGGATTAAAAAATTTAGACATAAATAGTATCGCATCTGACGCATCGATATATTATTCTTCCTTGACTCTTTATCTTTTTATTCGTTCCCTTCTTTTAGGATACCTACATGTCTTTTGGTTCAGTTTGTCGGCTTGGAAGATTGTAAAAATGGCGACTATTGTAAATAATGGCTAAATATCTCCTTTTTTTCATTCAGCAAGCTTATATAGCGTCTTCATCTCGACAACTGGCCTAAGCTGTTTGTATATTAATAAAACAAAAGTAGCCGAAGTACGTGTTCATTACATGTAAAATGTTTTTTCTTCATTTATTTGGCCTTATTGGAAATCTCTTTTTTCCAATGTATTAGGTTATCTTGGCGAATTTTAGAATTCAGACCTAAATAGTATCGTATTTGGCACATTGATATTTGACTCTGTCTAGCCACTGTGTATTTTTCTTCCGTTTCGCTTGTCTTTTAGAATACCTACATGTCTTTCGGTTCAAGTTGTTTTATAAAAAAATATTCCGGTTAGAAGATTGTTACGATGGTGACAATTTTAAATAATGACTCAAATGATGCAAGAAGTATAAAACTTTGCAGTTTAAATTGTGACTTATCTCCCTTACATCATTTTTATTTTGCTTTTATTATTGACTATTTTAATACTTACCTCAAGTGTAGGTATATTAATAAAACAAAACTAGTTGAATTACCTGCTGATACCGGGTACAATTTTATTTATTTCATCATTTATTTATTTATTCATATATTTATTTATTTATTCATTTATTTATTTATTCATTTATTCATTTATTTATTTATTTATTTATTTATTCATTTATTTATTTATTTATTTATTTATTAATTTATTTATTTATTAATTTATTTATTCATTTATTAATTAATTTATTTATTTATTTATTCATTTATTTATTTATTTATTCATTTATTTATTCATTTATTAATTTATTTATTTATTTATTTATTCATTTATTAATTTATTTATTTATTTATTTATTTATTTATTTATTCATTTATTTATTTATTTATTTATTTATTTATTTATTCATTTATTAATTTATTTATTTATTTATTTATTTATTCATTTATTAATTTATTTATTTATTCATTTATTTATTCATTTATTTATTTATTTATTTATTCATTTATTTATTCATTTATTTATTTATTTATTTATTAATTTATTTATTTATTTATATATTTATTCATTTATTAATTTATTTATTTATTTATTTATTTATTCATTTATTTATTTATTTATTTATTTATTCATTTATTCATTTATTTATTTATTTATTAATTAATTTATTTATTTATAATGCCTCTTTGGAAAGTTCTTATTTTCTAATATATAAAGTTATCTGATCGGTTTACAGAGTTTAGTACAAAATAAAATCAAATCTGAAACACTAATATTTGATTCTGTTAAGCCTTTTTTCTCTTTCCGGCAGGATTATATCGCGTGTTCGCTTTGATTTATTAAATCAATTTTCTTGTCTCTAAGTAACGTGGCGTCAACAAGTAGTTTTTAAGACTTTCATTTTTTTGTCTATTCGTCGATTTAAAAACTTAACAAAATAGCATCGTCGTTTAAACAATTTTTTTTACTTGACCTCATATTGCAAATGTTATTTTAAATTTTTTTAAAGGCAATTCTTTTCATAAAATACTTTCTGGGTAACGCTGGGTGAATTCCGCTCGTATTCATATAAAATCATTGAATTTTGTTAGTAATTTAATTATTCATATATAAATTATTACTATCATTTCTGATGACATAAAAAACAACACTATCGTCGGCTTTTGATTAGAGTAAAAGATTTCTTTCCAAATTCATTTCAGGCAGTGAGGTTGTCTAACTTGCTATTCGCTTTTTCGCAAGCCCTCACTACCTGGACTTATTTCGTCCGGGTACTTGAAAAACGGCATGTGTTTTACTCGCTAACTGTTGTGTGACGGGATGAATATATTACATAGTGTTGCATAGCCCCCCCCCCCCTCCCCTGCTTGGGCCGCGGCAGTTCTCATTTTATCACTCGTCATTTTTAACACCATAAATCATATAGTTGGCAAACCTTTAAATTTCTGCCTCGCCGCGTAGAGGGGTGCGTCGTCTAGTGGTTGAATTCTTTCTTCTTTCTTTCTGCCGTGAACCACGCCGCTGCAACACAAAAACTTCATGAACAATTCGGAAGACAAACAATCTTTTAAATCTAATTTCTGTTTTATTTCAAGCGTTAGTTATCCGTCAGCTGGGAGCTATCCACTAACGTCGAGAGAGAGATAGAAAGAGAGAGAGAGAAAGAGAGAGAGAGCGAGCAAATTACTGCTTTCGTAATTACTTATCGATTAAGTCCTTAACCATTCGTGAAGGGGGGGAAGAGATCTTTCGCCTGTATTTTCTTAGGGAATTAATCTCACTAATTATGTTGCAGACTACATCGTAAAAATCACGTCTGATAGGCTCGCCTCCAAAACCCAGACTGGCAAAACTATCAGCTTCTCACGAAGAAGGAGTGACGTCACGGATCCCACGTGCGACACTCATGCTCAAACATTTCCATCACTCATGTTCTCTGACCTCTTGACCCGATGTTCGTCAACTTTCGCTCTGACAGCACCTGTGAGCTCCGACCGTGAGAACAACCCTATTCTGCACCCGACTGTACGGGTCAACCCGCACTAAATCGCGCAAGCTAAACCAAACGATTTCCAAGAGGCGTCCGTTTCCACAGGGCTATTATCAAACACTAGAAAAACGTTGCGTGACGGTATAAATATATTACATTTATTTATATAAAAAAATACACAAATAAATACACATTGGTCTTTATCATAGAGTGAATGATGTCTGTTAGAGAATCTCTTGTTTTCCAATATATAACGTTATCTTGTTGGATTTTAAAATTTAGACCTAAATAGCATTGCATCTAACACATCGATGTTTGATTCTGACTAGCCACTTTGTGTTTTTCTTCCTTTCAGCATCTTTTTTAGAATACCAAAATGTTTTCCGGTTTAGTTTGTTTGAACAAGTATTCTGATTAGGAAGATTGTTACGATGGTGTGTATTTTAAATACTAACTTAAATAATGTAAAGGTAGGTGCATCTTTTCAGCTTGACACATGAATTATCTCCCTTACATTAATTTTGTTTTACTTTTATTAATGTAACATTTTTCATCTCTTTTTCTCTTTTCTTCTCTATCTTTTCTATATCTTAATTGAATTCTTGGACCACTTCGCGTGTTTTTACGTGCGTGTGTGTTTCTCGCCTATACGTGACTTACACGGTGTTATTTTTTTAATTTTACATTTAATCTAAATTTTATTTATTATAAATTAGAATTATTGTAATAATACAAGAATAAAAACTATCCTTTTTTACTTATATATAACTTAAAAAATTGTGCACCCAAAACATATTATACTAACTAAAATTATTTTTATGAATCTAAATTTTATTTATTATAAATTAAATTTATTGAAATAATACAAGAATAAAAACAACATCGGGTAAATAGAGCATTTAAATTATATTCTCATGTAAAATTAAAAAAAAACAAGCACAATAAATCTCCCCAAAGAATATCCATATCAATACAATAATGTGACCAATTCTCGTTTGTTTCTGAAGACCACCCTTGACGCACCCAAGTAATCAGTCTCTTTTTTTGTTTTTTTATCTGTGATCGTTTTTTTCTGATTAAATTTTTTTTCTAAAAAGTGAACATCGGCGATCAAGTTCTATTACAGTATTACTTTTATTTTACATTTAATCTAAATTTTATTTATTATGAATTAGAATCATTGAAATAATAATAACAACTATCCTTTTTTACTGATATAAAACTTTAAAAAAATGTGCACCCAAAAATATTATACTAACTAAAATTATTTTGATGAATCCCGGACAACATCGGGTAAATATAATCTCATGTAAAATTAAAAAAAACAAAAACAAACACAATAAAGCTCCCCAAAGAATAACCATATCAATACAATAATGTGAACAATTCTCGTTTGTTTCTGAAGGCAGTGCATCACTAAAGACCACCCTTGACGCACCCAAGTAATCAGTCTCTTTTTTTAATTTTTTTATCTGTGATGGTTTTTTCTGATGAAAAAAACTTTCTAAAAAGTAAACATCGGCGATCAAGTTCCTGCTTTACCGACGACTGCACGGGTGTATAATGCTTTATACACACCTCAGTAAGTTAAGTTGACAGCAATAACATATCACAGATAAGTAATATGTACGATTTACACTTGATTTAAAAATCATATTACTGCAAAGTAATACGTCACATTTAAACGTAAACCTTCAAATATACACTCGTTAACTTACATGTAACATTTTCAATACTGACAATTACACGTACGGTCGATATATGAACTTTCTCCTTTGTCATGGAAAATATAAATTTGAGACCTGTCAAAGACATAGTTCTCGTACGAAAAGATGTTACGACCTTACGTTTTAGTGAATTAAGGAGGTGCTGCCACGAGATGCGAATCTCGAGGGACGAGATACATCGTTAATGACTTTGGGGGCTGAGTCTTTGTTGAAGAGAATATTGTCGAAACCAACAAAGACCGGAGTTTCAATAGGACATGATTAAAATAAAGAATATAAATTGCCGAGAGGCGCGAAAATGGAAATATTTCTTAATATAAGTTAATCTGAGAAAATAAGATATTTTTTTATCTATCTATCTATCTATCTATCTATCTATCTATCTATCTATCTATCTATCTATCTATCTATGAACCTATCTATCTATCTATCTATCTATCTATCTATCTATCTATCTATCTATCTATCTATCTATGAACCTATCTATCTATCTATCTATCTATCTATCTATCTATCTATGTATCATTTTTTCTATCTATCTATCTATCTATCTATCTATCTATATCTATCTATCTATCTATCTATCTATCTATCTATCTATCTATCTATCTATCTATCTATCTATCTATATCTATCTATCTATCTATCTATCTATCTATCTATCTATCTATCTATCTATCTATCTATCTATCTATCTATGAACCTATCTATCTATGAACCTATCTATCTATCTATCTATTTATCTATCTATCTATGAACCTATCTATCTATCTATCTATCTATCTATCTATCTATCTATCTATCTATCTATCATTTTTTCTATCTATCTATCTATCTATCTATCTATCTATCTATCTATCTATCTATTTATCTATCTATCTATCTATCCATCCATCTATCTCTCTATCTCTCTATCTATCTATCTATCTATCTATCTATCTATCTATCTATCTATCTATCTATCTATCTATCTATGAACCTATCTATCTATGAACCTATCTATCTATCTATCTATCTATCTATGAACCTATCTCCCTCTCTCTCTCTCTCTCTCTCTCTCTCTCTCTCTCTCTATATATATATATATATATATATCATCGAAGATAAACGATTTATCGCATGTTATTCTTATTTTACGATATTGACAACTGGACGTATTCACATATCTTTTTACAGGGAAGTTATAACCTAAATGCTAAGAGGAAACCGAACCTTTCACCATTGTGATGCTTCACATAGGAGGAGAGGGCGTATATATTAATAACATATAATTATCCATGGACACGTGTTTCGCTGTCTACGGAAATAATTACTCTGTATTCTATTCTGACATTTGTTACAGTATTTTTACATTATTAAATTCTAAAGTAAATCTATTTTCAAATAAACATTTATAAATATTTATAAGTTAGTAAAAAAGTTAATAAATTACGTAATTTATTTTGTATAAATAATATAATAATTTCTATTCAATGTAATTTCAATATAAATTCAATATACATGAATGCTAATTATTCAATGCGGAACAATACATTCTAAATTGTGCTGACATTCCTCGTCGTTTTCATAATTATCGAAATGTTTGTTGATTAAAAATACAAAACAAAAAAAACAATAATATTTAATAAAATTCGAAATTATTATTGTAATGAACAATTACGAATAATTTCCCTATTCTAAATTACTTCCCCTTTGGAGAACTCTCCTGTTCGTCTTAACCATATAAATAGCAGCACTAACATTGTACTGACAGTTTATGCCAAATAAAGCTTTCTTAAGCTTTCTTAAGTGACTGTTCTCGTTGTCATTACAATGTTTATGAACGCTGATTATTTTATGCGGAACAATACATTTTAAATCGTGCCGACATTCCTCGTCGTTTTCACAATTCTCGAATAGTTTGTTGATTAAGAATACAAAAAAAACAATAATATTTGATAAAATTCGAAATTACGATATTTCCAATATAATATAGAAAATTCATTAATTATCACATTGTAGCTTCAAAACATTTTTAAAATGTTGTTTTTACTATCAAAACATTCATGATTCATCGTTGTTTAAGCTTCTAGTTTCTTGCAAGTGTCGAACCATGCTGCCCCACTCGATGAATGTCAACCGCATCGTTGTGTGTCCGTAGCTTTCTACTTGTCTTCATCGTCTAGCCGAGTCGTCAATCCACTGACGAATCGTCCACAAGGAAAATGAAAGAAACACAACTCTCTTTAGAATGTTGCAAATCACAGTTTTACTGCGATTTACATTAGCTGCGATCGCCTTCTGTGACAAACCTTGCTCATGGAAATATAGAATTCGACCTCGCTAAGTTTTCTTTCTTTAGTAATGGTGACACCTTTACGCAGTCATTGCTCATCTCTAACTGAACTAAAAACATTGGAATTACCATAGATCTAACAATTTATACCCCTGGTCTTATAATTTTGATCAAGTGTAAAATGCCTCATTTTATAAAATTTCTGAATAAAATATTTGAAAGGTAGTTTTTCGTTTTCAAAAGTCTTTAGATTGTAGTATTGGTAACCTTAAGTAGGAGGAGTTAAAAATATATCCTGTCTTCATCGTCGTTCTGGCCGAGTCGTCTATCACCTGACGAATCGTCGAGGGCACAGCACTTGTTTACAAGTTTACAAAACAAATAAAAGCAAGGCAACTCACAAGAAGAACACAAACTCATATACATTGTGTATAAGTTAGTTGGAACAAGGAGTGTGTGTGACACCGTCGCGGACTGTCGAGACCCCCATTGTCGTTACTCAAATCGTCAGCTCATCTCATCACTTGCTTTGCCGAGCTTTGTTTGTGACCTGCTCTCGAAAGAAGCTGACTTCAAACGCCGATAATTCGTCTGTCGAGGCCATTTGTAGAGCTTATTTGTTAGGATATCGTCAACCGCCATTAGCTTCAACGCATGGCTCATTGAGTAAAACTGATTCGAGCTCCCGGCACTTGACAATGTTGACATTGAAATATCACTTACATTCAGTCAGTGTCGTATGATAGCGCAGGGGTAGAGGCGCTGATTGTCCGCTCGACGGTTGAGTTTCAATCCCGGCTTGAGGCACTAACTCGTCTAGCCGTACTATAGAGCTGTGATTCAACGAAACAGTCTGTATGTGGATGACTGTATATATAATGTGCTGATGTATAAATATATTTATGTCAACGCTAATAACTGCTTATCTATGAAACAAGATTAGAGATTCACAAGATGTACTTTTAACGATGATAAGGCGATTTTATACTAAAGCGAGTAAGACTAACGATAGTGCTATTTTGTACTTTAGTGTAATATATGTAATATATTGACCAGAATATGCTTATACATTCTAAGGAGATAATGAAACAGTATATTTTCTTGAACGCTAGTCTCCTTAAGAGGCATAACATTTTGACGAAATATACTTATTGATCAGTCCATCTCATCATTGACTCCGCTAGATCTACTCTCTCTTGAAGCCGACACTAAACTCCTATTTATCTACGTCCCACAAAGTAGAATGTGATACAAGGTCGGAAAGTGGGGATTTACACTCTAGAGGAAGAGTACGGAGTTTTTTAAAAAAATGCCTGGGCAGAGCGCCTCAGACAGTAAGCAATAAACTTACTCCTCCCCAAAGAGGGGAGGCAAAGCCTGGGAGGGGGGGTAACCTCCCAGAACTGCACAGGACAGACCCATTGACCGGCGTAAATCAAGACCCGAAGGCCAAGACAATACCAGTATGGGGTGCAGTATCCATCGGAACAGATACTACATTTTGATCTTAGCCAAAAGGCCAAGAAAGCGACACTAAACTGAATCTCTTCCTTCCGAGTCCCAACATTTTTGCCGTAAAACCGTCCCCTGTCGTAAAACCAACCCCGTTGTCGTCAAAGTTGTCGTAAAACACTGTCACTCTTAAATATATTATCTCCTTTTGTCTTAGTCACCGACAAGACCTCGGCCTTGAATAATAGAAATTGACCACTCCCGTATTTTCTTTTGTGTGCGTTCATGAGTCATTTCCTATTTTTGACCGGGCCCCGACATTTGCGGCATCCATAGTGTCACACAAGTTATTGAAATAATTTTCGCTGAAAGTATTTTTTAGGAACTCTTCAAAGAATCTCTCTCTCTCTCTCTCTCTCTCTCTCTCTCTCTCTCTCTATATATATATATATATATATATATATATATATATATATATATATATATATATATATATATAAAGAATAGGTACAATTGATTCCCCGAACAGGAACACTTTGCACCCTCACGAAGATTAAAATCAAGATATAATGATACTAAACCTTACGTCTAGAATCCTTATTCCAATTTTGATCAAAATGCATTACATGATTTTGATTCTAGAAAATGTCTAAAATTTAAGGCTTAAGCTTAAGGGGTCTCAAGACAGAATTAAACTGACTCTCGCTTAATTGGTGCAAATTTGATATATTTGAATTTAAAAATGAGAAGTTGTGCTCATATTCTACCCCTTAAACCCCCTTTAAAATACCCCAAAGAGACTAAACTTTGAAAAATATTTACTTATGTCTAATATCTATTGTGAAAATTTCACAAAAACCAGTGGTATCTGAATTTTCACGAAGGGCTTCTACCCCTTTTTCCCACCATTTTCATGAAACTCAAAAAATAAATAGCTCCCACATTACCCACTATTACGCCTATTAGCTGTGTTTTTAAATTCGCAATGATTTCTTCATTAGTTTAAGAAGTGAATCCTATGCATTAAAACATATAAACATATACCTAATTTATTTAGAGATATATGTGATAATTTATATTTTGTATATGTACGTAAATTCAGATACGTTCATGCAAATAATTTCGGGCATTTATAACGACAACTAACAAAACAAAAAAAGGGTATAAAAACAAATAAGCAACCAATAAATGTTACGAAATACAAGATACATTACTCTTCTACGAACCTGGATTAACTTATTTTAAAGATTTTTTTTGTTCAAAACAAACCTGGTCTCCACATGTTCAGTTAGAACGAAAACAAAATAGCTGAAATTACAGAGTTTCGATAATCGCTCAAAAAACGAAAATTAAGCAACATTACATTTTCTCCACGATTGATGCAATTTATTAGATGTGTTTCTAACACTATTTTGTTTATTTTTCGATTTTTCACCAATTATCAAGGATCCCCATGCTGGGCTCATAGAACAGCTATTTTTTTTCCGTTCTAACTGAACAGGTGGACACCAGGTTAGTTTTGAACAAAAAAATGCTTTAAAATAAGTTAACACACAAATGATCTTATTCAGGTTAGTAGAAAAGTACCTAATCTTGCCTTTGGTAACATTTATTTGTTGTCTATTAGTTCTTTTTTTCTCCCGTTTCGTTCTGTTAGCTGTCGTTAGAAATGCACATACTTCTTTATTGAAGCCTCTTGTGCACATCTGTCAGCCCGCGTATCTATTCGATAAACAGAGACTTGTTTTCATTACTGACAACATTTCGTGACCAAATAAAATGCGCTTCCATAAAGCACAAAAGCGGCAAAAACAATTTGTGCGGGAAACCAACGAACGCAAGGTGCGTGTTGATATAAATCAATGAGGACCTCTTGTTCGATCTCTTTAAAGCAAAGACAACATTCTCAAGTTAAAACAACTTCCCGCTACTTAATAGGCACCAATCAAATCGTAGCTGTTTTTGATTTGTTTGGCACAAGGCCACGAGAAAAGAGACTCAATCAAAGACCGAATACATATATACTAATTAGAGACGCGTGTATCTGTCTGTAATAATATTGGATTTGGTTGTAGAAAATAATGTTTAAAACGGTATTTTCCACATAAAGTTATATTAAACAAAAGTGGAAACTTCCATTAGTTATATGGCTACGTTTTATAATGATTTCTCACAGACAGAGAGTCATTAATTAGTGACAAGTATTGGATAGCTGATAAAATCTTTCTCTTTTTTTTAAAACCACAAATAAGAGCAGTCGTATTTGTGATAGCTCTTTTTCTACGTTTACAGGAAGTCACCAGTGACACGTATTGAATAAGCCGGTAACATCTTTTTGTTTTTTTCGAACTACAGAGGAGAGCGGCCGTATTTGGGATAGCTCATTTAGTACGTTTACAAGAAGTCACCAGTGACATGTATCGAATAAGCCGATAAAATCTTTCTCTTTTTCTCAACCACAAAGGAAAGCGCTTGCATTTGGGATAGTTCTTTTCCCACGTTTACAGGAAGTCACCAGTGACACGTATCGAATAAGCCGATAAAATCTTTCTCTTTTTCTGAACCACAAAGGAAAGCGCTCGTATTTGGGATAGTTCTTTTCCCACGTTTACAGGAAGTCACTAGTGACACGTATCGAATAAACTGATAAAATCTTTCATTTTCTGAACCACGAAGGAGAGCGGTCGTTTTTAAGATATACTCTTCTCTCATAGAAAGGACACCCACCGGGTAATTTATATGTATATTGTATACTGGGGGGGGGGGGAACTCTGACAGCATTGATAAATATCAATGTCATTTTTCATGACTTTTACAACGGTTGTATGAAAACGCAGATCAAAATCAACACGTTTCTCGACAAACGAATGACGTCACAACTGCCCGGCTAACAGGGCTCTGGTGAAAAAAGATGAGTCGCATCAGGATCTGCCGTCCTCTGGTCGTCTCTGTCTCTGCATTTTGGAAGCATTTACCTGTAAGTCAGGAAACCACAAATCGAGGGAGTAAAAGTGGCAACGTCGCTTCTGCACTATAGTACAACGTCGCTTCTGCACTATAGTACAACGTTGCTTCTGCACTATAGTACAACGTCGCTTCTGCACTATAGTACAACGTCGCTTCTGCACTATAGTACAACGTTGCTTCTGCACTATAGTACAACGTCGCTTCTGCACTATAGTACAACGTTGCTTCTGCACTATAGTACAACGTCGCTTCTGCACTATAGTACAACGTCGCTTCTGCACTATAGTACAACGTCGCTTCTGCACTATAGTACAACGTTGCTTCTGCACTATAGTACAACGTCGCTTCTGCACTATAGTACAACGTTGCTTCTGCACTATAATTTTGCTTGTTCCAGACAAAACCTTCCTCGACTTCGTATGCAACCGACTCGCCTAACAAACAAACAGACAATAACAGCAAAGAAGAAGAAACTATTGCTACGAAAATTCACCCGTCACTAAAAAAACACAATAAAATAGATTGTAGGCACGTCTTATAAATGCGTGGCTACTTTGAGTGTGTAAACGAAATACTTGAATGGATGTTCTGGTTGCGAATGTGTGGATGTTGAAAAAGGTTATAGTAACTGGACTAAATTGAGACCATTAGAAAGTTAGCTGGCTAGTAAATTAGAGAGTTTAACCTCCGTCAACACTAATGCACCTCCATTCTCTTTCGTTATCAAGCCATGTACAGACACAAAGAACAGTGTTGTAACTGTCTAGCCAAGTGCTAGTCAGTTTCTTATTTTGTTAATACACTTGTTAAACCAACCCTCGACTTGACTTCCTTTATTTATTATTTACTGTTGGACAACTTCGCAACAATATATATATAATATTTATATAAATTTGAAAACTTTTCTGTTTTTAATTAAAGTTCTGCTACCGATTGATGATGATTGTATTTTAACAATCGAAATATTTTGGTAAAACATTTACTGTTGGACAACTTCACAACAATTATTATTCTGGTGATACCAGATCAGGCTGCCCTGTGGCTCCCTGAGACGAAATTCACCTACATTGACGTTTTTTTTTTTTTTAAAATTTTTTTTGTTTGTAAAACTTAATTATGTTCTACAAAACCAAAACCAAAAACAACAACCCCTCTCCCTTTCTCCCTCCCCTTTTTTACTTTTATTTTTCCTACCCTACTCCCGGTCCTGGATATGACCTTACACTACATCCGATGGTGAGATCCGGCTTACGGACTTTGGGGAATGTGGAGCCTCCTCTTAATTACCATTGCTCCCAGGTCCACCCTGACCCGGAGTGGTAGTACCTGTTAGGGTCCCAACTATGGGTTAAATAGAAACAGATATTAAAAGGGGAAAGAAACAAAAAAGAGAAGAAAACAAGACCAGATTCGGCATTAAATAACCCAAAAAGGGTTGATATGCCGTAAAACAAAACTACCAAACCAAAAACCCTGATTAAACATTTGAAGATATAAAGAACTTGAAGCATAAAAACTTTCACTATAATGACCAGATTCGGCATTAAATAACCCAAAAAGGGTTGATATGCCGTAAAACAAAACTACCAAACTACCAAACTACCTTTCGTTATCAAGCCATGTACATATACCATTACACAAGCGTTCGCCGTCATTCCTTTAAGCACAGCAGCAATGGACAACAGTATTCGATTGCTTTAAAGTAATTTGTTGTGTGACCTCTTACACCTATTAAAGGTTACGCAATTGTTTTCTTATTATTGAGCAATCCAGGTACAGGTATTTTATTTAGTAGGACATATTTCTGAACACTTAGGCGGACTATATCCTAAACATAAGAGATGACAGAACGCAGTCACTCAACTAGCGAAAAGCTGGCTAGTGAACTAGAGAGTGCAACCTCTGTCAACTCCCGTGCACCTCCACTCTTTTTGCTTACCAAGCAATAGTAATATACCATTATATTTTGTATACACATTCAACAACAATATACAACAGTATTTAATTGATTTAAAGTAATGTGTTGTTCGACCTCTTACACATATTCAAGGTTACACAATTTTTTTCTCATTATTGACTCGTCCAGGTACGGCTATTTTTAATGCGTAGGACATATTTCTAAACACTTGATCAGACTATACCCCAAATATAAGAGATCACAGAGCGCAGTCACTCGAATAGCTAAGAGACAACTTCCTATAACAAAGTTGGTGTCCAATAAGACCAAGAACCGCATGTGTCATGCTTAGACAGGGAACACATATTTAACTAAATCTTATTTCGCGCATACTGGCTTTATGCTTACAGGTCCCATTTGCTGAACTCTAAGGGATGTAATATTGTCTTTCTGCATCTATTTTTAACTTCAAGCTGATGGTTGAAAAAACATAACATCCTATAATTTTATATGTAGTAAAGTGGTTTCAAGCACGCTATCGGTGAAAACGTCGACTACTTGAGTGCTGTCTTCCTGGTGGAAAAAAGACGATGGATATCCTAAACATCTGAGAGAGAGAGAGAGAGAGAGAGAGAGAGAGAGAGAGAGAGAGAGAGGCAAACCTTTTCGGCTTATTCAAATAATTCGTTTTGCACAATTAGTGGCAGGCGCTAAGCCAATTGCGGCGAATGAGTCGAGTCATTTTGGATTCAATATAAGCAAGAATAATTCACACTTTGACTGTCGGCTTCTGAGTCTAATGTTATCCAGATCAGTGTTTGTGAGAGAATTATTTTGCGGTGTATTTGTGTTCGATTCCCATGTGAAATATTGTTCCGGTTTACTGCCTTTTTTTTGGGGGGGGGGGGGGGAGGGTGACGGTAGCTCAGTAGTTAAACCGACACAGACTGACGAGCTGGGTGTGCCAAGTTCGAATCCAGTTCGTTCTACAGAAACACTTTCACTTAGGATGTTGGTTCCTTGGTTCTTCATGTAAGAACGCGATGTATTTCTAGAAAGTATTCTAACTAGAAAAATATCGGGGAAACCGATGCCAACAATAGAATCATCTGATTAATACGAAATTAATGAATTTGAATAAACTGCCCTTTGGGAAAGGTTAATTGTTTCAGTCGAGTCGTCCTCTCAAATTAAAAAAACAAAAATCTTTTTAAACTTTGGCTTTCTGTGGATCTTTACGCTGTCTCGTACGGTTAGAGTACGGTTAAGGGTTAGAAGTGTTGTTGGATTAGGATTAGGGTTAGGGTTAGGGTTAGAAGTGTTGTTGGATTAGGATTAGGGTTAGGGTTAGGGTTAGTGTTAGAAGTGCAGTTGGATTAGGATTAGGGTTAGGGTTAGGGTCAGGGTTAGAGTTTAGGGTTAGGGTTAGGTTTAGGGTTAGAAGTGCAGTTGGATTAGGGTTAGGGTTTAGGCTTAGGGTTTAGGGTTAGGGTTAGGGTTAGAAGTGTAGTTGGATTAGGGTTAGGGTTAAAGTTTAGGGTTAGTGTTAGGGTTAGAAGTTCAATTGGATTAGGAGTAGGGTTAGGGTTAGGGTTAGGGTTAGGGTTAGAAGTGCAGTTGGATTAGGGTTAGGGTTTAGGGTTTAGGTTAGGGTTTAGGTTAGGGTTAATGTTAGGGTTAGGGTTAGGGTTAAGGTTTAGGGTTAATGTTAGGGTTAGGGTTAGGGTTAGTGTTAGGGTTAGGGTTAGAGTTAGAGTTAGTGTTAGGCTGCCATGATCTAGTTTTATTTGTAACATGATCCCAACTCAGAAACTGAGTAGAGATTTGAAAAAAAAACCAAACGATTTTCATATTACTATATATGTGTTCGATGTATGCTAATAGTTTGGTGGACGTTTTAATTGGAAACTCCCGAAGCCGATTTTATGTAAACATTATTTACACGGTGACTGTTTATCCGTTTATAAACCTCTTCAAGCGTGCTTCATCCCATTGAGTCCGCGCCAGATGTCGAGGCCAAATATCTCGTTACTTCCATGTCTTTATGATCGATATAGAAAAAAGAGAGGGTTAGGGTTAGGGTTAGAAAAAAAGAGAGGGCGTCACAATCTTCAGATCAAACTCTTTCTCATAAGGAGTCCTCGTAAACGAAACGTCTTTTCATGTTGACACTAGTTAATAAGATTTTCGTCCGGTTTTAGGGTTAGGGTTAGGGTTAGGGTTAGGGTTACACTTTTTACATTTTCTTTTTTTATTTCACAGTTTTTATTTTATTTATTTATTTCACTACGTTTTTTCTTCTTTTTTCTCTCTTTTTATCATTTCTTCTTTCTTTCTCTCTTTTTTATTTCTGCATGTAGTTCTTTTCCTTTTTAATTTTTTCAATTTTGTCTGTCGAGGGACAGTGCAGAGGAAGTCTTGTGAGTCTGTGTCACGTCACAGGCGAGAAGTTGAAGGCTTGGACAACATTCCTCCCCTGCTAAACATAATATAAAGCCGACCTTTAGGGAAATATCTTAAGACTGCTCAAACTATGTTAGTTGGAACAACTATATGGCAAGTGGATACTATGTTTCACGAAATAATTTCTCTGTCGGTAAAGAAAATAAAAGAGTTGAACCACGAAACTGTGTTGAGTGTTTTTTATTTTTATGTATTTAATCATACTGCGTGTTTTATATTTTCTTTTGTCTCTTTTGTTCTTATTTTTTTTATTATTCATTCTCACTTTTTTATATTTCTGCTTGTATATCTGACGAGAAAGTCTTGTGAGGTCGTAATTTTACAGTCGAAAACATTAAATACGGCATATCAACCCTTTTCGGCTTATTTAATGCCAAATAAAAATAAGAAGACGTAGAAGAAGAACTTTTGAAAACTGACTACCCCCCACAAAAAAGTGATTTCACCAACCTCGGCTGATACTTCACAAAATAGTCATGAAGTATCAAGGAGGATGGGTAGAGAGAACACTTACCAGACTTCCACTGAAAGAGTGCGAAGAGTGCTGGGACCTTGGGAGATGCTTATTGCCACCCGGAGAGACCAATGGCTTTTACCAACGAGAATTCAATGGTAAGCAGCTGCTGCAATACCGCAAAAGGCATTTGCAATCGTTATCGAAAAGAGGGGAAGATTACTGGAAATCTGGAAAGGCTTGTTGTCACTCAGACTCTAGGGAACACTACCCGTTATTATTAGTGAGCAATCACTTGTTTGAGAACTCCTAGTGAGTGCAAATAATGATAATAATAATAATAATAATAATAATAATAATAATAATAACAATAATAAAAATAAAAATAATAATAATAATAATAATGATAATAATAATGATAATAATAATTATAATAATAATAATAATAATAATAATAATAATAATGATAATAATAATGATAATAATAATGATAATAATATCAATAATAATAATAATGATAATAACAATAATAATAATAATAAAGTCAATGATAATAATAATAATAATGATAATAATAATGATAATAATAATAATGATAATAACAATAATAATAATGATAATACTATCAAAATAATAATAATGATAATAATAATAATAACAATAATGTCAATGATAATAATAATAATAATAATGATAACAATAATAATGATAATAATAATAATAATGTCAATGATAATGATAATAATAATAATAATAATAATAATGATAATAATAATAATGTCAATGATAATGATAATAATAATAATAATGATGATGATAATAATAATAATAATAATAATGATAATAATAATAATGATAATGATAATAATAATGATAATAATAATAATAATTATAATAATATTAATAATGATAATAATAATAATAATAATAATAATGATAATAATAATAATAATAATAAAAATAAAAATAATAATAATAATAATGATAATAATAATAATGATAATAATATCAAAATAATAATAATTATAATAATAATGATAATAATAGTAATAATAATGATAATAATAATGACAACAATAATAATAATGTCAATGATAATAATAATAAAAATAAAAATAATAATAATAATAATAATGATAAAAATAATAATAATAATAATGATGATAATAATAATAATAATAATAATAATAATGATAATAATAATAATAATAATAATAATAATAATAATGATAATAATAATAATAAAAATAAAAATAATAATAATAATAATAATAATAATAATAATAATAATAATAATCAATTATGTCTTACAAAGTTTGTCGTTGTAATCTTCGCGAAAAGAAAGATGATCGCTATCATCAAACACAGTTCGACCGGCAAAACCAACAACTCATAGCGGTAACTTAATACAGCAGTGGATCACAACTCTCTGGACCGAAAACTTAATACTGAAAATGTAAAGATAAGGTGAAAAAGAAAAACAATCATATAAATATATATGTAATCATATAAGTAACTATAGATTATGGTGCATAATAAACAAGAGCAACTTTGCGGTTAGCTTAAATTTTTTTTCTCTCTCTCTTTTATATATATATATATATATATATATATATATATATATGGGAAGAGAAGGATGAAGGTAATCCGACGTGATGGGAAAATGAAAAAGGAAAACCAAAAAATGGATGTTTTTTTATGTGTACATCAACGTTTCGTCTTTATTTATAAGACTTCATCATTTTTTTCCCTCACATTTTTAACACTGCAGTCCAACTAAACTTTCTCATGTTCCAAATATTTCAAATATTCCATACTCACCCGTTCAATTACCTCCCTCCTCCACCCCTCTACTCCCTCACTCATTGCTATCATTTTCCAAATATTTCAAATATTTCATACCCTATCACAACAAATCCTCCCTCTCCCCCTCACACATTCCCCCATTCAACTATTTCTCCCACACCCTCACTTTTCCATACCCCTTTCTTAAATTCCCTCATTTTCTCAAAACGCTCTCTAAGACCA
>OY744547.1:66222715-66237715 GCA_963556195.1 Sepiola atlantica
TATATATATATATATATATATATATATATATAAAATAGGAAACGGGAGAGTTCGTCATCATATATATATATATATATATATATATATATATGTATATTACTATTTCATGTATCAACATAAAATGTTATAAGGAGATATAAATTTTTACGTATCAATTGTTAGTATTTACTTCAACAGTGCTCGATGCGTAAGTAGAGCTAAGTAGTACGCTGTGAAAATATATTTATGGCAATTAAGCTACACAGAGGCTACCGCGTTTCATCCCCGAGGGGAAATTTCAGGCTAAAATCCTGAAGATTCCCCCCGGGGATGAAACGCGGGAGCCTCTGTTTAGCTTAATTGCCATAAATATATTTTCATAACTTTATATATATATATATATATATATATATATATATATATATATATATATATATATATATAGAGAGAGAGAGAGAGAGAGAGAGAAAGAGAGAGAGATAAATATACACATAAGAAGACTTTTAAAAATATCTAGAGTTTTGTTATCGAGATAATATATGTTTTTAAATGGACAGAAACAATTGTTTGAATTAAAATGTTTTTTTTTAACAAATTCGGAACCTTTGCTAAATTATTATATATTTATGTGTGCCTCACACATGGTAATTATACGTAAATAATCAAATAGCCACACATTAAAAAAATTATAACAGCCTCTAAACACATTTAAACAGCACTTAGCCGACCTTTAAATATATCACTTAAAATGCAGAATTTCTCTAACTTAACACAATGCAAGACCTCAAATACAAAATAATATCGTCATTGTTTGTATTTACAAAACAAAGGAAAACACGAGACGACTCATAACCACAACGTGGATAACTAATACCCGACTATTATACGTAGATAATTCAATAACCACACGTTTTTATTAACAAAAATAACAACAGCCGCTAAACATATTTGAACTCTAGATCATTATATTTTTTATACATCTATGTTTTTCGTTATTCTTTTAAGTACAGCGGAAATATAAGAGTTGTAGTAGGAAGAGATGCAGTGTATAAGAACGAGAGTAAGATGATCACACCAACAAATTGATGACGTAAAGAAAAAGATACGACTAAAATAGTAGTAGTAGTAGTAGTAGTAGTAGTAGTAGTAGTAGTAGTAAGATATAGAGCAGGGGCGGGCAACCTTTTTAGAGTGAGGACCAGATGAGACTTTTGGAAAGAAAACGCGGGCCGGAGTTAAAAACGAAATCTCAGAATTACTATATTTTGTTTACATGAATAAATTGTACAAAAATCGCATTGAACACTCTACAAATCTGATATTTTTTCTCAAGAAACTTCTGTATGTGATGTTATAAAAAGGCGCCGACGAAGAGCCATTTTGGAATCATAAAAAATAATGATGGGTGAAGTAGCAAGTTGATCCAGCATTCGTTTTGGCACACCTCATATAAGTTCTCTGTTTTATGCCCTTTCCTCGTCTCTTGTTTCCTCTTTGCCTCTCTCTTTCTCTTTTTCTATTTTCATCTCAGGCCAAGGATTTGAAATTAATAGTTAAAGACAAATGAAATATACATGCATTATCGTTCGCTGATGTTTATACATTTTCATCCCACTGTGAATCTTAATTGAAACCTACTTTTAAGTCTATGTCACAAAATTATATGAGTTTTACTGGGAGGTTCGCGGGCCGGATTGCAATAATAAAGCATAGTAGGGTGGCGGGCCGGACGCTAAGCCTTTGCAGGCCGGATGTGGCCCGCGGACCGGGGGTTGCCCGCCCCTGATATAGAGAGTAAGACGAAGGTGTGAATAAATAAATGACGAAAATAAAGAAGAAAATGAAACGACTAAAGTATTACCAGGATGGGGAGGAGAGGCTGTATAAGAGACATGTGACCGTCCAATTACATTAATATCGTTTCATATGTGCCACCTTTTTTTGCGGTTCTTTTCATCTCTCTAGTAAATATCGATGAAGAACACAGGGCGTTTGTGATATTGAATCAAAATTATGATAATGAAAAATTATATATGCTTCGGATATCGGATACTTACAGGAGGGACCACGTGAAAGTTGTCAACATCCTAAGTGAAAGTATTTCTTTAGAAAAAACTGGATTCGAACTTTGAACTCCCAGGTTATCAGTCCGTGTCGTTAGCCATTTAGTCACCATCACCTACCACTATGTTGATTCAACCGATCTCCAATATTTCTGAAATGTTCATCTAATTTACATAAGGTGGACACACCACAGACGCGTATGTAAATTAGATGGCGAAATAACAAGTCTCTTTACTTTTATATTATCTGTTAAGAGACTTGTTATTTATAGTTATGCAAGAAGAATGTCAATAGATCGACAATTTTTTAGGGAGGTCTTTGCTCACTTACACAGTGAGCAAAGACCTCCCTAAAAAATTTCTTGACCCCCCCAATTTTTTTTACCCACCCCGATACATAAATATTTTTAGTTTAAAAAAGGAAAAAAAAAATTTCTACCCCCTTTTTTTTTACCCTCCCCCATACATAGAAATATTATTAGTTTAAAAAAGGAAAACATTTTTTTTGACCCCCCAATTTTTTTTACCCTCCTCCATACATAAATATTTTTTGTTTAAAAAAGGAAAAACAATTTTTTTTTTTTACCCCACCCCCAGATTTTTTTTTACCCTCCTCATACATAGAAATATTTTTAGTTTCAAAAAGGAAAAACATTTTTTTACCCCCCCCCATAAATTTTTTTTTCATCCTCCCCATACATATAAATATTTTTAATTAAAAAGAAAAAAACAAAAAAGAGGATTCAACGGGTTTGGACACGTGTTCAAAAGTGACCAGCGCATCTAACGCGTTTCGACGTTGAATGATCCTCAAAAAGGGTTGATATGAATTTCGTTTTCCATCGCTACTCATTTGTAGAAATCTAAAACAGGCGACTAACAGCGTTTGATGGAATTAAATTCGAACACATATCGTAATTTGAAGAATCGAGAAAAGATCGGTAGAGTTTTGTGATCGTGGAAAAGTTCCCAAGGCTATAATCATCTGCTGGAAAATTACAAACTAAAATGTATTGACTGCGTTCCATGGTTTTGGGAGAGCGAACGAGACGAAGCAAGATAAGGTTGGATTGGTGGTGCATAGAATGGAGCAGAAAATTTGATGGAGAGAAACAGGTCAGATAGATTGATAAGTAGATAGACAGACAGACAGATAGATAGATAGATATACAGAGTTTGAATAATAAACGTGATACAGGCCATTTTCAAAATTACCAACAAAAAACTTGAATTTGAAATCTATAACCAAAATCTTTTTTGTATAATTTTGGTTATTCGGACTACATTTCTCATCATGAGTGTTATCATCACAACGTTTCGGCCGCTGTAACCTCCGGCTTTCTTCAGTGTATTTCTTCGAACTCGAACTAATAATGGCTGAAAGAAGAAATACTAATAATGGCTGAAAGAAGAAATAATAATAATGGCTGAAAGAAGAAATACAAATAATGGCTGAAAGAAAAAAATAATAATAATGGCTGAAAGAAGAAATACTAATAATAACTGAAAGAAGAAATACAAATAATGGCTGAAAGAACGAATAATACTAATAATGGCTGAAAGAAGAAATACTAATAATAGCTGAGAGAAGAAATACAAATAATGGCTGAAAGAATAAATACTAATAATGGCTGAAAGAAGAAATACTAATAATGGCTGAAAGAGGAAATACTAATAATGACTGAAAGAAGAAATACTAATAATATCTGAAAGAAGAAAGACGAATAATGGCTGAAAGAATAAATACTAATAATGGCTGAAAGAAGAAATACAAATAATGGCTGAAAAAAGAAATACTAATAATGGATGAAAGAAGAAATACTAATAATGGATGAAAGACGAAATACAAATAATGGCTGAAAGAAGAAATACTAATAATAGCTGAAAGAAGAAATACAAATAATGGCTGAAAGAAGAAATAATAATAATGGCTGAAAGAAGAAATAAAAATAACGGCTGTAAGAAGAAATACTAATAATGGCTGGAATAAGAAATACTAATAATGGCTGAAAGAAGAAATACTAATAATGGCTGAAAGAAGAAATACTAATAATGGCTGAAAGAAGAAATACAAATAATGGCTGAAAGAAGAAATACAAATAATGGCTGAAAGAAGAAATAATAATAATGGCTGAAAGAAGAAATACTAATAATGGCTGAAAGAAGAAATACTAATAATGGCTGAAAGAAGAAATACAAATAATGGCTGAAAGAAGAAATACTAATAATGGCTGAAAGAAGAAATACTAATAATGGCTGAAAGAAGAAATACTAATAATGACTGAAAGAA
The DNA here is from genome assembly GCA_963556195.1 of Sepiola atlantica. Classification (NCBI taxonomy): domain Eukaryota; kingdom Metazoa; phylum Mollusca; class Cephalopoda; order Sepiida; family Sepiolidae; genus Sepiola; species Sepiola atlantica. The sequence goes on from OY744547.1 coordinate 66,227,048, forward strand.
GAAATAATAATAATAGCTGAAAGAAGAACTACTAATAATGGCTGAAAGAAGTAATAATCTGAAAATGGAAACATATATTCGGCACAGTTCGAAGTAGGGAATTAAACTGGCTTCGACACATGTTCAGAAATGGGCAGAACATTGATTGATAAAGAAGGGTTGATGTTATCGAACGACAGACAGACGAAACCTTATTTTCGATTGTTATTCGTTTGTGAAATGAAAACTGATGGCGAACCGTATTTGATGGAATTAAATTTAAACAAATATTGTGGATTGAAGAATCGAGGAAATATCGGAAGCATTTTGGAAATATTCCCAAGGCTATAATCATCTCTGCGAAATTACAAACCAAAATGTGTTGATGGTGTTCCATGGTTATGGGAGAGGGGGAGGAGTGAAAAGGAAAAAAACAGATCATAGAGGTGTGAGGGGGGGGGAGTATAGGGAGAGGGAGTCAGAAAGATGAAGATGGAGGTGGCGTGAAGTCGAAAGGGGAGGGAGGACATGAGAAATAAGATAGAAAGAGAAATAAAGAAAGAGAGAGAGAGAGGGAGGGAGGGAGAGAGAGAGAGAGAGAGAGAGAGAGAGAGAGAGAGAGAGAGAGAGAGAGAGAGAAAAGAGAATAATGATAAAGTGTCAACTAAGCGAACCAACAGAGAAAAGTGGTGGGAAGTACAATAGGGAGACTGAAGAAATGGATGACATTAGAGCTGAGTTAGATAGATAGATAGATAGATAAAGAGAGAAGGGGGTGAAGGGGAGAGAGAGAAAGAGAGGAAGAGAGAAAGGGTGTAATATGATAGAGGGGCAATAAAGACATGAGAAAGGAGAAGGATAAAAATAGTGAGATAAAGTGAGTTTACTGAAAGGAGTAAATTGAGAGAATAAGAAAAGAGTGAGAGAAAAGATGGAACGAATAGGGAGGAATACGATAGGATGTGAACGAAGGGCGGGACACACACACACACACAATATATATATATATATATATATATATATATATATATATATATATATATATATATATATATATGGAGAGAGAGATACATACATGATAAATAAATAAATGAATAGATAAAAAAATTAAACTAAACTAAAACCCCAAAATAGACATACAAGCAAACACGTGTTAAAATAAGGTCACCCATTATTTCGACACAACAAAGAAACAGAGATGGGCCACCCTATAGACAACAGAACAATAGAATAAGAGGGTTAATCAACTAACCTTTGTTTGTGAGAAGCCCAACGATTGGCTAAGAGAATTACAAAGCATCTGATTGGTTAACTGTCTTACTAAACATATGTGTATATATACAAATACCCGGCAACACCAACTTCATGCATTTTAGCCTGACGATTCCCTACGGGGATGAAACGCGGAAGATTCTGTGTAGCTTAATTTCCATAAATATATTTTCATAACTTACTATATATATAGATAGATAAAAGGAGATATATATATAGAGAGAGAGAGAGAGAGAAAGAGAGAGAGAGAAAGTGAGAGAAATAGATGAGGGAGCATATGAAGAGTTCCAAACGTAAATACCCCTGATAAACCCGACAAACAGCAAACTCACACCCCTTCACTGTAAAAGTACTCAGATGCCGGAAACATTTCTACTTTAATAGCTTCTTTCTTCGGACCGCTTGATTTGGGAATTCCTTTCTATGCTCCCTGTTTCCTTGACTGTATCAACTTTCAAAAATTTAAATGTAATGTGAACAAATATTTTACTGCATAACTCCCTACTTATAAATCTGGTCCCTTTAATCACAGTAGCCAATTACGTCTCAGTAGCAATGTGCCATGTTTTTGGTTAATAAAAGTAAACAAGATATAAAAGGGAAAGGAGAAGGATGAATGTAGAGAAAGAAAGAGAGAGAAAGAGAGAGAGAGTAAAAGACAGAGAGAAAGAGAGAGAGAAAGAGAGAGAGAGAAAGAAAGAGAGAGAAAGAGAGAGAGAAAGAGAGAGAGAGAAAGAGAAAGAAAGACAGAGAGAAAGAGAGAGAAAGAAAGAGAGAAAGGGAAAGAAAGAATAAGAGAGAGAAAGAGAGAGAAAGAGAGAGAGAAAGAGAGAGAGAGTAAGGGGGGGGGGAGAAAGAGAGAGAAAAAGAGAGAGAAAGAGAGAGAAAGAAAGAGTGAGAATGAGAGAAAGAGAGAAAGAAGAGAGAGAGAAAGAGAGAGAGAAAGAGAGAGAAAGAAAGAGAGAAAGAGAAAGAAAGAGAGAGAAAGAAAGAGAGAGAAAGAGAGAGAGAAAGAGAGAGAGAGAGAAAAAGAAAGAAACAGAGAGAGAGAAAGAAAGAGAGAAAGAGAAAGAGAAAGAAAGAGAGAGAGAAAGAGAGAGAAAGAGAGAGAGAGAGAGAGTAAGGGAGGGAGAAAGAGAGAGAAAAAAAGAGAAAAAGAGAGAGAAAAAGATATATATATATATATATATAGAGAGAGAGAGAGAGAGAGAGAGAGAGAAAGAGCGTGTGAGAGAGAGAGAGAGAGAGAGAGAGAAATCGTAAAGGAATTAGATGTAGATTAAAAATTAAAAAAAAAAGTGAGAAGGGAACGTGTTGTCTACTGGGAAAATGGCGCGGAAAATCTCATGCGCGAACATTGACTGAAAACGGTCGGCATCTTTCTCCGGAGACCGTCGAGTGATACGGACGTGTATTGAGACCGCTCGCGAGAAGCATCACGGCCTGCCTGGGTTGATTCGAAATAATTAAGAAAATCGATCACGCCAAAACGAAGCTCTGAATTGTCATTAATGTATTATTGTGTTACAACCAAACGAAGGCATGTGGTCACAGATAAAATATGGTGGACATACGCGTTTGACACAGTTGCAGATAACGACAGCAAAAGAACTCCCCTTAAAGTCATACCCCCCTTAACTGTGGTAGGAGGATGAGTCGGCATCAGGATCCGTCGTCTACTGGTCTACTCGTGTCAGGTGCAAGACTGAAAATCAATATAGTAAGAGTGACTACGTTGCTTATGTGTCATTCCTTTTTGTGTCCTGTGCACAACCTTCCCATGGCCGACATTATATGAATAGAGACGAGCATCATCTTGGTCCTAATTTACCTTTGCAATAAAACACCTCAGAGGACGACCGTCTAGAATTGGTAAAGATTTTAGGCTTCCTACGGTGGAAGAACCTGATAAGACGATAGACAAACATACAATTCTGGGCAGGAATTACACCTTGAATTCTACGAGATATGGACTCGTCCAAACTTTGACCTGTTTCCAAAGAAAAAAATTCCCATTCTTCAGCTAATAAAATCTCCAGTTCTTGTAGTGATTGGTCGTCTTCAAGTCTAATGTAAACAAATACAGAAAAACATTCACAACAAAAACTCACCTCGCTACAACCACAACAATGAACTTTCCTTTCCTTTCTCTCTGCAAAAAAAAACGAAACTTCCATGAACAAAGTTTCTTTCCTAGCACATTCCATCTGTGGAACAAATACCAAGAGACTGCTTCCCAACTGACTACAGTATGGCCGTCTTCAAGTCTAATGTAAACAAATACTTGTTGAGCCGCCCTCTTGGATAATAAATTCCTCTTAAGTAATCTTCTGCCCATTCCACCCATTGATATCCCAACCAACTGCTTCCCAACCGACTACAGCATGGTCGTCTTCAAGTCTAATGTAAACAAATACTTGTTGAGCTGCCCTCTTGGATAATAAATTCCTCTTAAGTAATCTTCTGCCTATTCCACCCATTGATATCCCAACCAACTGCTTCCCAACCGACTACAGCATGGTCGTCTTCAAGTCTAATGTAAACAAATACTTGTTGAGCCGTCCTCTTGGATAATCAATTCCTCTTCAGTAATATTCTGCCCATTCCACCCATTGTTTCAAATCCTTTTGTGACGGCGAACTACTAACATGTTTCTGAATTCAAAAGCTGTTCCTTGTATCTTGATGGTTGAACAAATTCAATTTGAGTTTTAATTGGAAAGGCCTCAAGCCGTTTAACGTAAACACGTGTTAGCTACGGTACATCCGTCGATTTCTCCCTCTTCTATAAAACATGCGCCTCCCAACCGTGTACCCGTTGACCCAAACCCGCGCGTGGGTGCCTGCGATAACATTATGCCTAAGGAGTCTTGGTTAATTGCATTTAAATCGTTTTATTAATTGTTGTTCTCTGATAAACGATGTCATTAATGTCGAGATAAAGGAAAGTGGTGGTGATGGTGGTGGTGGGAGTTCGAGTGAGAGTGGGAGTATTGCCTACTAGTCGAAGCATACGCTTACGCCGGCTTTCACAAATATTCGTCAACTACACATTATCAACACACCTGAAACATATTTTTCGTTTAAATTGGAGAAATATTGCATTATATTGAAAAATAAAAGATTGGAAGCTACAGGTGTTTGAAAAAGGAAATTGGAATCAATGTAAAGAATTAAACAAGGAAATAAGGATCAACGTACAGGTGTGAGAAAACAGAAAAACTGAAATAACGTACAGGTGTGAGAAAAGAAAAAACTGAAATAACGTACAGGTGTGAGAAAACAGAAAAACTGAAATAACGTACAGGTGTGAGAAAAGAAAAAACTGAAATAACGTACAGGTGTGAGAAAACAGAAAAACTGAAATAACGTACAGGTGTGAGAAAAGAAAAAACTGAAATAACGTACAGGTGTGAGAAAACAGAAAAACTGAAATAACGTACAGGTGTGAGAAAAGAAAAAACTGAAATAACGTACAGGTGTGAGAAAAGAAAAAAACTGAAATAACGTACAGGTGTGAGAAAAGAAAAAAACTGAAATAACGTACAGGTGTGAGAAAAGAAAAAACTGAAATAACGTACAGGTGGGAGAAAAGAAAAAACTGAAATAACGTACAGGTGTGAGAAAAGAAAAAACTGAAATAACGTACAGGTGTACACTCTGATATTAGATTGTATTATTAGATTATTGAACAGTGACTTGTCGCTCCACGTTTCTGTTTCCTCTAATCTTAAGCATGAAAGTCAGAATATCCTCTATATTCTAGTGTAATTAATTAAAACAGCACTAGCAAACCACTATTGGGAGCTCAAAGAAAATGGACGCTCACCAATAACTGAATGGAAAATAATACGACAGACCAGTACATGTAGAAATTTAGACGACTCGTTTAGATTATGCCTGAATGAAAAATTTGAAATCTTAAATTTTAAAGACCCCCGAAATCTATTTAACTGTAGAAGTGTTATGGCAAACAGCTGCTTACACAGAAATAAATTTACCTTAGGCTAACGATAAATATATAAATAGATAAATAAACAAATAATTAAAAAAAACGAAATTAAAGAAAAACTTAACAATTAAAAAATTAAAACCTAAAATAGAAATACAAGGAACCACGTGTTAAAATACATTCACCCATTATATTGACACAACAGAAAAAAACTGGATATAGGCCAATCTATAGAAAATAGAACAATGGAACAGGATATAGGAAGTAACACTAACAAGACCTTTGTTCGTGGGAATCCCAACGATTGGCTGAGAGTACAACAAAGAATCTGATTGGTTTACTGGCTAGCCGTGTATGTAAAAACACCCGGCAAAATAACTCCATGCATTTTAGCCTGAAGATCCCCCCCTCCCCGGAGATGAAACGCGGGAGCCTATGTGTAGCTTAATTGCCATAAATATATTTTCATAGCTTACTACCTAACTCTACTTACGTATCGAGCACTGTTGAAGTAAATACTAACAATGGATACATATCTCCTAATACAATTTTATGTGGATACATGAAATACTAATATATATATATATATATATATATATATATATATATATATATATATATATATATATATATATATATATATATATTGCACAGAAGATAGCATAAGCATGAAACATCGATGTCTATAGGTAATACATAATGAATATATATATATATATATATATATATATATATATATATATATTTATGGAAATCGCTCCAGGCATGAAGCGACTTACTGTAAGAACTAACAAGAACAGAATATTATTATCACAAAGACATGAGATGCCTACATGCCTTATTCTTGAAAAGACCAAAGCTATAGGTAGGAGAAAACAGTCAGCAGGAAGAGAGTTCCACAAGCCTGTGGTTCTTGGAAAGAAGCTACTGGAATAAGAAGCTATGTTATGATGATGTATCAAAACAGTGAATTAATGGAGACCATTATACCAACGAGCTGGAACAAAATAAGCGAGGGATAGATCATATAATTCTGAAGAACACATGCTTCAATAGTATTTATAGAAAAGACTGAGACTAGCAACATCACGTCTGTGAGAGAGAGAGAGGGTGCAGAGAAGAAGAAAGCGTGGGGCCAATCAAATTACAGACACGTTTCTGCACCTTATCAAGAACCCTCAAATGGAACAGAGATTAACAAACCTAAATATGACAACAGTACTGCTTACATGGTCTGATTGTGGATTTGTAGAGATAGAGAATAGCCTCAGGTGTGAGAAAGTGTTTGGAGCGATAGAGAGAACCGGCTTACCGAGAAGCAGAAAGAGCAATGGATCTAATATATGAACTCCAAGAAGGATTTGATGAGAAAGAAAGACCAAGAAGTTTCTATGATCGATTTCTTCTCAAGGGCAGAGCCATCCATGGGCATCTCAGGAAGAAAAGGGACACGTCTACGATTGAAAGACACGAGCTGAGTCTTAACAGTATAAATGGAACTAACCATTTTGTACTCGAATCAACAACTGAACCCGCGGCAACTTCTAGCTCAACTGCATATTTCGACTGATCCGAGAGAGATGGGTGAAAAACAACGCCAGCGTGGAGAGTGATATCATCAGTATAGATGTTAACTTTCTGAACAATATTCTGTGGAAAATCTTTTATAAAGAGAAGAAAAAGTGTTGCGCCTTGAATAGAGTTCTGAGGAACACCAGCATTGATAGTGGAAAGAGAATGAAAAGACACCGTTTAATATATATTCCATGAAAAATGCCAGTATACTGAAATCATATGCCCTTAATAGGGTTAAGATGAACATTCATATACACTAAATGTACAAAAGCAAGGAAATTCCCAAATTTTTACACTTTTATTGTCATTAAGGGTATGCGAGCGCAACAGGGTTATGTATTTTACTGGTAGGAATTTTTCTTCAGCGCACCTCACACACTTCATCCACTCATGCATAGAGATTTATACTGTAGTAATGTGATAATAAAATGGTTTGGTTGATATGTAGTCATACCCTTAATGACAATAAAAGTGTAAACATTTGGGAATTTCCTTGCTTTTGTACATTTAGTTTATATGAATTTTCATCTTAACCCTATTAAGGGCATATGATTTCAGTATACTGGCATTTATCATGGGATGTCACTACTTTTGTAAAGGCTATGCCTCAATACAATGCCTTCTCATAAGGTTTTTTTGAATTTTCTGGAAAACTAAGGTATATGGTAAACTGAAATTAAAATGCCATCAACTAGACCCTAGAACCTCTATCTCTGCCAAAAATCAACTGAATCCATCAAATAGTTGATGAGATACAGGGTGGCACATACGCACGTACGTACGTAGTACGTACGTACACACAGATAACATGATTTCATGATTGAACTTTCTGGATCTCTGGGTTGCCTTGACTAATGATGCTGAAATTCTACACACTTATAGAACCTATCAAATAAAAATTTTGTGCAACTAATTTGGTTTATTGGTTTTTGAGTTATGATTGATCAAAGAAATGAGATTTCCAGCATAGGCCATTCGTAAGGTCTATCACGGGATAGAGCGCTCTCGCGCCTCCCTTGATTGGATTGCCTTACACGATAACTGTAAGTATGGCAAGAGGTCACGATTGACATATATGGAAATAGGGAAACGGAAGTAAGAAACACGCAACAAGAAGTTGTAATCTTTTTAGGCCGGGTTAGTGTTAGGGTTAAGGTTAATGTTAAGGTTAGGGTTAGGGTTAGGGTTAGGGTTAAGGTTAGGGTTAGGGTTAGGGTTAGGGTTAAGGTTAGGGTTAAGGTTAGGTTAGGGTTAAGGTTAGTGTTAAGGTTAGGGTTAGGGTTAAGGTTAGGGTTATGGTTAGGTTAGGGTTAAGGTTAGTGTTAAGGTTAGGGTTAGGGTTAAGGTTAGGGTTAAGGTTAGGTTAGGGTTAAGGTTAGTGTTAAGGTTAGGGTTAGGGTTAAGGTTAGGGTTAAGGTTAGGTTAGGGTTAAGGTTAGTGTTAAGGTTAGGGTTAGGGTTAAGGTTAGGGTTTAGGTTAGGGTTAAGGTTAGTGTTAAGGTTAGGGTTAAGGTTGGGTTTAAGGTTAGGTCGAAGGTTAGGGTTAAGGTTAAGGTTAGGGTTAGGGTTAGGGTTAAGGTTACGGTTAAGGTTAAGGTTAAGGTTAGGGTTAGGGTTAGGGTTAGGGTTAGGGTTAAGGTTAGGGTTAGGGTTAGGGTTAGGGTTAGGGTTAAGGTTAGGGTTAGGGTTAGGGTTAAGGTTAGGGTTAAGGGTAGGGTTAGGGTTTGGGTTAGGGTTCAGGTGAGGGTTAGGGTTAGGGTTAAGGTTAGGGTTAGGGTTAATGTTAGGGTTAGGGTTAGGGTTAAGGTTAGGGTTAGTGTTAATGTTAGGGTTAGGGTTAGGGTTAGGGTTAGTGTTAAGATTAGGGTTAAGGTTAGGGTTAGGGTTAAGTTTAAGGTTAAGGTGAAGGTTAGGGTTAGGGTTAAGGTTAGGGTTAGGGTAAGTGTTAAGGTTAGGGTTAGGGTTAGGGTTAAGGTTAGGGTTAGGGCTAGGGTTAGGGTTAAGGTTAGGGTTACGGTTAGGGTTAGTGTTAAGGTTAGGGTTAAGGTTAGGATTAGGGTTAGGGTTAGCATCTTGGCATGTCGTTTTAAAACTGTTTGTTGTCTCTAAAACCCTTCTCTCTTTTGTTTCATTTTACTTCAGTCGAAGTTCGCAGAAATCAAGGGGCCCTTTCCCGAGACTAACACTTGATCTCTATATGAGATACATAGATATTCGAATATTCCATTAAGGTTCTCTTTTACCAGTCAAACGTTTATTTAGTAAAGAAGTTAAGAACATTAATTTTCTGCTCCCCAATTGACCAGTTATAGTATATCTTTTATGTAGTCTTTTGGTCTTACTGGATTCCAGAACAAGAATTCATCTAGTCTGGTGGACTATCCAGCTAAGTGATGTTACTTGAGGTAACATTACTTGGCAAAGGTGCACCATTCCTCGTATGAGCCAGTGTATAGCTGTGTCGAGGGGATCTTATTTGGGCTTCGAATACTATGTTATTTTGAATATTTGGTCAGGGTTTACTTGTAGAGGAAGTATTCTCATCTCAGATTATTCTGACAAACACTTCTACAGAGAAACCGAATACATTCGAGGATATTGTCTAGTAGGTAATTCAAACATTCTATTCTGTTGGTGTCCTGCTGTCAGCTAAAACAGCTCACTCTCTGTTAATGAGCTTGTTTGTTTTTATATCAATCGCTCGGCTCCTAATGTCGGAATTTTAAAGATGAGGATTACCACTCTCATCTCCGATGTTACTTTGAAACTGTTTCGGCCGATGTAACCTGCGACATTCTTCAGGTGCGCAAGCGATAAAGGCGTTAAATAACAATCTGTTCAAGGTTACAGTCGTCTGGAGGTTGAAGGTTCAATCCTCACTACCGACGATACTGACTAATATAATAAAAAAAATTATTTAAGGCTTCTAATAGGTTATCGCTGACAGAACGAGAACAATCTACCCCGTTGCCCCCACCAAATGTTTACCCTCCCCCAACCCTGAGAAATATTTTAAGTTAAAAAAAATAATTTTGGCCCGACCCACTAAAAAGTTTGGCCCCCACCTCAAGAAAGTCGGAGGTTAACTCGGTCGAACACTTGTGAAAATAACACCCAGTATGAGAATAGTAGTCCGAATAATCCAAATAATACAAATTCGATTTATTTTATTATATTATAATTTGGTCACGTGACTTTCTTTATGCGGACGTAATTGTGACTTATTGCTTTTTGTATCTCCCATTTCCACTTTTTCTGTGTGTTGCTATTAGTAAAGATGAAGAAGGCGAATGAAATAAAATAAATGAACGAATCAAAAACAGGAAGTGAAAGTGTTTTGACCCTGTTTAGGGGCCGAAATGAAGACACGAAACACGAGGTTAGGTGAACAATATTGAAGAAAAGATATGTATAAAGAACAAGCGAAGTGGTATATCAGTCCTGACTGCCAGGGTAGACTGGAGTTCAATCAAATTACTAAGAGAAGCCTAAAATGCTTCCAGTCTTTTATTAGTGATGGACGAGTCCACTGTTCGTCATATAGGTATGGACCCATAACAGAAAGAAAGGCAGAGGCTTAGCAGGCCAGCACCCCATTTCGTTTGCTCGATCTTGCCACATATGAAGTAAAGATTCAGTTCGAAATCCCAGAAAGTTGTGAAAGTTTTGTAATTTAAAAAAAAAACTTGTTTTGCAGAACAATTTTGAACCTGTCAAATTCCTCGCTGTCTATGTTGCTATTGTTAGCTTTGTTTTCGTAAAAACAACCACGACAGAACAACAACAAAAAAAAAACGGTGGATAAACAAATTACATCTAAAAATAAAGCAATTTAAAAAAAAAGGCAAAAAATAAAAATGTCTTCCTAAATTGTAAAAACACGGGCGAAATA